>WEIU01001170.1:146258-198890 GCA_013389925.1 Aegithalos caudatus | reverse complement strand
CCGGCGCAGCCGCACGAGGCGGCCCCGGACCCCAGGGGCTGAGGGGCACCCGAGGGGTGTTTTTTATCAGATTTTTCTCAAAGTGGTCAAAAATGATGCTTTGATACAAAATGTAAGACGGGATGTGCATGTACGCTACTTTGTAAAAGCGAACATTCTCCCTCTCGCAACATTCCATGGCACAGAGTATATGCATTTCCCTTTGGGGAGAGGAGCACTGCCACCTAAGAAATGTGTCCTTCTAGAGGACTTTAACCATACCTAAGAATTTCACTCAAACAGAATAGTAAAAGACAAAGAGATAACTTGTAAGCTTATTTTATTGTCCTTTGGTGGTGTAGTTCCTGCAGATGAAGACAGACAGGTTGTTTGATCACTCCTAGACCCTGTCAAATACAGTCTGGTATCACCTTGCTGTGTACTCCTGGGCACACTTTGAATTGACAATAGGTAGAGGCATAACAATATAAAGAGTGCTTTTCCTAATGGTAAAACTGTTCTTTTTTTACTAAAACAAAACAAAACTTCACTGAACATTTTAGGCTTCATTTTAAAGACCCAAAATGATCTAATAAATTTTGCAAAAAAATGGAATTTCTAAGAGGATGAAATGCTGATTATAATTTAACAGTAGCCATTCAGAAGACACACTGTAGTAGATTTTTTCAGAAGTTACAAAATATATACAGAATATATCATCTTAGGATGGCTTTGGCATTAGTGATGTTAACTGAAATACAGAATTTAAAAGTCAAAACTACTTTAGGTAGCTCTTCTTACAACGATTTTTACAATGGCTGTAATGCAAACTCTTCTGACTATATGCATCATATACAATATGCTGTCTTATACACCATTTCCAAAATAGTACACAAAACGTTTTAAACAGGAAATCCACATAAATAATGTTTTCATTATGTGAAGTATGTGACCAACAGTTTAAAATAAGTACCTTTACAACAGAAACATATCCTGATGTAACCAGCACATACAGTCTGAAAGATAAAAAGGGACTCAATCTCTGGTAAAGCCACAAGCACCCTGTGTTATGAAGAGCACCAAGGCAACATGGACAGGAAACACAAAAGAGGTAGTGTGCCATCTGTTCAGATGTGTGTCCACGAAGGACTGGAATAAAACAATGTTTAAGAGACTTACTGTACTGCACTGTGGCTTGATTCACTTTTCATATAAAAGCTATTGCACATTTAGGAGCATTAGCAGGTACTGCTCCTTAGTATCCTACGTCTCCAGCTTTCCTCAGGATGGTTTTTGTGCAGTGCTGTTAAAAAGAGTGCTAAGAACACCTGACATCCTGAAAAAGTCCATGTTTAGATACTCCATTCCAGAAAACTATGCAAGAAAGCACCAAGAAATTTATTTTTAAATACTTTAAGAAAATTGCTTTAGTCTTTTCTTTCTTTTATTTTTCAATGCCATTTCTCCTTAGGAGGAAGTCCTTTTCTTCTTGAGGTTCTTTAACCAACAACACTTGAAATGATTCTTCAGTTTCCTAGTAATTTTGCCTGCAATGGATCATACTTTTGTATTCCATCTATTCAGCAACTCCACGTTGATGCAACAAGAAACCTAGGAGAGAAATCTTAAAGGAAGCACACAGAGCCACTTTCTATGAAGTGCTGCTGTCCTGGTTTGAGGTGAGGAAGTGCATTAACTTGAACAACTGGAAGCTGATTTGTGTCCTGAGTGTGAAAAAAGAACTGTGTCTTATGCCAGCTGCCATCTTCAATCTGAAACACACGGGAGAAGAATATTAGAGTCATATAAAAGATGAGCTGTAAAACACAAATGAAAATTGTGCTTACAGAGTGAAAGAGAAGTAGTACACAGAAACATTACTTCTCTCAGCAGTTTCTAAAGAAACTCTGTAATTTAACAAATGCCATTTCTGAAGCTTGAATTTTCATTTTGAGGATAACTGTTTCTAAATTTTCCTGGAGGACCTCCATATTTTTACGCTGATGTCTCTGCAGCATCTTCATACAGTCTCAAAATATGAGACAATGCAAACAGCAAGTATAGGTACCCTGTATCACTGCAATTGCTTTTATTCTTGAAGAGATGGTGAATTCAGTATCTGAAGGCTGGCATATGCAGAGCTATGTAAAGAAGCAAGATTTAAGGGATGTGAATCTAGTTATTTCCAGCAGGTTAGTAATGTCTAAACAGTACCTCTGTCATAGCTTTAATAATGTGGTGCTGAAAGGTATTTACCATGCATTCATCCAGAAGCACTTTAGGTTCAAGTAGGGAATTTGCTTTAAATATTTGGCCGTTCCATCCTTTGAAGGTAACTGCTGTCTTCCGGCTTCCTGCTTTATTTAACCCCCAAATTGGTGTGTTTAGACAATGGACTGTGATGCTGTGGGTTGCTTCTGAGCTCAGTAGGTGAAGGAAGTTCATCTGCACTTTTCCGATACCGAACTCCAGCTAAATTCCAAGAGAAAAGCATTGTTAGACTTACAGCTGGAGTGTGCTGAATGGGCACAGCAACACCAAGTGCCATGGACATGTATGTGTGGTGTTCAGGCACAGAAGCACGTGTACACATTTAAATACATTGGGGCCAATGCCAAAGAGCAGGATTTGCATTCCTCAGCAGAGATGTTAGGTTCTATTACAGTCATTCCTATAAACAGAAGCTCTCTTAGCTTTCTATTTTCAAAGCTTAAATATAAACATTTGCTGATGCTTACAACATTGCTGAAGCACAGCTGGTCAGAAAACAGTATTTTTAAATAAGGAAACTGAAGCAAATGTTTTTGTGATTTAAACAAAGATAGCAGCAGCATTTTAACTGAAGCCACATCACCGGGCTGTTTAGTCTTCTTAGATCACACTTTCTGGTAATCCTGACAGTCCATCACAAATTCAAAAGTTTGTACGTACACTTTGATTTGAGACAGAAATATAGTAACTCATTATTCAAGAAGAATTTCTTCAAGACTATTTCATATTCAGGGATCTTCCAAATGTAGGAATGCATATGTGAACTTCACAGTATTTCTGAAGCTCTTCAAAGACTACAGTATATACAGAACTTCACAAACTTCACAAAATTTCTATTCCCAAGAGTTCAAGAGCTACATATAAAGAGGAGCATGAACCAATGATGTACAAAAAAAAATAGTCCTTCCCTAATAGCATTTAAAAGTGCCCATGTGTTGGAAAGCAGTAATCATTTCCATCCTTTCTATTGTGACAACCTCAGCTTCTCTATGCTTAGGTGCCCTGAGTGATGAGGTACTAACGGAGCTTAGAGTTATTTCAGGCTTATTTTTTGCCTGTATAAGAAACTGTAAAGCAAAACAGAATAATTCTAGCAGCATAGGTGAGTGGATGAACACAGCGAGAATTACTAACATATATAGTCTCCAGAAAATCTGTAACTTCTGTACCAGAATATATAACATGTCCTTCCATGAAGATGCACAATATTCTCCCCTGAAATCTAACACTTTCCAATGAGTTAAGTAAATAAGCATGCATTTGTTTAGAGCTCAAACACAGACACGGAGTCTCTAGAAGCAATGCATACCTTTGTCACAGACAGTGGTGTTAAACATGTCTGACCACCTGCAGTGAAGTTGCAGAACACTTCAATGGCATCAGAAGGACATCCAATATTTGGGTCAATCCAGTATTTTCCTGTTAGTATATAATTCGAGACAGAAAATAAAATCAAAATATAATTACTACTAAGCAATTTGCTAAAATATTCGTACTTCTTGGCAAATATTACATATATTATCACCATACCTTCACAAGGAAATGAAAGAAAAGGAACATGAAAATTATTTCACTATTAAAATTAAACTAATAACAGATACTGAGAAAAAGTACCATAACAAACTACTTCTGATTACAATTACACTGACATTACAGCTCTAAATAGGAGGGAGTTTTTATTTGAAATATTGATTAAGGAACTTCTGAGATACAATGACTGCCAGTGTATCTGACAGTGGTAATGCATGATATACAATTTTCTCATTAGGAATCTAGAATCTGATACACATGAAATTCATTGCAAAATTAGCTATAAATTCTTGGAAATCTTCGAATCACAAAACTGCAGTTTCAAGTTTTCTGGATACATCTGTTTACTGATAGATATAATCTGTCCAATATTTATATAATATTAGATAGCTACATACTTCCACCTTTAAAGTTCACAATTTTTATCATAGAGATGAAATAAATACAGTTGTGACAGGCACAGTGCAAGAGAATACCATAAAAGAAGAGTAAAAACATTAAATCTCAGATTTAACTAAAAATATTAAATATCAGATCAGAACTTTAATGTAGAAAGCAAAATTTGGAAGCAACACCCCTTCAAAGGTACTTTTGTGAAAGTGGACACTTACCATCTGACACTTTACGTTCACAATTGAGCAAATCCCTGCAGATGCGTGCTGGGTTATCCCGTGTGCCAAGAGGGTTCTTGATGCTGTGCAGTAAATTGCTAAGGTAGTGGAGCGTTTTGAAAATCTCTGTACTGTGATCTAGTAAAGTTACTTCAGTATTCTGGTATTTCTGCCAAGGGCCATTAGCAAATGTGTTACCACAAAGAAGTGTCACAACAACAGTATATGCAGTAAGAGTCAAATGTCAAATGGCCATTGAATAGCCAGAGAGAATCAAAGTGTTTATATGAATGCAACCAGCCATGTAAAACAATGTAAGGGTAACATGTCCCAAGAAACAAATTAGGACACTTCATTAAAACTGTCAGAGCAGTGATGTTTAGGTCATGCAAATTTGTCATTATGATATATTGACATAAAAATACGGATACAAGGAAAGAAAGGAAAAATTGGTACGCTTAAGTAAACTTAGAGGTTTCAGATTTTAAATAGTGAAATCAGAGGCTTAACCTAAAAAAATACACAAAATTTGACTTCACCCATGTAAGGGGTTTTCTGGCAACCAATGCAGCCAGACATGTATATGTCAATATTTTTTTTAATCAAACCCTAAATACCGGTATGTCCTCATGTGTGGCAGTCAGTAACTTACATTACTACCAATCATGACAAAAGGTAGAAGTCTTGCTGCTTCTCTTCATTTCAACTATATCCTATAAATCCCAACATGTTTTCATTGCATTCTATAATTATTTGCTATCCATTTATTCAAACTAAGTCTTTGGAAAAAAACCCTGTTATGTGCTCAAAGACTAAAATTATCATTGCATTTGTTGTATGATAAAATTGTATGATAACATTTAAATATATACCTCCATCTGCAAGGCAGCATTTGACTCAAACAAAGCTTGAACAGCAGCATTGAGATCCACTTGTTTCTAAAAAAACAGGTATTTCAGAATATAAAAAGATGAACAAGGATATACAAAAGTGCAGGTGGTAAGTTCTTTGAGCAGTGGAACAAGCAGTACATTTGAAGAGGATCCTGTTACTTTCGCTTTCAATAAAGCACTGCATTGTAGGTTAGGGTTGTTATAGAATTTACCCTTGGTCCTGGTGGTCCAGGTGGTCCCTGGAGAATGGGAAAAAGCAGATATTAGGTGCTTCACATCTTGATATAGTGCAATCAAAATGGAAAAATACAGGCAGTTTTTTATGTACTTACAGGTGGCCCAGGTTGGCCCTGCCGTCCCTGAGGCCCCTAGAAGAAATGGAGATAGAGTGCAATGGTTATACATTAAAATCTCTGGTTTTACATTTATGTATCTATTAAATCACAAAATGTCCCAATGTGTATAAGGATGAAGGCGTAACACCAGCTGTAGTAAAGTTGTAGATTATTAGTTACTATTGTTAGCTACTATTAGTTACTATTACTATTACTTAGTATTGTTAAAGCACCCTGCTCCATTTATATATGAATATTCATGTTGGAATTACTATGTTGTCTGATTCCTTGTTTCTTCAATTTCTTCTGATATGAAGGGAACATTAAAAGTCATAGGAAGTATCAATATACAATATGCTATACATTGTGCCCACTGACACCTTATATATGTGCTATATGTATGCTGACAAGATAAGTACTAGGGAAATAATCACAAAAACATTGTAAATAATGTTATCAATAACTGCAAAAAACTAACTGATCCACTTTAATCCATGAGTATATGCCAGGCTTTTATCAGTTTAATTTATCAGCAGTGTCAATTTTCAGCCAGAACGTTATGTTCATTGTTTTACAGTGATATGGCAGACTTCCAGACTATTCAAAGAAGTTATGCCCTTATTTTCTCATTTTAAGTGGCATCGTTTTAATGTGTAGAATGATTGCAGAGGAGAGGAGGAAAAGGAACTGCTTTTCCCTAGCTTACAGTGCCTACAAATGCATTGAAACCTGAGTTTTAGGCTGCCTTAGGATTGAACATGGACCTTTCCAATAAAATAAACCCACATGAATTATTCTTTCTTTAATCAACTATTCACATTAAGCTGGAATGGTTGTGGACATATATTAAGATGCAGTACCACTTGTGTGTCTGTTAGATTCTTATCTTCAAGCTCTATATATTCAAAGCTTCTGGAAGCTATTGTAACAAATAATGGCACAAATGATGACAAGGAAAAGAATTGGTGGCAGTGCCTTAGGAGCAGAAAAAGTGAAGGAATGAAAGGCATGGGCTAGATCTGCACCTTAAATTACTAAAAACCTTTCAACACAGCTAAGTCAATTTAAGCAGAACATTCTTTTGTCAGTGCTGCTTGTACCAATTACTTGAGCACAATAAGCTGTTCCAGCAAAAGCTCTCATACGTCAGTATGGTCACGCTAGTATTAAATCTCTGCCAAAAGAGAAATAATCTGATGTGGCATGGTCGTGCTGACAAATGTTGTGAAACTGATCTAGTCAAGTAGGAATTAGGTTGTAAATCACTTGATATAGTAATAAGAAGTGTTTCTGCTGCAAGACTTCACAGCAAGCAAGATCTGTGTGTCACTTCATGCTACAACCGCTGAACTCGGGCTGTGCTCAAGCTGCAAAAAGCAAGGGCAGCTGGAAATGGTTAAAGAAAGACCAGATTCACTCTAATATTAATTAATGTGTATTTTAAAAAAAGGGATCTTAAACCAGATGGGAGCCATGTACTTAAGTCACTGAGGCTGCAAATTTATCAGTTCTTAGCTCCTAAGGCAGAGCATGTGGTAGTGCCAGGGAATGCATCTGCCAGGGGTTACAATGACAGCTGCACAACTGCAGGGTCTGCACATCACCTTCCCTGGCCATGCCAGGGCAGCTCAGGTGCTGGATTATAAAGGATGTGAAAAGTGGGGGCCATCATGTAACTCCAAGCACCAGCGCTATGCAAAGCTATGCTGATGGACTGTAAATGGCTTTGAGGCAAGATCCATGTCTTGTATATATATGTTCTTTGGAGAACAGAGGAAATCCAAAACTGAAGCAAATTCTGGATGTTTAAATAGATGATTTTCTGATACTTAACCAAGAAGACCTTAATAAAATACGGACCAGGTCAGATTGTAAATACTGTGAGCTTTTCAACCAATACATCCTGACCCTATTTATTTATGTCTCATCCAGTTGCAAGAAAGGACTGGAAGCCATCTTTTAGGTAGATATTTAATGATTAACATCTCTATAAAATATGTTAATCATTAATGCTGGAAAATGGAAACAGAAGATCAAGTAATTTTAGCATATGTGGTACTAAATAGTATGGATATCCCTGTGGATTCTGTGTCAAGTAACTGGCTTTCTTTACTTTCCTGAATTTGATTATTGCCCAGATTGAAATTTTCTTTGAAATCCTATTACTATTAAATATGCATAAAATATTGTTGTTATTCACTGTTACAAAACTGATCCAAGTTTACACAGATACATTCACTATTTTGGCATGGTTCTTCAGCTGTTGCCAATCAATTGGGTTTCACAGAGCTATACTGTTGTATGCCAGCTGGGAAGGTTGACTCCACATTTAATTAATCAGGTCAGGTGCTGAGGTGCTGTTAGACTGCTCCAGGCTACCTTCAGTCTCATGTGAATATATTACTGGCCTGTCTGATCATGCTTGGCCAAGTATGTTTTCATTGCATAAAATGAAAGAGAAAGTGTGAAAAAGAATCTTGAGAAAAAAATTTGACATTGCAAGGATATATTTGTTTATCTTGGTTCAAGACTTAAATTTGCAAATACCAAATCAAGGAAAGGTACAAAGTCTTCATCAGTTTGTCCCTAAGTAACCACTGCTCTCAGATGAATACATGTCCTTGTTCTGAATGCTGAGATTTAGACATTCCAGTATATTTTTTAGATGACTGAATGCTTCAGTTAATGTTCTATTTTCTTGGCATGTGTCACCATATTAAGTCTCAGGAAGTCTTGGGACAAGAGCAGTTCAAATTTATAGTGGTTTCTGAAATAGTACTGAATGTTTTAAAAGTAAAATCCTGCACTGTTCCAATGAGTTCCAAAGGTATTTTGCAAAAGTATTTTGCATTTGTGTTGATCCACTGTCTAATTGCCAGTAAAACCCATGGGGGAAAAAAAAAAAAGGAGGTAAATACTGAATGCTATTTATGAACTACTTTGTGGAATATCACATTTCTTAAATGCATTAAAACTTCAGAGAGCTATAGCAATTATCTTTACAAATCTTTAAAATATAATGGTACTGAACAGAGTAGGGATTTTGCCAATGTTCATTCTTTCTGCTACAGAGCAAAAAATAAGGCTAAATCACACTTTTCATGAACTAAGTTAATTGCTAGATGTTTTACTGGAATGTACCGGATTACTTTTACAAATCTACTTAATTTAACCTTTGGTTGCTTTAGAATTCAAGTGAGGAAAGTGTAATCCCAGTTCATAGAAACAAAAGCAGAGACTAAACCAGTTAGTTTCAGTGTGTTTAATTCTTTAATCACTCCACTTGATTGAACAGAAGTTCAAAGGCTAAAATCCCAATGTTTTACTAAGGCTAAGAGGCCCTGATTTTACATACAATAGTACATATGCTGAACTTTAAAGCATGAGCAATCCCAAGGACAATGAAATTTTAAATTCTTAAAGAGAGTATTTTTAACAAAGAATGTGTGCTTCACCACTGGCCTCAATAAGAAGACACAATTTTACATTCCATGTTTTTCTGGGGATAAAAGGACATTTCTTTCTAGTAATGAACTCTGTAACCCTGACAGACTAAAAATATAACTAAATATACTACAAAAAGGTTAAAATCTACATGATTCTGGGAAGAATGCCAATATAAATTTTAAAGGTATAAATTAAAGCACAGAATACACAGTTGGATAAAAAAATGGTCTCCTTTGTATGTGAAAGTAGTTGGAAATAAATCCCTTTAATGGGGGAAAGTAATGCCACTGTATATGACTTAAAATTAAACATTCTTCTTCTGAAGACAGCCTTACTGGATTAACTCATCTTGATGAATTCAAGAAGTTATTTAGAAAATAACTTCTTAAACACCAGCACCAATAATGGAAACAGATGTTTCTTGTTCACCATTTTGGACTTTTTTTAAGGACTGTTTTTGGAATTTTTTAAAGTGTCAGCATTTTTAGTTCCATGCTGTCATAACAATTCTTATGAACAAACAGTAGAAAAAGACAGCTAAGATGGATAACAGCAAATTGAGAAACTAGTTTTCCTCTTATTATGAGATAGCAATTGCCTCAAGAGCATTAGAATCAAAGAGGAGAGTTCTTCAAGATACAGACAAGAAGCTTCATTCCAAGCTTTAGCTCTTTAAAACGTTTTGAATATTTCAGACTTATTTTTCAAAACTTTTATAAGGCAGTTTGATTTAAATTTTTGGACGTGGCTGCTAAAAGCAGAATACAGTAAGTGAAACTAAATTTTAAGTGAAATGGGGTGAAAGGCAGGTAAGAGAAACAGGAAAAAGATCCCATCTGCTCATTACTGGAAAAGGAACTAAAAATACATCTGTCAGAAACTCTTATCATAGTTACCAACTTGTTGTTTGTATTTGCTGTAAGTATGATAACTTAATGACTTTTCACTTAGCCACAATTAATTGGAGACTTCACTGGCTTTAACACAAATTTAATATTAAATCCAACATTCACAAATGTACGATGACTCTTGCTGAAAAAAATTCATAACCCATCAGTGCTGCCAATGGTTCCTACAGTGGGAATACATTGCATGGACACCCACCCGCAGGTCTGGGCTTCTCCTGAGCTTCTCCCTTTCTAGACAAGATACAGATCTATGAACATGTGCATACTGTGAGGCACTAGATCAACAAATGTGACACAAGATTTTCCTTTTAGATCTGAACATGCTTAAAGTTGACTGCTGTATGACTGCTGTATGACCAGGGGCCATATGGCCCAGCAGCTCACACCCACTGGGCAGATCTGCATAAGTCAGCTTGAACGAGAAGGTCAGACTTCTAACACAGGCTACCAGCTTTCTTGGGCAGTGCTCTCCAGGAGCACAACACAACTGCCTGGCATTCAGAGCATACATGAGTACATTCAGCGTAACACAGAAATAGATTTTACACAGCCCAAAGAATGAAAGCACAAAAGCTGTTTCATCTTACCATTTCACCCCTCATGCCCTTTTCACCTCTTGGTCCCTGTAAGAAAGAGCAGCTGTTAATCTGATATGCTTTCTAGTTGCCTAAGACTGAAATAAGCAGATTAATATCCATGAAAAGTCCGGTCTCATCTGTGGAAGTATTTGAAGCTCTGGGGGTTTAATTTTCCTGTACTACTAGAAAATTAAATTAGTTGAACACATCTTGTAATTCCTGTATGTGGAAAGCTGTGTTCTTTAGCTTGTAAGTGTGTTTTCTCTCAATAATTCTAACTGTGTTGTCCATGGATTAGCTGTGTTCTCTACAATTTCATCCACATTCAATGCACCAGTGCTTCACCATCTTTAGAGAACAAAACTCAATACTCTCCATCACTGAAGAAATCCATTCACCACATATAGGTTTTTATGATGTTATTAGTTCTACTCTCATAATCAGATTAGACACTATTTTTCTGTCCCTATTTTTTGGCTGGTTTTCCACTTAAGTTGTGTTCCCAAGGATGGCAACAATCTTAAAATTCTTCTCTGGAAAAATTTTGCATCTTGATGGCTGCATTTGATGTAGCAGTAATCTTCAACTAAAATGCTTTCTTGATGATAATGGCAAACTTTTACATTCAATATGAAGCCTATTAAAAGCCTTCATACAACTGTAAAGGTTTTCTCCTCAGTGAAATTGAAAAGAATGGAACAAGACAAAGTACTGATTTTTCCAAGTGGAAAGAATTGTAGAATGGACATTCCCCTTCTTTCTATTTCACTTGCAAATATTTGCATTTATTACTTTTATTATATATTTACTATTTTTTAATGATTATTTTGATTTTGAGACATTCTCATTTACTCCAAGTCTACTTGATCAGGCAGAGGAACATTCATGATACAAAGAACTTCTAAAACTTCCTTACATGGTTGGGTGGTCTGGAGACATGAGCCATGGGGCTCCCTTGCAAAACAAATCTGGCTCTGGTGGTGTGAGTGTGACAAGAGATGGAAACAGGGATGAGGGCAGGGAACAGTGCAGGGAACCTGGGGTGCATTGGAAGTTGTCAGAGAGGCCACAATGATGTTTGAGTTGTTAACAGGGACCTCATCAACACCTGGAACAGCCTTACAAGGGCTCATGGGCACTCCCAGAGTGTCTAGAGGGGCACACTGCCCAGTACAGACCACAAGAAATAAAAAAATAAACTATATTGAAACTGAGTGTGGATACTCTAGCTATATTTCAGACCAAAGCTGAGAAAGAATATCCAGGTGGTAATTACTGTGTGCTGTTTTATGCCTTGACTTGCCCACTGGCCCTGTACAGATGCCCTCTGCATGCTGTACTTAGGCAGAGGGCCATTGCAATTACTTTTTTTGTCACTGTTTTCTGTAGTTTCTTTCTTTTTTGTATTACAGATGCTGGAGTCACATACATTAACTTACCAGCATGGTATATCAAGGAAGGTCCTATTAGCTGCTATTTTCAAACAGAAAAATAAGAAGGTTGCTAGTTGAAAACCAAGATGATTAAACATAAGGGTAGTGAAATAAAAGAATAATGCAAAAGTGAAGGGAAACTCACAGGTCTGCCAGTTGGGCCTGCTATGCCTTCTTGACCAACAGGGCCAATATATCCCTGTAAACAAGCAAAGAATTTATGAGTTCACCGTGTTTCCAAAATAAAGAAAATCCTCATGACGTGTCCTGGTTTAAAGTTGCTCAGCACACAGACCTGTCAAATATCCAAAAGATAATGGTGATACTCTCTAAATATTGAGTGCACATTACAACAAAATTAATAAGGTAAGTATTTTATTAATTTGTAATAGTTGTCTTCGGAAAGCCCCCCCCCCCCCCACATTCTTTAATGTAAAAACTGGTGCACTACAAACAGTGGAAATTTAAGAGTACTCTGATCACAAAAGACCACATAGTTATTGAGCTACAACCAACTCTACCTTGAGCTGTATTACGGCCCACAAGGACTCTTGTAAGGCTGCCAGTAAGTGCTGCTAAAATGCCACTTTTCAGATCCATTTCACTTAGAGCAAATTGCTTGTGTCCAATGTTTATCCCGTATATGAATGTTTAGAAAAATAAAGTAGCTATTATAGAACAGTCCCCTAAAGCTGCTGCTCTGCATCTGGTTAACTGAAAAAATTCAGTTCTGTGATGTTCTGAAAGGTGGCAGTGAGAGAACATGTTGTAGTAAAGCCTCCCATGCTTCTACCTTTCACACCTGATGCCACACTGGATGCACAAAATGCTAAAGATGTTTCTATATTTTTTGGTGGGTAGCAAAGCAGAATGTCATGAAGAATGAGCTAATGAAGGTTAGGAACATTTTAGATTAAAAAAAAAAAAGTTCATTACAAAAACACTGCCTATTGATCAATAATGCCTGAGCACCACTGTGTCTTACTGCAGGCAAAGTTTGATCCCTATATTTCTTTCGCTGTAAAACATAGTTACACAATCAGCAGTTTTGCCAGAAAGAAGAATATTCAACTCCAACAGACAAAGAAATACAAAGTCATAAGTCAGCAGAGCTTGCTTTTTTCTTTCAAGATTAAGGGCCCAGCTCTGTTTGTGTGTCTGTAAGCATGATGTAACCAGAGGAGTGTTGCAGTACAAGCAACTAGACTCAGACAGAAAGGTTTGTTTAGAGGCTTCTGGCCCTGTCAATATGAAAAAAGATTATTCTTTAAGTTACAAATGTGTGCCACTTGTAAAATTAAATCATCCTACACAATCTCTTTCATGCAGTGAAGTACTTACAGCTTGGCCTGTTGGACCTTTAGGGCCCCGAATTCCAAATAAGCCAATGTCCCCTGCAGGACCCTGAAAAATGCAAAGGAACAATTTAATCAAACATGGACATTAGCTACCCACTTGTTTCAAATTCTTGAAATCAGTGAAAGTAAGATAATTTCTAAGAGCAGTAACAGTGAAAATACCAAATGCACTGACTCAGAATGTTTGTCCTTAGACGGGGAGTACACAGTTCTGCCTACCATGTTCCAACAGTTCAGAGGTATTTTGAACAAATTAGTGTTAAAGCTGATTAATTCTATGCTTTCATAATGTTCTCACTCTGTAAATAGCTTACAATGTAAGAGAAAAGAACAAGCACATACTTTTGGACCTGGGAATCCTTGAAACCCCATTAAACCTTGATCTCCATCTTCTCCCTGTAATAGGAGCAGGCATCCTTACCATTAGTTCACGTTGCTAGCTCTCAGACTACTTGTTTTACACCAACCACTGTGATTACATACAGCCTGTCCTTTCAGTCCAGAGTCTCCTGCTGCTCCCTGGTCACCTTGAGATCCTGGAAGGCCTCTTTTGCCTCGCTTTCCTGGATGACCTAGAAGTCCTTTCTCACCCTGTCAGTAAGAAGAAAATATATCTTTTATTACAATTATGGAAGTTACAGATGTAAATGCATATTTCCTGTCAGAAGCGTGGAACATGCTTTCTCCTTAAGAAATAGACTTATTCCATTGGTTTTATTTCCCCCAGGAAAATAAACATATACTAAAGTGCAAATGTGACTTGACTGCTCCTTGAATTGTAAACATAAAAACCATACATGTTGGATCAATTCTAGTATGATAACTCCCAGTGTAAACAGTAAAATTCACAAAATGAAGTAAAGACAGGTTAAAAGTAAATTTTAAAAATAATCCTCTGAGCAAGAAATAGTGTACTCGTCTCCCTGCTGTTAGACTAAAAATCTAAATTGGATTGTCTACTTGTCTAAGAAACCAGACAAGTTCCTGCAAGAGAAATCTTTTGAGGACTATCAAATACACAAAAGACATGTCTAGTTCGGGAGGTTACTGAGGTGCAATAAAAGCTGTGAATACACAGGTTTCATGCTTTGTGCTTATGCCTTTTCCCAGGTTTTGCCTTTGTGTAATTTGGCTTGAGTGCTTTTCTAATGCTTATTCTGTATTATATGCAGCAACAGTTTCCCCTCAACTCATCTATTCCTTGCCTTTTTCAGATTGCAGGCGTTCTGAGCAGGAACTACCTCCTACAGCTCATTGTTTAGGTAAAGAAGTAAAAATTAGACTGGAGGCACTGGCAATAAACACTGCAAAAAATGAATACATATTATACCAAAATATATTCATTAAATTATAACAAAGACAGTACTTCCAGTTTCCAAGTAACTTAAGGTTTCAAATAATAGCTTAGCAATAAAACCTCACAAAGAAAATGAGTTTAGATAAAAATCATGATTTTAGATAAAAAATTCTATTCTGAATGAAGAAAATGATCTGTAATGTTTCCATTGTTTGTTTGTTTTAAAACTCAAATGAGTCTAATTAATATGAGGATATGCTGATATCAGGTACCTGGAACTGCCTGGAAAATGGAGCACACTCAGATTTCTTTCTTTCTGAAAGGGCTGAACAAAAGCAATTTATGTCCTGTGATAAATGGATATCCCAGATACACTTATTAGCCCCCCAAACCTGGGACTTAGGCTTGAAGTTATGGCAATGCTTTGCTACTAGATTGCTTAGGTATTTAAATCATCCCAACTGTTCTAGTAGCTACAGAAGTTGAGAAATCAAAGTTAGGAAACATTTGACCCTGAAGCTGGAGTGAATAAATACCAAGTGTTTTCATGGCTTCTGGAGTTGGGAATAGCATTCAGGTGGATGAGATCTCTATTTTCAAATTAGAGTTTATGGAAATGTGGTAAACACAACTTGCAATCTTACCCTTCAAGTAAGACTTGATGTCTGTTACTCACATGATTAACACAAGTGTGGTGGTTCCACAGCCACTAAATGCAGCATGAAGCATAAACAGTATCAGCAAGACTGTACTGAAACAACCAGATCCCATGCATGTACCTACCTTCAGTCCAGGTGCTCCCATGGGCCCTGGCATGCCTGGCAATCCCCTGGGACCTCGAGCTCCAGGATAACCTGCTAGACCTGGCAAGCCTGAGTTTCCTTTATTTCCCTTAATAAATTGAAAATAATGGTTTACAAGTAGTACAGCCAAGCATGTTTTTTCATTGTATGCTGAAACAAGCAAATAACATAAAATCGGTCAAAACCATTTAATGCTTTCTGTATACATGGACACATTAATGATAGTGCATTAAAATAAATAAAGACAATGATCAGCAGCATCACATGGATTTCTAATATTCCAAAAGTAAAAGGTTGAAAATTGTTTCAACTTGACAGCATTCATTTTCAAGAAGAAGTAACTCCAAATGAAACAGAATGAGACTACCTTCCCAAAGAAATGTTCAAAATTCAACATGTTTATTTATAAGGATCAGGCATGGGGTAATACTAGTATGGCTGTGTACACTCTGTAAAGATTCACACAAGATAACATTACCAGATGAAGAAAGATCAGAACATCTGCTATGAAAATGTATCAGAACATCAACTTATCAACAAAAGCAACTATTTAAAATAAAACAATATGTTAGTGACTACACAGAGTTAAGCCACTTTTGACATGTTAAAAAATACAAAATGGAAATTTGTTATCATACAAATGAATATATTTGGGATGTAACTTAATAGAAATATAAGCATATATAAATCTTCCTTATTTCCTATGACATTCAGTTAAGCACTCATAGGAATAAAAGGGTTGTATAAAACACAATATTGGTATTAAATGTGATTTTCTGGGCTTTTGAATACAGTGATGTGGCTTATAGATTAACGGTCTGATAAATTTATATAGCAAAAGTTCTGCTCTCTTTATTCATTGTGGCAAAAATCAGTTATAAGCCTCCCTTTATTACAAACTGTAATGGGGCAATGGATTTGTCTTTATGATGATTGTATGACATTTTCAGTGGAAGAGCAAAAATGTAAAAATTCTTTGGGGTGATTCTCCTAAATCCAGCTCCAAAGAATTTTAAGAACTTGGAAGAAGTTCACGACCTGAGACTGGAGAGGCTTGAGTAGGGTGCACCTGCCCCCTATGGGTAACTTGTTTAATTTTCTCTTTGTTCAACCAGATTGGAAATTTATACCTGAAACAACAGTGCCTCATCCTGCAGCTTGACTAATTGCTAATGCCAAATCTAACTTGGCATTCCTTTATAAAAATTGGTCCATCTGAGTGGAACTACTGAGAAATTCATACTGGAAATCATAGTAATCAGACTTTCAATGATGAGAACTAGTCAAGGAATCTTCTCTCCCTCTCTGGAGGAACTAATCCTAAGAGCAGTCTCACTGCTCCCAGAGGCAGCAGGTCACCACCTTGGTCCACAGCAAAGAACAGGCAGACAAAAAAAAAACATTTCCAAGAATGCTCCTAGATACCTCACATACCTAATACTCTATTTCACTGGTTTTGGACAAAGCTTCATAATTATTTAGGTAGAGAGACAGGTTACAAAGTCACTAAGGAAAATGTAGGATTATCTCAGACCCTAAGAGGAAATAGTCTCAGGCTCATTTTCAGGAACAGTATTGTGCAGCCTTTCTAAGAAACTACTTTCTCTTAGCTGTAGTTACTACTGTCATATACCAATGAAACTGTTCTTACAGTACACTTCCCTTATGCTAACTTTATATCATGGCTGGAATATCAGGAGCAAAAGAGAAAGAAAACAACAAAAAAATAGGTCTAATTTTCAAGATACTCAGGGAACTGAGAATAGTCTCTTCTTTTAAAATACCTTAACCCTGGAAAATCTATAACGAAAAATGACGTAGAGGAAATGTGGAAAGCAACTTACCTTAGGGCCAGGCTCCCCTGACAGCCCAGTCTTGCCAGGATTCCCAGGAATGCCTTCTGGTCCAGGGTACCCAACTGCTCCTTTCTGCCCTGGTGGCCCTGGTTTTCCCTTGAAAAAAGTTCAAATCACTGTTGGCTCTCTTCATGTTTACCCTCTCATAACTAGATTTCAGCCACAGTATTTCCTAAACCCTACACAGCAGCAGATCCAGTGATATGAATGAAGAGTCACAGAGGGAGCTCTGAGTTAGCAGGTTTGGTTTAGAATTCTACTGGTTTAACCTTAGACTTGCTCTGTCATGGGATCTGAGCAACTTCAGCTGAAATCATGGGACTGACCCCTTTGTATGGCAGGCCTGGAAGATTCCTGAGAGTGTCAATTCTTAAACTGAAGTGAGGAAACCTGATAAAGTCATATATTTATCCCTGAAAAAAACTCAACCATATGCCTTTTCTGCCTTTATTTTAATAAATGCTCGGTACTGAACTTCCACAAATTTATGCTGTTCAAGTTTGAATATATCAAAATAAAAATTTATAATAGGGCAAGTTTGTGGTAACTGTTGCTATACTTGCACCAAAATGCCTCATGTCACATCACATCCAAGAGAGGAACATTGATCACTTTCCTTAAAATTATTTCCCTTTAGACTGACATACACTCTCTTAAAAAGCTTGGAGTTCTGCACTAATCTCTCTTTAAATGCCACTTTTCAGAAATGTAAAATATTCTAACTAGAACATGTTTTGTCTGAAAAGGTAAAGGTAACACCAGACATATAGAATATAAGAAAATGCCATCCTAATCTTATTGCTAGCTTCTGGTTGCTTAAGTATCTTCATTTGGGATGTGCTTTGAAACTTCCTCAAGTTCTAGTTTTACTGTCTTCTCCCCACTTGTCTGCATGTCTTGCTTCCCTTCCTTTCCTCTGCCTGCTGAATGATCCCTGCAGTCTTCCAAAAGAAAATGCTGAGTATTTACAAAGGGCACACAGTTCCTGGTCTTCAAAAGGCTCCTCTTGCCCTCTGCCCAGCAGGTACAAGCTCTGTGCAACAGCTGCATTTCTCCAGTTACTGACAATGTTTTGATGTGAGGTAGTAAAAGTTATTTACAACATGTGCTTGTGTGGCATTATTTATTAGAGGACCAAAATAACCTTGATGCATTTTGTTCTTCATTATGTTTACAGAACACCTACTGCTTCCTGCTCTGTTTTCTCCCTCAGGGAAAAGGGCATGCAAGTCAGCTCCTCTACAGTAACTCCAGAAAAAACATTAAAAATTCCAGCTTAGGGCAAGCAAGAGAAATAAATAAACCTCAAGGCATTTACCACATGTATCCATCATGGACATATGGATCCAAACTTCTGTAGGCTGCAGTGGATCAAAGAACTGATGGGGTCAGAAGCGAACACAAGTGTAGTTCTGTGCAATATAATGTGATAACTTCCAAATGGTCTCCAAAAATGATCTAATTAAATCATTTCACAAGTGGTAAGGACCTTGTTGTTAATTGCATACCACTTTCATGCTGTGTAAGTGAATATTATTCAGTATAATTTTAACAAAATTTCAAAAATTACGAATATTCAAAAATGACAGGGGTTCCTTTACACTACCTGCATAATAAGAAGGTTCTTTAGAGTGAACACAAAACCTTCTGTACCCCTGGCATGATTCAATTTTGGTGTTACTAGTTAGTATTTTCTTTGTTTTATAATCTGAAGATAGCCTGTAGAATTTTGTTACTTACAGGAATTCCAGCTTTGCCTGCTTGACCTGCTGCTCCTTTCTTCCCCGTGGGTCCCTAGAAGTTACAAATACGTGTGAGCTGACAAATGCCTTAAACTCAATCCCCTAAGAAGAACTGTTCCCCTCTAGTATTCATGTTCACATTGCCTGGCTTTGGACCAGATTATTCACATTTCAGGAGACAGCAGAATGTTTTGCAAGTAAAAGCAAATACATTTTTGGCAGAATTGTATAATGTTTTTCCCTTTTGTGAATCAGTTTTTAAAAATTTTCCAGCAAGAAGCTTAGAATGTTTTTTCACCATGAATCTGGTAATTTCTCCTGTATCAGGCACCCCGGTGTGAGGAAGTACACTTTTGAAATCTCAAAAGCCAATGAAATTCAGTCCATGGGAGAACATAAACACTTGTGGCAATACACATCACCAAGACAAACTAATATTTATAAAGAGGAAGATCTGGTCTTTGATCTTTATCATGACTTGCTCTGTCACTATTGCTCTAGTATGCTGTAGCAAATTCTTTCTTCCCAGGTCTCTGAAAACTCAGTGCAGTGCAGTACCAGGAGGCTTAATTTAAGGTCAGAGAAGCAAAATCTTAGTTGGCCTCTAGAGCTACTTTGCCATGGGAAACTTTAGGGGATAATTAAATATCACTCAAATGTTTCCAAAAGAGCCTCTCATAATGCTTGATATCACTCCAAACTAAAACTTCTTACATATCAAATAACATACATTTACTAACCAAGATCATTATGCAATATTCCATTTTATAATTTGTTTTTGTCCCTGCAGGTATGAAAAGGAAACCGAAACACTCAGTTTTAGACTTATGGAACAGTTTTCCAAGGATAGCGAGTGAACAACAAAATACTACAAATTCCAATTAAGTGCAGTTTTGGTTTACTTTTTTCTACTTACTTCTGAACCTCTTTCTCCTTTTGGTCCTTGCTCTCCCAATTCACCTGTCTCTCCCTTTGAAAAAAACATACATTAAATAAATGAAAAGAATCATTTGAGTGCAAATGAAGACATATTTTCAACAGTTAATAGAGAAATCTCACATGTTAGAAACACTTACTGGAGGCCCTTGTTGTCCAATAGGTCCTCTAAGCCCTGGAAGACCTATATGACCCTGGGAAGGATAAAATACAACAAATTGCAATAGAGGTAACTCAGGCTGCCATGCCCAGTGACCTACAGACTTCCTTGTAAAGCCCATCCTGGGAGGTGCTGGATGGATCCAGATTCATTGACATGATCTAGACAAAGTTTGGTCAGACCTCCAAGATCAAACTCTACAGAGCTTTTATTCTTTACATTCTCTACTTCAAGCTGCAAGTGGGAATTACAAATTGTGTAGACATTTATGCACTTCTGTAAGCACAGATTTGGTTCATTCATTTATTACTATGTCTGTCTATATTACTGTGTAACTTGGATATTCTGTGTCAAGGACTGTCTCTCTTGTATTTCAGTGAACTGCAGCAGTGATAAGCATGAGTTATCATCCAGTTTTTATGTGCTGAAAAACTGAATATAATCCAGGAATAACTTTTAGGATTAGATTTACAATAAGTAGTGCTTAAATTTCAGAGAAAAATGTTAACTAATACGTTATTACAGAAACATAGAACTGTTTAGGTTAAAAGTGATGTTTTGAGATCATTTATGGAACCCTATTTCTCTAGAAAGGCCAACTAGAAATGATTGTCCAGGACCATGTCTAGTCAAGTTTTCCATATTTCCACAGATAGAGACTCCACAACCTCTCTGGGCAGCCTGTTCTGATGCTCAGTCATCCCCACAGTAAAAAAAGCCATTTCAAAAGGAATTTCTTATGTTTCAGTTTTTGCCCTTTGCCCTCTTGTCCTGTAACTGGACACTATTGAGACATGTCTGTCTCTTCATCTTAAAATCCTCCCACCAGGTATTTATACACACTAAGGTCACTGGAGTCTTCTCCAGCTGAGGAGTTTCAGCTCCCATGTCTCCATATGGAAGATGCTCCAAGAGTATTCCAAGAGTGCATCAGTGCAGTGAGGGACCAGCACGTTCATCTCTGCACACTTGTGAGGGAAGATGACATTTCTGCTGCATTACTCCACATGACTGCACAGCATGCATGTTCAAATAAAAAGACTAAAACCCAAAAGGTATTACCTTGTAGCCCTCATCACCAGGTTCTCCTCTATCTCCTCTATCACCACTTGGACCCTAGAGGGCAAACCAAAGAGCAAAATGTAACATCTGAACTGAATATAATGCTGCAGTGAAATATGAACAGAAAGATGGGATTTCTCTCAAAACAGACTAACTACTGAGAGGGAACTGAGGAATACACACATAAAGGTTAGCTTGGCTAAAGGAATAAACATGATTCTTTCTTAAACAGAATGCACTGCAGTCAGACTGTAGCCACAATCTAAAATTTTTTGTAACTGAAGACTAGAAGCAAAAAGATAAATATTACATGGGGCTTAATGAAACAGGACGGAGGATTGACATCAGTGGAACTTCTCCAGGTTTATACTTATATATAAATATATATATATGAATTTAAAGTCTGAATGGATACATGAAGTAACTCCTGTTTCAAGACATGCAAGGGAAACTCTTTTATGGCTTTTGTAAGACAGCCCATTAAAATTGGATTGTTTTCTGAATTGACTTGCTGTACTCAAAATCTGCTTTAATTTTGAAGTTTGTCCTAATAATTTTGACAGGTTCATAAATGCTGCAGAGATACACTCCACATATGAGTTCAGCACAAAAATGGTTACAAAATGCAGTTCTCTAAATCAACTGAATTAGTTTGAAGTGATAATGAAATAAATCAAAACATATTTTTGATTACCAAAGCAATTAAGTAAAACACAGGGTAAACAGAGAGGGTAAAATTCTTTTCTAAAATGTGCTGATCTAAACACAGATTAATGGCATTAGTGTGGCACTGACTAATAAAATAGAGGGCACAGATGGTGAAGCAGGACAAAGCACACAACAACATTTTCAGAGAAAGATTACTCATTAAAGGACCATCATTCTATATTTTTGTACTGATTCCTGAGACAATGATATGAAGCTTCAGAAATAAATGCATTGGCTCTTGTCTTGAGAGGCACTAGTATAATTTTTTTGAGAAAGAAAGACCTACTGGTTCACCTATGGGCCCAGGTAGTCCAGGGACTGTATTGTCTTCACCTGGATAACCCTGAAACAAAGATAAGTATTCAAAAAATGGTAACTTGGAAGTTCAGCCTCATCTACCATGCACATAAGTTCAGATGCTAATAAAAGGCAGAGAAGACATTGTGTAGATGCTAAAAAGGAATATGATGCTTATGGTTTAATATACTGGATATGGTAACTCCGTTTTACTGTTCACCTAAATGTCCCAAAGACATTAAGGACTTTGAAAAGATAAATATTTGCTTTATTGTCAAAGGAAGTTATAAGGAAAAAAAAGATTAATTGAACAACATCCATGTAATCATGTCTTTATTTAATGAAAAAAAAAAAAAGGATAAACAGGATACTTGGCAAAGGGAAAAAAAGAAAATTTCTTCCACTATTTTGAGAAATACACTTAATATAAAGAAAAACAAGACTACAGAAGACTCCAACATTAAGTCTGAAGTCTATTAAAATATGAAATAACTGCCATCCAAGTTAATAAACAAAATATTATCTATTCCAGATGATACTTATCAATAGTAATGCAAAGAGAATCACATTTTAAATATGATAAAGGATTTTACAGTGCATCAAAGTGCAACCTAAACACCTAGCTCTGAACGAATTAGTTTTCAGTTATTGTTTCTTAAATCGTGTCAAAACCTATTTATAACTAAATGCCTATTTACAGTATTTATTGCAAAATTTGCTCTAAATTGTAGCTCTCTGTCAAGGGCAACTCCAATCCAATCTTGGTGAAGTGAATCCATGTACCTGCCTTCTTGGGGTCACACAGGTTTCAGTGAGGATACAAATCTGTTTTCAGGCTTTGAGACTTGAGAGAACAACAGTGAATTTGACACTAAAATAGCAGTACTGAGGCCACATCCTGTCCCTAACATTTTATATTAACCACAGACATTTGTCCATCCTAGTTGGATTTTCAGGCAAATCCGTGGGTGTACTCACAGGCTCAGAGTTAAGTAAATATTTAGCTGGTTCTGCACTGATTATTTTTGTCAGCAGTGCTCACTAAGGGCAGTGGTGCTGTCTGATACAATAGCCTGTGTTCTGTACAATGGGTACCTTGTGTTTTAAAACCTCAAACATTTTAACGGTATGATTTGGGACTCCATCTCCAAATGACCCATTTCCTCACTTTGCATTTCTTTTCATAGTCTTTGACAATACTAACAAATACTGCAAATGGTGGCTTTTTCTGCTTGCTGTGGAAAACAGTGGGTGTGCAGTAACATTTCCTCCCTTTGTAATTTCACAAAACAAACCCGTAAAACCCGTGTTCATACCTTTTCTCCTTTGGGGCCTGGGGGCCCTGAGGGTCCTGGAGGACCCTGGTGACCCTAAAGAAGAAAACCAAACACGAATTATTTTAAAACAAATAATTCAAGAAATAATTAATTCCAAAAATTCTTTTAGCTACTTGCTACATGGCTTTTTCTGCTAGCAAATTATTCTAAATCATGTTATGACAACAAAATCAATGGCAGAAAATGGACTGTGTGCAGGGAAAGCTCTATAAACACTGGGAAACTACCTGTTCTAATAAGGCTTAATGCAGGTGATGGGAGCTGGGCTGGTTCTTGCTTGAAGGTTTGGGTCAGTGATGGGTGTTTGTGTTTGGAAAAGAGACTGGACAGTCTGCACTGTAAGAGGATGACTCAATCCATCTATGATGATTTTCACAGCTATTTTTCAGTGAAAGCCACAATATCTTTATGTCCTTCAACTAACCTCATTCAATCAGTTTCTGTTACTGAAATGGAAACTACATGGCCAGACAGCAAGCAGAGGTGGTGGTGTTTGCTGAACTCTCTTTATAATGAATAGCTGTAGTAGTTTTAGAGGAACTTTATTCTGAAGGGGTGAGACACATTGGATAAACAACAGTTTAAAGTTTGTGGTAAACCCCCCCTGCGAGCGAACTCACAAAAACCAGGCATCCTTACTTAAGGCTAACATTTCTGAGCAGGCAAACACATCATATAAACATACGTGAGTATCTGGCTTTCCTGAAAATATTTGTGTAGTCTAGATACAGATCCCTAAGACACTTGAAATTAGAGTACCATAGACTTACTTTGGGATGTATGTGTACCTGAATTATGTGAAAAACCTACCCCATAACCTGGAATTCCTGGCTCTCCTTCAGGTCCCATTCCTCCTAGGTGTCCCTGTTAAATGTAGTAATCAATGAGAAAGAAAGGAACTCCATTGTAAAATGCTACAACAATGCCTACTTTATAAAGTAAGCACTTGGAAAAATCTTGAAATATTGACATTTGACACCATGGACAACTGTCTTGTAGGTCCTACTTCATTTATTAAAGAATACTGGGTTTTTCATTCTTCTGAAAATGGTCAATGTTTTCAGTCCTAACCTTATAATCTTTGTACATTATTACATCAAAAAAATCTGAGCTGTGAGAGGTGTAGAAGAACTCTCTTTATAAGTGCTAGCATGTCAAGAGAAGCAGGGGGTGGTCATCACCTCAGAAAGTTGATTCCTTCTCTTGAAAATATTGGCCACTAGACAGCAAACTTTGCTTCTGTCCGACATGTGTTCAGGAACACACTGCTGCATTCCAAGGCCACAGGACAGGACTGAGACAGGCACATTGCCTCTCAAATGTGGAGCCTGGATGCTTCTGTGCATCTGTCACACAGTATGGAGCAAGCTTGGGGAGCTTATTAGGAAAGGAGCTAGAAGTTAATGGAAAAGACTTAATTCAGTTAACTTTGGATCAGATTCCTATTCGATACGAGTAGTACTTTTCATCTGAAATACTTTGTTTCAGCCATGGCTAAGGCTTATTGTATGTGATAGCAAACCCCTTGATTTTTGTTCTTGGAACTGGAAAGTTTTATAAACACCCATGACAGTGAGGTTATATGTGGAGTGTGGGACATGAGTATTCCATGGTGTGCTCTGCCATCCCACTCCCCTGTCAGATGACCAAAAGCTTGAGATGGCTCCTTCCAGATCCACACCCCCAGGTTTCTGTCTGGAAAAGTGAGCAGGTCTTGTTCTGATGCTGAAACACCTCTGAGCTCTCAAGTAAGCAAGTTTTGTACTAACCACAGGACCTCGAGTTCCTCTTGCACCTTTGGGACCAGTTTTTCCAGGCTGGCCAGAATCACCAGCAGGTCCAGTTTCTCCTGGAGGGCCAAGCTGCCCCTTTTCCCCCTGTTGGTGTTATTGTATTAAAAATAATAAGAGATTAACACTAAGCTTCAAAATGCAGTTTATGCTTAATCAAAATGTGTAACAGCATTATTTAATAGGTGTGACATTTACTGTATGTTATTTACTGTAGTTATGAGAATGTCTGAGCCCAGAACTCTGCAGTATAAAAAAGTTTCAGCTAAAGCCTTCCCATTGCAAAAACACATCCTGATACAAATTTAAATTTCCTAAGACCTTGAATGTTATTGATTGCAGAATGTTGACAATTCTATTTGCTATGTCTAACAAGAAAAAATTGGCTTGAAGCATGACACAAAACAGGGATAGTTTTGGTTCAACGGAATTTTGTAATGTAAATTTGAGTTTCAGATAAAAGGAAGGGAACTGGGGAAGATGAAAAATACTACCTTCTTTCCTAAACGGCCCCTCTGACCTGGATTTCCTGGTGTTCCTTCAGGGCCCTACAGATTTATTAGGAAGAGAAAAAACATTACTGAGAAAGGCCTGGAAACATGTTTAACCTGTGTTCCAAACGGCATAACTAAGTAGGCTTTTCTAAAGCAGAGAGCTGGGAGGAAAATGTCATTAACTGTGTCTGTAAGCAAGTTGGTAGGGCTGTCTCAAGTTGTAGAAGAAACAAGTAGGGAAGTATCACAGATTATTTATCAAAGTAGTGGAAATGCACTGCAAATAGGGGAGGAAAAAAACCCAATAAATCTTTTCCACACAGAAAAATATTACTTTACAGATTTGTAAAGCTTATTCGTTGCTTTGTAAGCTACTGTTTAAGGAAAATGCAATATTACTCTCACCTCCAATGAAACATTCAGACAACAGGCTATAGGAAAATGATTTCCATGTTTAGACTAGGATATTATGATCTGTCTACATCCTTAGAAGGAGGTCAAATGAAAATTGTGATGTGTACACTCACAGATGCCAGGGAAGATGAGAGGAGAAGAAGGCAGCTCAACAGCTGCCCTTGGAACATGTAGAACAAAAATATGAAAAATCCCTCTCTAATCACATCCTCCCAAAAACTGAACTTCCAGACCTGCTTGTCACACTGAGGCACAGAAGCACTGCTGATGCTGCTTATTGTACACAAGTATAATTACATAATGTAGATATGTCAGGGTATATATAATTTCAATGTATGAAACTTTCAGTGTTCCTCAAAACTAACAATTCAAAATAGAGTCAAATAAATAAAACTTGCTCTGCAGTGCACTAAGGGGGCCAACAACCAAAAGAACACTTTTTTCTTTTCCTAGGAAAGCAGCTCACTGTGAAGAACCCAGGACTAAAGACAGCAAAATGTAACAGTGATGCTTAGAGGACAGAGTGGACAATGCTCACAGCCATTAACAGCTGGTGTTCCAACAAATGTTTTGTCAGACCCCACCATCACATAAAAGCTACACAGAAGGCAGCCAGACACTGCAAATGAGAACATGATGATTTTCAGTAAGGGAAGCTGGTCTAATTTAAAGCTACAATACTTGCTTTAGAAACTGGTCCAAAATTAGTTCTTCATGAAGAGTTGTATACAATTTCATGGATGGATTTTGGTTGCTAGGAGTGATGCCAGAATGAACAGGCAAACAATGTTGCCTGATCTAACAATGTTGCCTCTGAATTCTAATGCTTGTCTGCTATTATATCTGTGTATCCTTACTGCCATATTATTTGGAGAGGAGAGATCTGAAGTGAGAAGCTCCAGGCTGTGTGGTACATGTGTCTGAATGACAGGTGGTGAGGAATCACTATTTGCCAAGAGGTCACATATTTAAGATAGGAAAAGCCTTTGTCTCCTCTCTCTACCAATCCTGAACCACACTGGAAGCTTATTTAAATATGGTCATCTCTAATCACATAGAATATTAGAAAATTCAAAAATAAAGGCAGAAAGAAACACTAACTTTGTTTACTGAAAGCAAACAATCAAGGAGCCCATTTCAACCATAAAACACTTACAGGAATTCCCATTATGCCAGGTTCACCAGGCAGCCCAGCAATTCCTGGTAATCCCATCTCTCCTTTTTCACCGCCTTCTCCAACAAGTCCCTGATCTCCAGGGTCTCCCTAAAACACAGTAAAAAACCAAACCAAAACAAAACCAAAACAACAAAAAAACCAAACAAACACCAAAACAAAAAACCCTTAGTCAACCTGCTACTACAGAATTGCTTGTTCATAAGAAAATAGAATTCTGGATCTCTGAATTTTAAAAAAAAAGCACACTAAAACTGATATGAGTCTTACCAGCAAACTCAGAACAGGCTCTAAGTTAGGGTAAAGTTCTTTCTATCTCATTCATACATTCCTACAGGCACATTTTTCCCCATGCATCACCATGTATCTGAGGTTGCCCTCTATGACATTCCCAGACCTGGCACAGCACTGATCCAATTCAGGCAGCACAGCAGCCTTGGGCTTGCTTTCTCCTGCACTTTAGTCACCAGAGACAAAAGCTGTACTCAGGTAAAGCTTGCTTTTCTTTGTCAAGCCACTCAGCTTTGCAGCCCTTGCAAGGCAGATTTGTACCTAAAAGGTACAGAAAAGCCTGTACTTTACAGGACCTCTTGTGTTAAAACTATGTGCACCCAGCTGAGCTCAGTTGATCTGGTGCTGATCTAGGATAAAAAAGGAGATATTTGGGTCCTTAGGCTAATAAGAGTACTTTACTTCTGCTACAGAAACTTAACGTACCTTTGGGCCATCTTTTCCTTGAACACCATCTTCTCCTGGAGGCCCTGGTTCACCCTTATAGAAGGAAACAGTTGAAAACAATTGCTTAAATTTCTTGACTCATACAAGTTTTACGCATGTTTATTATCTTTTGGACAACTTTTATGTTGCTGTTGCAGTATATTTATCTTCAGTGTCACAGACCATATATATCTCCAATGCAAGAAAACATAAAAGATGATCAGCATTAGAAAAATGAGGCAATACTACGTCCATACAACCCTGGAGATTTAGACAGTAGCATTGAGATTTTCTTTGGTTTCAGAGTATATAATATGTCATTACAGTAACCTCAAAAATATACCTATTGGGTCCTGAAACTTCCATGTTTATGTGGGTAACTACTACATTGGTATATTTACAGACTTACTGTAGGGCCATTTACCATCAGAAATATTTCAACATTATAATCACAGAATCACACAGAATCATGAAGGTTGAAAAAAGCTTCAAGACATCTACTTCAGCCATCAGCCAAACACCACCATAATCATAATCCCAGGTGCCACACCCAGATGCTTCTCAAACACTTGAAGAGAGCGGCTCCACCACCTCCCATGGCAACTTATTCCAATGCCTCATCAGTCTTTCAGTGAAAATTTTACTTCTAACATTCAATCTGAACATATTCTGGTACAATTTAAGGCCATTCATTCTATCATTTGTTAGCTGGCAGAAGAGACTTACCCCCACCTCACTACAGCCTCCTTTCAGGTAATTGTAGAGAGCAATGAGTCTCCTTTTCTTCAGGTTAAACAACCCCTGATCCCTCAACTGCTTCTTATAAAATTTTTCTTCAGCATCTCCATTGCCTGGACATGCTCCAGCACCTCTATGTCCTCTTTTGAAATGTGACCCAGAAATGGACACAAGGCTCAAGGTGCAGCTTCACCAGTGCCAAGTACAGGGAAAAATTCACTGCCCTGGTCCTGTTAGCCACCTTATTTCTGACACAGGCCAGGTTGCCACTGGCCTTTTTGGCCACCTGGGCACAGCTTGCTTATGTTCAGAGGCTGTTGACCAGCACCCCTAAGTTCCTCTCTGCTGAGCAGCTCTCAAACCACTCTTCCCCAAACAATACTCTTATAATGTGCTACAATATTACACTGTTGGTTTTTTTTTCTTTAAAAAGAGGCTAACAGAAAATAGCTCCTTATTTAATTCTTTGAATAAATCAAGATTTCTCAATCTGCATTTCACTTGCAACATACTTTTCCTCTGTGGAGGAAGATTTGCATCCATAGCTTACCCTTAAACCTTGGTCACCTGGTTCTCCAGCCTTCCCAGCAGGTCCAATGTCTCCCTGGGAAATCACAAGGAAAATAATTGGATTTTAAAGGACAATACACATAATAATGATGGGGTTTACAGCTGATGGAGTCATCATGACAGTAACAGTATTTCTCAATGGTCCATTTCCTGCATCACTGTCTGCTTGGTTAAGGAATTAGATCTCTCTGATCTGCTTTTATGAAAATTTGAAAATTTAAACAGCATAAAAGAGAATAATTTCAACATTTACCTTTGTGCCTGGTTCCCCCTGCAGACCAGGTTCTCCTTCAGGGCCAGAAGGTCCCTGTATGGTACAAGAGCTACTGTTAAGTGAGCACCTGTAATAATTTTTCTACAACTAAATAATACACCCAAAATTGAAGCAGAAGAATGGCATGAGACACAGAGAGATGAAGGTCTGAAAAAGCAAGACAACATAGCTCTTTGCTCTTTCTAGAGCCAAACAGAAAAGAAAGGAGGGTACAGAAGGAGTTTAGGAAATACCCTGTGGGTCAGGAACATTCTGAAGACTCAGCAGTACCACTAAGCCTGTACCTTTCACCATAAATCATTGCTGAGCAAGCATCTATCTTCTGTAAACCTGACTGACAACTTCATCTCTGTTTAGGCTTGGAGCCAAGTAGATACAGCCTTGGGACAACTAAGTCCTTTTTGAAAACCTCATCCCTTAATGAGTTAATGGTATTGGACTCCTTTTTAAGAAAAAGTTTATACATATAAACCTTTTCTTAATAGTCAGTCAGAAGTCTGGATTTTGAGTGACTGAGGAGGAGTGTTTCAATAAGCCAAATCCCTACTGTTCTAAGTGAGCTCATCCCTCAGGTACTTCATTACAAACATGGCTAATATATTCTGTCTCATTTCTCTCAATGAAATATTAAAAACAAAGTAGAAAAACAGAAGCAGAAGTTAGCAAGAAGGCTGTCTACAGCTGCTTTCCTTTATCTACAATTTGAAAGAACATATGATTAATGGTGTTTTACTGCCTAACTGCAAGGACAGTGGTGCTTCCAAAAAAAAAAGTTGTTTGCTCAATTAAACATTCACCTTCTATGACAAATGTCATGACTGTATGCTCAAAGACAGTGCTTACAACAGAACAAGCTAGACATTTTAGATATTTTTTGGTAACACCTGTAAGTAAGAGTCTCTCAGCGGCTCATAATATTTAAGTCAGCTGCAGGGAATAAAAAATTTTTATAAATATATTGTCCAGGTTTAGTCAGTTGTCTGAGTATTTATAATTTCTATATAAGTGATTAAAATCTCACCTCAAAACCCATTTCTCCAATAGGGCCAGCATCCCCTGGTTGTCCTCTTGGACCCTGGCATTAAACAAAATTTTGAATGCATCATTCAATTAACATTAAATTCCATTGCAGAGTGTTCAATTTGTCTCTTCACAGCTCTTCCAACTGGAATAAAGAAATGTTTTTTCATTGTCTTTCCTCCTGAATCCAGCAGTGTATCCAAGTCCCACAACGGCATACAGAACCAACCTTGACACACTGAAATAACAGATCTCAAATAATAGCACAAAAGTCTTTTCTTTGAGACAAAAAATAAATTATTATCTGAACTAAGCTCTTCTCTTGACTAGCTTAGACTTTGTTTAATTAAGGTTTGTTAGACTGTCTGGTTTGCTTTGTTGAAAAGCCTACAGTCTGGTATGGAATTAACTGAAAACAACTACTTCACCATGGATTTAGCAGCATTTGTACAGAACAGTCACTGAGGCATAGTAGGCTAAAGCCTGGAGTCTTCTTAGTAATATTAATAACTATACCATAAACACTTTATTATAAGCCTTACATGCAAGTAGTAAATATACTGCAGTGACACCCAGGGATCATTTCCCAAGGTGGCACACTCAGATTCCCTGCACATGTAAGATCTGGGCTCACAGAGCAGGAGTTGTATGCTGGGGAGTAGAAGGTGCCTGTAACAACTTAGAGCAGATTCTGTAGGCACCATGAATGTACAAGAAGACAAATCAGCCCTCTGCATATAACCAATCTCTGAACTTCAAGAAAGTTCATATTTATTTATGCCTTTGGGACACATCTGCATCTAAACACATCCTAAATTCAAAACATTTTCTTGATCTACAATTCTCATGTAAAAGAAAGATGCTGCTTCTATTTATGATAGAAGCCTTTTAAACAAATATTTACTCTAATTGGTTTCACTTCCTCTTACAGACTATGCACATGGTTTTGCTCCTCCTGATGACCTGGCAATGACAACATGGATATTCTCTTCCCTTGTAACAACAATGTAAATTTCATATTACTGACAGAATTTTTGGCAGATGCGTATATTTGACCTTTTATCTTTGTTTAAAATTAACAACTAAAACTGCAGTTACTTTCCTTTGAGAATTTCTTCATCCTAAACTAAATTGATTGATTTTCATTTGCAGCAAGTCCATTAAATTCTACTAGGCAAGTGTCACAAAGCTTCAGTTTGCTTCACAAGTCGAGTATTTCTTCACATTACCATGGAGATAAGGCTGCTGGATTGGTAATGTATCTTTATCCCAAGACTTTCAGAAGTCAAAAATTTATAGTGGTATGGGGACTTCTTTTAACTATTAACATCAGGTAACCTGCAAAGGATTTTACTGGAATGTCTAACAAGTAGATAAGGTTTGACTGTAATTGAGATCAAACTCATTAATGCAAATAGTTCTAGCTGCTTATATTTCTTTGCTGCTCCACCAACAATTAGGGTTTTTCTGCTCTGTGTAGAACTAGTGACAGGGCCAGAAAACCTCAGCAGCTGGCTTTCACATAGTGACCAGCTGACAAGCTGCTTGCATAGGCAGCTAAAAAAAGAGCCATGCATTGTATTGTGCAACATCTTCTGTCATTTTATCACTTCTTTCTAGCTCCATTTTCTGAAGGCATTTTACTCTTTCAGCATTTGTTAGAAAAGATACTCTGTTCACAGGATAAGTTTTTCTTCTGACAATGAAATGTAGTTTCTATGCTGATGAGCACAACAGAAATGTAGGCTGCTCCAGCACAGACCACTTAGATTAGGTAAGGTAGACAGGCATGCTATTGATATGAATATTCAGACTTGGCCAGAAAATTGCAGGAATTTGACATATAAACCTTTCATTGTAAGGCTCTCAGATGTTGCAACATGAAGATAAGATATAATAAATGAAAGAGATCAAGTAACAGGAATCTAATGATAACTACTGGAAAAACACATTATCTGTGAAATATTTTGCCATTCCTACAGGTTGGCAGTTTATGTTAAGTATGCAATTCCATACTAACGAAAATTTGTGTGTGTTTTTCTAGCTTGCAAAATGTGCAATTACTTTCTGTAAGCTTGTCAGTTAAATGATTAGTAGAATTATAATAAAAAATACTAAATACAATTAATACTAAAAATCATACAATTTTTACCAACACTTCAGTTTTGAGATTTAAATTAACCATGTGCAATTTACTGTGCAAAATTACTTTCCAGAAGCAATGTAAACGCACAATTTTTGACAACTCTATTAGGCTTCTGCACCAGAAAATGGGAGCCTTCTCCCAAATCCCACTAAAACTGCATGCATTCTTTCACTTTATTTATATAACCGAATTTACCCCCAGAGATGGTGCTGCAATACTATTCTTGTCACAGCCGTATCTTGCAGTATACTGCATATATTTGCTGCAGATTCTGTGTGATCTTCTGTAACAGTATTAGCCACACAAAAGTGAGCATGGCTTTGACATAGTAACAAGAATCCATCCAGCAGAGGAATGTTTGAGGTTTATTACAGCAGTTTCTTCTTGAAAATTTAACCTGCCAAATAGATGTGGTCCCCGTGTTCCTGAACAACGATCCTAATGTTTGCTAAAAAAAAACACCACTAAAGTATTGGCATGTACATTTACATAATACATAACATAGATAGCTACCTCAATGTGGCCTAAAGACACATTATATTGTGGTCTGTGTTCTCTTATGTTGTGTACCCCTTACTACAGAGCTTCCCAAAAAGATTAACAGGCCTCCTCATGAAGTGTAAGCCTCTGCTTACACTAAACAAGGGAGGCAGACTCCAGCTCTGCAGTTTTGTAACAATCACCCCACAATTCCTGCCTGACCACAGCTGGCAATATTGAACCTTAATAAAATGGAGCCTGAGTTGTCAGGGAGCTTGTATAATACATGGAAAAACTTTGAAGCAGGCATAAGGATCAACTTACTGGCTCTCCCATTGGTCCCCTGTCTCCTGTGGTTCCTGGAGGCCCAAGCAAACCCTGGAAGATTAAAATAAAATAAAAGCATTGGAAAGAAGCTCCTTCATATTCTGAGAATGCAACGTCCTCTCTTCTTTTTGTCCACACAGTAACTAGCACAGAAACACCCAAGAAATATGTACAGTGTTTTTTTCTGGTTGACATGCACTGACATATCACCAGCTTCTGCAGCAGGTGAGAGAGTCTTGAATAAATCCTCCCTTAGTTTGTTTTACATATGAATGAATCTTAGCTGAACCACCATTTACCAGTTCCTTATTCTCCTTAGAACCATGTGCTGCTTGTATGCCCAAACTGTCCTACAAGCTGTATTTTAGATAATCAGTAAGGTTCACAACACACTTTTCTCTCTGCTCAACCTTTCTCATAGCATTTCCATCTCACACTGTCTTCTAGCAACTGTGGCTGTGGGAGTAATAAATCAGTATCCTGGACTTTGCAATAAATGTGCTATTACACATCATTTCAGCCTGATGAGGTATTGCTTCATTCATTTCTGTGTATATAAACACATCTAAAAGTTCTAGTGAATGAAGAGGAAATTAAAACCCCTTGTGTCAAAGGTGAGAGGCAACAAGCTCCTAAATGTGAGCAGAAAAGGCAAGAGAAGTATGGTGACAACCAAGATTTTAAGTTTCAACTGCAGAACAAAATCACCATCTTTACTGCTTTGTTTTTGTTTTCCTGCTTCCCTCTTTGTTGACGATGCAGTACAATTTGGAATGACTGATAACCTGCTTTGTAAAAAAAGGCCTCAAATAGAATATATTAGATTTCCATTCAAAGAAACACTAAAAGAAGGAATTTTCTCCTATACATGTTATACATCTAACCCATTTCTACATTTATCCCTGCACTGATAACACATACCTACCCCAAAGTCTACCAAAGAATTATTGTTCTATGCCACAAAGGTTTTCATCCTTAAAACTGCATTTCTGTCCCTGGTTTTTTATATGAATAAATGCAAACTATCAGAGTTTTCCAGCTGTTCTGAAATAGATAAACTTCCTCATATCCACGTGTCAAACAAAGTATAAGATTTTCTGGAATTTTTTTTTTTGGTAGAAGTACTAGTAAATTTCATACTCACAAGTGCACCTTGATCTCCTCTTTCTCCTGGATTTCCAGCTTTACCCTGGAATAAGAGAAATATCCAAAGACAATGCTGAATTCAAGTAATTTCCAAACACAGCTTAGAAATCAGAGTTACAGTGTTAAAGTTTACTACAAAGACTGGCTCCAGTACTTACAATGAGCCCAGGAACTCCTTTCTTTCCTGGATCACCTCTTTCTCCCTGGTAAATAACACACAATGTGTAAATTCTACATACATTTGCTTGATAAACTGTATTCAGTTACTGTGAGTTTAAATGCTGGGTAACTACAGAAAGTTCAGATTCAGGCTTAAATGTGCTCAAAGTACCTGGAAAAGGAAGAATTTTGCAAGTCTCTTGGATTAAATGGAACTCCGTGGCTTCTGCCATGATGGGCTGGGCTTTTTGTTTTCTTTTATCTGTTATGGTCCACCTCAATGTTTTGTATAGTACTGAGCAATGCAAACACTCACCTTAATATCTTCTGAGCAATGCAAACACTCACCTTAATACCTTCTGTTCCCAGCTCTCCTGGAGGACCATCGAGACCTCTTGGCCCCTGGATATTGAACAAGTGATTTGGAATACTAATTATGCATTATTTTTGGTTGTCATTAGGGAGATCATACATAAGCTTTAGGAGGGGTGAAACATTTTTTAGCATGAAAACCAATTTTCATTGTGTGTCAAGTGTGAAATAAAGCTTCAAAGAATAAAATAAGTTTCTGGTTTGTTGAACTATGCAATTAAGGAGAAAGATTTTTTGAAAAGTATGTAAACAGAACGTTCAGTGTCACTGTTGAAGCCAGATGGCAGGCTGATATTTTCTGCTCTTTTTTTCATCCACCTTATACTCATGCAACAGACATGTACTTAGAGGTATTTAGATGATCACTGTGTATACAGACTGCTTGCTTTTGAGCACATTATAAGATGCATATGCAAAAATTAATCTTGCTAGTCAGACAAAAGCAAAATTCTAGTCAAAAAAAGCAAATAAAATTCTTCCAATAGTAAACCAGTTTGAGGCAAGATTAAAAGCAATTTATAGTTGTGAACCAATGTGCTCTCTTGTTAGACTAATATTCTTTTGTAAGTTGATTTTTACAAGCAATGTATGAACAAAGATAACCTGTTATATTATTGTAGCACAAGATAGCAAATACCTATTGCCAAAACATTTAGAGTTTTATTATTTAAGATTGGAAATCTAAATCCATTAGCTTACAAGCAAATGAAAAATCTTTAAATAGGTCATGAGCAAAATGGAAAAGAATATTTTATCCATGCAGACTTAGGAGGTTATTTCTATAATTCTAAAAAAATGACTGTTTAGGTATGGGACATTAAATTAAAACCAGTTAAGAACAACTTAAAACTAATGACCACTACAAAGGAACAACTAGATAAGTATCAAGACAGGCTCTTCACAGCAGTATGCTTTGGGAGGATGAGACATAACAGCTTTCCTGGTGGCATTTGTGCTGGGCTGGCATCAGAGGGAGTTGGTACCCTGCCATGGCAGTGCCTAGAGGAAAGCCTAGATTTCCATGGTGAATTTCTGAGTTGTAGAGAACCTTACATCTTGGGTCATGATTTATAGTGAAGGGCACCCAATCATGACTGATTTTCAGTCATAAGACTGTTCTAAATGATAATAATAGAGGCTTGTAAAATGACTTTGTTGGGAGCACATTTGAGTTAATTTAGTTTACTTTCCCTACAAAAATATCTGTGACTTCCATATCTCTTCTAAATATTTTGAGAAAAAAACATATCAGAATTTGTTCTCTCTGACTTGGACTTACTGATCCATATCAAAACCTCTCTTGGAACGTGTGGTGAGTGCCCATCCACTTTTCTCTGGAGCAAAAGTGAAAATGTCTGACTGGTAACTCAGGAACAGTGTGTATCCAAAATCATTTAGGCTTTTCTCCTGAAATGAAAACCTCTCAGGAACAGGCCTTTCCTGTGAGCTGATATATAACTATATATTCTGGCATAGCCAGAAATATCCCATGAGAACTCATCTGTCATCATTTCAGCACTGCTACTTCTGGCCAGCACAAAGGAACACAGAAACCATAGGAAAAAGAAAAAGGGCAGGCAGGGAGAGCTGTATACAAGATTCTATAGTTTGGGACACAGCTTTTGTAAGGCAATCCTTAGGCCAGTCTGGCCATCTTTTTTGTTTTGTTGTAAGCCACAACTTAGCAATTATAGGCATATTTTTGAGCTAGAGAGGAAAAGAGGCTACAGAAGATGACACTGAGCTGCCATGTGGCACTCAATACAAAATGTCCCAAACCAAACAATACTAAAGTCTATGGAAAAAAAAATCTGTGACTTCAATGCGCTCAGAGATTAGAAACAAAACACTTGTGGTATTTTCAAAGGTAAAGGAGGCTTTAAAAAATGTTTATATTAGGACTCATGTTAAGATTATGTAATTGGGTAACTCGTTGAATTGCTATATAGCATAATTCAAAAGAAAGCTAAACATCTTGATCAAAATAATTTCAGGTTACTGCTCTTCACTTTTTTCTGTAACTGCTGTCTGTAACACACACAAAATGGGTTGTGATGCAAATTCAAGCAGAATTAGCAGGCTTATAGCCCCTGATCTGAAACGTCCCAAAGACCAGGAGGAGAAGGGACAAGAAGAAACTGAGATGGACTGAGGACAGGTCATTGAGCTGTGGGGGTAGAAGGGACAGGAGCTCAAGGAAGACCTGTGGAGGAACCATCTATGGCAACACAAGGAAGGGAGAAAGTGAGAGGGTAAAGTTAAGCAACTGCAGGGTAGTTTTAGATTTTCTCAGACTTTTTAGATATGTCACCTGCCATTTCTCTTTTTCCTCCACAGGGCTCACCAGAGAACAGAACCTCAAGGTGAAATATTCAAGGAAGAAAAAGGACACATTTTCATTTTACAGATTTGTGTAATAAGGAAATGCCTTTCTAAGTTTTATCTTCTATCATTAAGAATTACCAGATAAATTCTCTCAACACTTACAACATAATTTTAATCATAAAGAGGATCATTGCTTGCAGTTTGAGAAACAGGCCTTTCAGAAGACTGCAAAACATTCCTAATCCATGTTATGCACATAACACACCAAAACCTTTCTGGCATTCACACAGACTTGCATTTCAATGGAATTCACCTTGGCAGCACATGACAAGTGATCTGATCACTAATAGTTAAGTGAAAAACTCTACCATTTAGAACACCAACCTTCTACTATATAACTTTGAATTGAAAACAATGTAACAGAAAGCAACACGATCCTCTGGGCCATGGCTTACTTTAGCCAGCCACAGAACAAAGGGCAAGAATCCAAGGGAAAGGCAATTTAATATCCTGACAAAAGCACACAATAACATCCCTATAAATAGTATGGTGTGACTCCTTATTGGCACAGATGAATCGGATTGTACAATTTCTTACTATAGCTAGTACAGAATGAGAGATATACTTGATTTGCCTGCTGTTATTTAAATTAGGTTGCAACAGAGCTGGGGAGTGAGGCTGCCAAACAACTGCTACTACATTTTTCTTTGGCACGGGTTCAGCTCTGTTTCTAAAATGGAACATTTTTCATTGAAAACTCTAGGATGATAATCCTACAAAAAGTTCATCTAAGAAGGTAAAAAGCACAAATTAAATATTCTTATTCTTTCTTATCCTGTCTCCCAAATACCAGATGAGCAAAAATAACACACTCACAATATATACCTACTTCTCTTTTTTGGTGGCTGACATGGAAGAATATTAGAAAATTGCATCAATTTAATCTCACTTCCCTCGAACAATTAAGAGAAATAAACACATTCAGCTATCCACGTACCACCAAGCACACTGGACACTTGTTTCACAAGTGCACACAATTTGCTAAGTTCCATATTCACTGCTGTGAGAAGTATGAAAGATATCACTCATTAAAACTAAGCACAGATGTCCTCAGGCAACTGAGGTTCTTCATGCCAGTACAGATACCACTAAACCAGGGACAGCCCTACTGCTGCCAGAGACATGAACTGCTGCTGCCTGACCCCAAATTTACAGCAGTTCACTGCTTCATTTATCTGCATTTTCAAGTCTAAATTTCATGATCTGCCTTCCAGGAAAGTAAGAGCAGAAAAAATATTTCTTTTGAGCTTTAGAACACCAGATGCCAATCTGAAGAATACTAAATGCTAAGAATTTTAGCAGCTGTTGGGAATTTTTGCTTAGGTCTCACTTCTGAAATGAATCTCATGATACAGAATCTCTTCTTCTTGAACTAGAAGCTACAGTTGTATTAGTCCAAAATTATGGTATGAACTGAAAGCAGAACCAGTCTCTGACATTATGGTTTATTTCACAAATTAGCAAACAAAGACAACAAAAGATCACACAACGATTTCATGGCTGCTTACACTGCCAGGCTTCCAGACTAATGTATTTCTTCTGGTCATGGAAAGAAATCCTTTCTCCTACATATTTATACTCTCACCCTCAGTGTCATTCTGCCATTGAAGTATCTACAAAATGGTGCTCTTCCTCTGTGTTTTCATGAGATTAACACTAAAAAATAAAGGGCAATAAACCTTCCACATGATTCTAGCCAAGTGCATCAAGTCTCCAGCATGAGCTGAGGAGAGCTCTGTGCTAGTGCTGTGCTCAGTGGCATATTCCCTGAAATCCCTCAAGAGTGAGATACTCCATAGACTTCTAAACAGCCTGCCTTCAGCTGGCCAGAACTCCTGGGTGTACTGGAGAGTGAACAGCTGGATATTCTCAAACAGAAGTAAGCTGCTGGGTAATCTTGGATTCAAAACCATTGCTGAAAGGTCCAGAATTTATGAAGTGAAGGAATTCTATTCTGTGACAGTGTGCAAGCAGAGGGTCACTGCTTCTAAGACTTCCCACAGATTCCAGCTGTAAAGACAGGATACATTTTTGTTTCCATACACAATGAGGGGAAATTTCCATATGCTTCCATTTAACTTCTGTATCTGACTGCATATGCATTTTCTGAGGTCCTCCACAAGAGCTCAGGGTTCTGACAGTTCTCTTTCTGATGACAAACCCCAGGTTTCAGGGCATCTCAGACTTTTTCCTTATGTGAGATTCCACTTTTGGTCTGATATTTTGATCCTGAGAGCAGATAAAATTCTCAGTGGCTTCAGTGGGAATTTGTTCTCAGAGCCTGAGGACCTGGTCTGTTCTGAGACCCTCTTTCATGAGACATTCCCAGTCATGTTGGACAGTGGCAAAGGCACAAACCACAATTCCAAAATGGAACTCTCACAGAGCTTGGGATTCTTGGGATTTATTTTGAGTGATCTTTAATTATAAGCACTGTACTCTATGATGTGCTGCCCAAATCATAGAGACATATTTATCAGGAATAAATGGAGCTGTAGACACATTGGTCCAGCCACTGGTATGAGCTGTACAAGTCTTAGGAATCCTGGATACGCTGTCAAACTGGTAGGGAAGGTGAAAGACACTTCACTAGTGTGGGCTTTGGATTAGTGTTTTGTATACAATGAAAAAACGGTTTCCATTTCCCTGATAAAAGTGAAATGGAAATGACAATCTAACAAGTGGGGGTTCAAGGTTCTAGCACACAGTGTCTTCTGATAACACTTCTTCCTGCCCCGAAATTGGGTTTGAGAGATTTTGATTATATTTCCAAAGAACTAAATTTAGGTAAAGAAAACAGTCCTTAAAATATTGAAATAGTCCAGTGGTAGTTATAAATGACAACTTTTGCACGTTTATGTGTGCAGAAAACAGTCAAATGGTCATCTTGGCTCTAGTTTTGCTCTCAGGTGAAACCAATGGCAAAGCCCATTTCACTATGAGGAGAAATGAAGATTCATATTGTTTCCTACGTGGAAAAACAGGTACAATCTATCTGATTTCAATACAAATGAGTTGAGTCCAGAGGACAAAGGGAGCAGCTGTAAATGGGTTATATTTCAGATTGATATTTGTAACACACTACTCCCTGCTCTAAGTAACATGCAGGAGCAATAGTACTTACTCTTCTTCCCTTAGGTCCCTGTGGCCCTGATGGTCCTCGTGCTCCTGAAGGTCCCTATGTGTTAAACAAACTATTATTCATTGTCTTCTAAACACAGGTTCCTGAAAATTGCAAGGCTTATGCACCTTAAGCAACAATTAATGCAAGAAATGTAAATCAATCACTTTCACTCATGGTTCAAATTCAATTAATTGTGTTTGTACAATTTATGTAGAAAAAACTTATTAACAGACTCTATGTAACATTATTTTTACAAAACACTGATGTGACTGTTGGATAAATTACTTCTGTCTATTATCCCAAAATTTTAAAAAGACACCTGTATTTCAGCAACATTATGTTAAAAAGCATGAATATTTTCTGATAAAAGGTTCAAGTTTTTATCTGTATTGAAGACCCATGGTAGACAAATTATAAAAATTATACATAGCAGATGAGAATATAATTTATTTTTATTAACAATTAATCTAAACACATAATGAATATATTTAAATTCTATTAGGCACCAATGAATTTTTTAAAAATTATGCAATTATTAACCATCCTTGAAAAATTCTATTTCCCTACTTGTCTCAACTGAGTGATTTTTAAATGGATGAGTAAATCATATAATTATTTTTCCTGTCTCTCAGAGATCACCCTGGCAAAGAGCAAATGGCAAAGACTCTGTCTGGGTGGGTACATTTTCATGACACTTTTATAGATTGCACTACAAACTAGAAACTATTCTTAGCTTCAGCAAAGCAAAAAGACAAGTTGAAAATAGTTCATTTTACGTCAAACAAAAGCACCCCCCTATACCTACAGGTAATCCTTCTGGCCCCACAGGTCCAGGGCCTCCTGGAGGTCCTGGATAGCCCTAGAATTAAAATAAACATAGAAAAGACAGAACAGTTTTATCTAAATTGTTATTATAGCAACAGTAATAAATCCAGTTACTTACCTGAATAACTGGAGATAAGTTAATAAAAGTTTCAAAATTTGTTCTCAAAATTTTGTTTAAAAACTAAATGGTTAATTGGATATATATCCTAGTGATCATTAAAGCAGCCTAGGAAGCTTTCCCACATGCAGGCACTACTGGGAGAGGTGCACCAAAAACAAAAGATGCTGAGTTCTAAATGAATTTCAAACTCCTCTTGAGAAGGCTGTGACACTGGGAACAGAAAGTGGACACATCCTGGTCTGGGCAGACCTGGCCAAGATCAAATGCCAACAACAACTCTTGTCTGAGGACTGCAATGACTTGTTACTGGGAAAGGTTCTCTCTGCTACAACTGAAGGGGATTTACCTATGGCAATAAGCATTAATAACAGTCCAAGAAAACTAGTTAATAAGACTGGATAGTATATTAATAAATACTTGTTTATTAATCTCCCTAATAAGAATTTTTTCATGGATTAAAGCAGCTGATTGAAGGTAAATCTAGATTAGAGGGATTTAATGAAGGACAGAAAGCTTCAAAAATCATTGGCTCTGCATGGATCATTTAGTTGGTCTGCAGTCTCAGGGTACTTGATCTCTTCCTTGCTAATGGGTGCCCAAAGAGTAATTACTGCAATTACATAATATCTTTGTCCATGGCAGGAACACCCCTGCACCAAGCCCACATCTGCAGTTTCTGTGTAGTGCCATAGAGATTTCAGCCCTGCCAACCACACCAGTGTCAGAGGGAGCAGGACACAGCACCTACAACGTTACACATGAACTCCCTGTCAGCTCCTTGCAGTTAAACCTTTCAGTGCTCTCTGTACACTCTGCAGCTTTCACAGGGCTCACAAGCAAACACACAACCAAGCCTTAGCACCTTTTCTAGAGAACTTCAACAAGAGCATGGCCATGGGCACACAGGTACAGCCTTTCACTTCCATGGCATGGCCTCTGGGCTGCACCAAGTGCTGTGTCCTGCTTTAGGACAAGTGGTGCTGTCAGGAGCCAGTCCTCCCACAGGAGTGGCACTCAGGAGCTCTTTGGGAAGTGCTGGGCCGTAGAATTAGAGGTGATGATAGTTACTAGTCTATCTACTAGAATAACCTAGGTTACCTCAGTTTACACAGGAAATGGTTATTTTATTTTCCCTCTTTTTAATTTATTAAGGCTGCTTAGAGCCATTTTCCAAAAATGCAGTTGCTTTGCTGTTTCATTCAACAGATCACTTTGCAATATCACCACTACAGAGGGGATAAAGCTATAAAATGAAACTTTTTAGGAATTATACATCATAAATACTACTCTCCCACAAGGTCTGCACAGACAGAAGGGCAAGAACTTACTACTATTTTGGAGACTAAAATACCTTTACAAGTAACATAATTGTGGGTTCTGCATTACTTGTAACTTACCATGACACCTTTTTCTCCAGGAGGACCTACAGGTCCTGGACTGCCTCGCTCTCCCTTTAACAACAACAACAACAACAAAAAAAAAGAAAAAGAAAACAACATTGAATATTCTTTCCCTTTTTCCATGTCCACTGAGCATACCTGGAAGTACATCACACTATTGGTTGAGAGATTGCCCTTCAGAAACAGTGCAGACACCTTTTTTGACTTTTCTTTTTTTAAAATTTCTGCATTCCTTCCTCCAACAAGCCTATCCATCTTTTGAAAAAATGATAAAACTGAGTTTCTCTGTCTTGTCTCTTCCTTGAAGGCTGAACAAGACATTTGACTACATCAGTCTCTAAGAACTTCTGCTAGAGGATCTGTTTTCTCTCTGTTGGGTGCATCATACTTATAGTATGTTCCTTAATCCATAAAATTCAGGACAGCAAACAAAGAAAAAAGAATTTTTTTCTGTCTTCCTCTTTTCTTCAGTATGTGTTAGGAGAGCACAGATCTAAAAAGGAAGGCCAGCCCTTCAACATCTGCTGAAGCAACTAGAATAGTGGAAGCAGGAAGGGTCTCTTTCAGACCTTTTCACCTATCATGCATGTCACATCCAGCCCAAATATCAGACTTAGTTGTAGATTATCCTCACAGGATTACACTTTCATTACAAATAGTGCACATGACATGGTAATAACACTATATTTTATATTACATCCTGTAATTATGCTGGAAATAAATTTGTCATTTAAATCCACATAGCATGTTTACCTTGCACTACTTAATCCATAAGAGAGGAAGACAATAAATTGTACAGAAACTGCATAGCAGTGACAATTATTGCACCATGAAGAAAATTCCTTCCATTTGCTGATGATAAATTAATTAGTCTTTTACTGCCTTTCCCCTCCTAGTTAAACTAGCAGCAGTATCACAAAGTCATTTTTGTTGGGCCAAGTGTAATTATGAGGAGCAAGAACCATTTGACATGAAATTCTAAGATGATATTATGACTAAAACCATATGAGATTTGCAGGGCATTCCACTGATGTATTTCCTTTCACTGATTATATAAATTATTGTCAGATTTTAATGGAATTCCTAAGAGTAGATTAATACTTTCTCAATAAAATATCTAAATAGCAGACACCAGTCTAGGTGAAATAATTCAGCCCTGCAGGTAAGAAATACAAATGGTGTTGCATTATTCTGACAAACAATTATGTTTTTAGCATAATTGAAGCTGACATGCAGTCTAGTAATAGGTTCCTGTTTTTCAGTTTTAAAATGCTTCACCCAAATAAAACCATGTCAAATACACTTAAGCTATTTATACTGTTCTAGTCATGCTGAGTCTGCCAAACTTTCACAAACAAAACTGTTACTGCACAGCAGACAAAACTCAGTCTTGTCATTTTATTCAGTTAATTTATGTAGCAAAGTTGTCTACTTTTGTCTTCATTATGTAGTAGTACAAAACCAGTAAGTACTGTATAAAACAAGTATAATTCATGCCAGTTTCTCTGAAAAAGTAGCAGTATAGTAAAGGGATATATAAATTAACTGTGAAGTAAAATCAAGTTTATCAGACTCATAGGTCAAATAAGAACATTTGGATTACCAGTTATTACATCCCCATGCTCTGAAATAGCTACAGGAACATTAGCTCTGAGAGTGGTCAGTAAATGATTTCTCACTCGTACTCTATCACTCCAATGGTTTTCAAAGCTGCTGAATAGTCAGATACATTATTATACCTTTTCACCAAGGCTTCCAGATGGCCCAGCTTCTCCAGGTACACCAGCAGATCCCTGTATAAAAAGCAAGCAGACTTTTACTTGTATATCTATACTAGTTCATGGTCAGCAGCTCTCCAGCAGCAGAGCAGGGCCCATTTCTTCATCACAGAGAAGCCCGTGTGTGTCTGAGTGCACCTGAGGGTAAGTGAGGGCTGCATGAGCTAACCTGGCTCACAGTCCAGGCAGGAGCACCCCTGTACCTCAGCAAACCAACTGCAAATAGCTACTGCCAGGAGGGAAATTGCATTAATTTCATCACAATACTACCCTACCAACTTAGATCTGCCACTGAGCTCAATCTGTCACTGCTAAAAGCTTTACAAACATACAAATAAAGATGATAATTGCTCTGTTAGCATTTCAGTCTGACCACAAATTTCAAAGGGAATAAATTCAATGGAACAACGTAAAATACAGTCAAAACAAAAATTATGTTGGATCAGGTGTTGTCAGAATTTTACCTTCAAGAGTAGTAGCCCCAAATGTCTTTGAAGTCAGAGGATCAGAGCCTTTCAGGCATTCAAAAATGAAATAATTTTCTCCTGAGTCTCTCTCACAAATTTCCACTGGATAGAACAAGTACACAACCATATAGGGATGGGAAACATGAGAGGAAGTACTTTAAAAAACCTTATTCCCAATGCTTACAATACCTACTTTATTATGAAACCTAAAATAAAAAGCAATTATAGCACAAGGTTCCAATTGAGAAAAATATGACAAGCTGAGCTTGAAGAAAAAGCATTAAGTGCCCAGAGTACACTGTAGGATTGCTCTTGGAGCATGGCAGAAACATGGAAGCTCCCAGTATAGTGATATAATATACAACTGCACAATGTGTGTAACACTTCAAAAAGGAAAAAAAAATGTCATGTTGCCAATTCACACATTGGCACCTTTACATGTGTAGGAAGGAACTAGCATTAGCTGCACTACACTGGTATTGAAGTGTGATTTTTAAAAAAAGAATTACTTAACAAAATAAAAATCCAGTGTTTATCTGCACAATGTGAATACAGTTCAGCCTTAAGTACTTAACCAGAACAGGTGCAAAGTAAGTAGAGATTTTATGATTACTTGTTCTCTTGGACTGCTAGCTATGCTGGAAATCCCCCAGTTCAAACATATTGCAATGAGCCAGTGATACAGCTGCCTTTGAGGCTGACTATACTGGCACAAATTACTTTATGGAAGGAACTGAAGAGATAAGCAGGCATCTCTATGGGTGCTGGACTCATATATTATGTGTGGGAACTTGTGTATTATATGTCAGAAGTGAGATGTCTCTTGCCTTGGCAACAGCCAAAGATGGGTCCATGTGATTTTGGCACTGAGGCAATGGCCCAGACGTCACTGGCAGCAATTTGGACTTTTGTGATGATCTCTGAGTGTGAGAGCTCCCAGTCAGAGCCAACAGCAGACCTCAGTAGCAGGCAGAGATCTTTGAGACAAAGAATTACCCTGTACTCTTGCTTATCAAGGTAAATGGTGTGGAGATACAGTTTCAAAATGCTAAAGACTAATCACTTTGATTTTCTTATTCCAGAAAGAACAGAAGGTATAATTAGAGCCAAGGTGAAACTCAGACCTATTCTCTTTCCACAGAGACACTCCTGATCTCCTACTGAATGCCACACTGTTTACAGGACTGAAGATGCTGATCAGAAAGATGGGGAGCTGTGCCTTGCCCCAGCAGTGAACCATGTAATTTACAGCCTCTGATCAAGTTCTCTTTTCAATTCAGAAGTTCTGTCTTCCCAAGTTGGTTGCTCTGGGGTGAAAGAGCAGGAATGATTAGGAAGCAGTGACAGTGAATGTGCTGTTGTATTCCCTAGCACATTAAGGCAAGCCTGTGGCACCCTCCAGAGCGAGGACAGATGCTGGCTATCAGTTTCCTATAGATTGGCTATTCCCCAAAAGTAGTTAAGAAAAGTTACAGCAAAAACTCTAAGGAGATTGATACAAAAGATGTAAAAGAAACTTGGCATAACTGGAATTGGATAGCTATGGAAAGCAAAACAATAGTCAAGGTGACTGGAAGCAAAGCCAGTGAAATGCTAAAAGCAGCAAGGACTTCAGGGGCAGAAAATTCATGACAGGTTAACTAAATGCTCTTCCACCCCTCTATTCAAAACAGAGATGGAGAAAATGCTAGGGCTGGTACGGACAGAGGCAAAACAACCAAAAAATTACTTAGGAATATAATTTTGAATTCTCAAACAATTAGTAGTGTTCAGTGAAAACAAAGTACACAGAGCAAAACATCTTGTTCTGTTAAGATATTAGCCATAAAATGATGTTCTCTCTACATAATTTCCTACAGACTTTTTGTAAGATCATGTGGCTCTTAAAATTCCAGATTTGGACTGGCTTGTTAAAAAGACTAGTACTAAGACTGGATTGAGGTTTCAACTCTCTCTCCATCTTATGTAAGAAAATGAATACAGTCCAAAGCAGATCTGTTGAATCAATGTCTTCCAGCATCCCTTCAATCCTCAGGGAAGAGTGGTGCATTCCAAATACAAAACTGAATGTATTAGAAAAACAAGAAATAAAGCAAAAATCCTGAAGTGATTAAAAAAAGAAATCAGCAACTCATTAAAAAAATAGTCATCTACTTTCATTTACAAGGACTTGTGTAAAAGTCTCTAGTGACAAAAATAGCATAATAACAGCATTTTAGAAACCTTCTTGACAGGAGCATTTTGTGGAAAATGAATCAGAGACCAGATCTCAAAACTAACACATGCCTGAGAAAGACAAAAACATCTTGCCAGGGCATATGCTCCTTGTTAGAACCTGGACTGTAGTTGAATAATTGAAAACACATTGTACACTTAATGCAAGCCCAAGTATGGAGTAATCCAATGAAAAACCTGGTAGTGGGAAATGAATATACAGCTGGTTCCAAACATGCCTGTGGGAGCAGTTACCTGCCAGGTTGTACTTCAATCTGTTCTTCAGTGGTAAGTGAAAAGCTTCCAATCCAGTGCTATTTCATTTACAGTTCAGCATTCTCAGATATTTCTATTCAATGTTGATTTAAAGTGACAACAAAATAAATTTAAAATACTATTTTGTCACAATAGCACTTTCTATTGATTTTCTGTCTGTTGAGAAAGCTACTTGGTAATCAACTAGAGGTGATAATCTGAGTGAAAATCTGTGGTTTGTTATGGCCAATGGAGGAAGTGAATAAGAGTAGAGATGCACCATATTTGCACCTTTCAGCTGATATTTCACTCAATTCTTTAAAGGACTCAAAAATTCAACTACCTGAATATTTGAAAGGCAAAATGTACTGGCACTGATCACCTAATCTACAGCAGATTTAAGAAATAAATAAATGGATTAAATTTTGTTTCCAGTGTAAAGGAGGGTAATTCTGTTTGATAGTACTTGTAGAGGAATGCTTGCATTTAAGGGAAGCTGCCTGACAAAGTGGGGGTAGGATGTGCTCAGTGACAAAACCTTGGAAGCTAAACTGCAGATACCATGTGCAGGTATTACTCCTCTAGCTGAAACCAGATGATAAAGAGAACCACTAGAAAATCCTTCAAGAAAAAATGAGCAACAGCTTGATAAAGCTCTAGATACTGTAACCTCTTTCTCCCCTCTTCTCAGCAGGAACTATAGTACATCAGGTCACGTAGGGCAAAAACAAGAAGCACAACATAAGATGCAGAAGTATTTTTATTACCATTCACTGTTAAGTCCTTCATAGAACTTACAATAATCTCTATGCAACTGCTTTCTGAAAGCAGCTGAAGTAGTTCCTTCTTTGGAAGCCCTTGGCAATGTCCCATGCATTCATCAGACTATAAAAAAAAGGCTTTCCTCAATTGACTTATCTTTTGGCCTATGGTTTAAAATTCTCTTTTGTATATCCCTGAAGTCCAGACTTTTCAGGATAACTCATATAACTCCTTCTGTTGAGCATCCTGAACACATCAGCTAAAGTTCACTTAATCTTTTCTTCAAGCAAAAGGAATGGCAGTTTCCATTCTCCCTTAATTATGCATCCCTGGTGCCTAATCCAGCTAATTTTTATTCTCTGAAAGATGTGGTAATTGCTTCATGGTTATTCTTCCCAAAAGCAAATCAGCTACAAGGCACACAGTATTTTATTGCCATTGACAGACTCCTGCAGACTGACCATTTGCAGCCTGCTCTGGAGCTGCCATGGACACCCTGAACATCACTGGTTTTCCCTTACTGCACTGTAAGGTTATTTTTTCACAGCAAAGCACTTTTTATTTCAGCTTGGTTTCCTTCTGTTGTTTCAAAAACTGTGTGCTACCAGAGAATTTTGCTGACATGTAATTTCTGAAGATTATTTTTCCAGGATTTGTGTTCACGAACTCTGCCTTTTGACACCAGTTGCACATACTACAGCTGACAGTTCTACCCTTGTACTCTGTCTCAATGTGTGCATAAACATCAAGGACTTCTAATTCAGAAGTGTACAGAATTTCTTTAACAGAGGTGGAAAGGAAAAATAGGAATTAACTTGCACTTAGCCATTCACAGTGGCGCAGCCTGGGTGAGCACTAGCATAATCAAACACTAAAACAATCCTGGAAAACAACTGTTTTAAGTTGAGATGCATTCTGAATAATTCAATAAATCACTTTCTTAAATCATCCCTGACTTTTTAACAAACAGATCATTTGCATGAGATGCTTGAAGTTAGTTTCAAATATTTGCTCTCCATCACTGAACACCATCTTATCTAAGCATAAAAAAATCCAGTTGCACATGTCAGCAAAGTCAGATTTTCCTCCCCCAAAATGTAAGGGGAATTTTCTCAGTAGCTGAAGGGGTTGTTTCTTTTGGCATGGCTTCCAAAAGATTTTGTCTCATCAGCAGTGTGCATTTGCTCTGTCTGTTGTTCCCTTGCTTCTGACTATCTTAACCAATCCCTCTTCCATCGGACCTGAAGGTCCTGCAGTTACCCAAATATCCTGCAGCAAGGAACAGCTGCTGGATTCTACCACAGCTCAGGGCTCTGCTGAACCAAGCAGCCCCACCTCAATCTGCTCCCTTCCTCTGTACACAAACACAACATATGCTGTAGCCAAAAAGAGATTTTGTTGTAGGACTTGGTCAAGGAATAGTGTCTGAAGACTGACTTTAAGAGTAGATCAGGAATGTGCTTAAACATGTGCCATTTAAGCTTACAAGCACCGTGAACATCTTATAAATTTAGTCTACTCTGTTTCCACAATGGACAAGTATCCAGAAATATTTTGGCAGAAATATGCTCTGAAGAATCAGCAGCTTCATGTGACCTAGGAAATGCTGGTTACTGTGGCTCCTAGCCTATTGACAGAGCTGTATTTCAGCACATATTTCACCTTACTAGGCTGAAAACCCAAGTGTTACAGTCCAGTCTCCTGCTGTTGAAATTTCCCTGCTTGTGCAGAGTTACCACCTTGTACTTTTCTAGGCAGGTATTAAGCAGGACCTGGAAAAGCTGCTACAGAAAAGGAATAACTACTTTGGCACCTCAAACAGCAATGGTAGACATTTTAGTGAATGACAGGAGATGAATGATACGAGGGGAAGCAAGCAAATTGAAAGAAACAGAAGAAACATATTGGCACAACCCTTTGGTATCAATAGCAGACAGGCACACTGATCATGGTGTAGTTTGCCATCAATTCAGCATTTACAGAATTTATTATTTGGAAACTGCTTCTTTGGACAGCTTATTCAGGAAATGCACTAGTTATCATTTGGAAAACTAGAATGCTGTGCTGGATTCCCCGTTGCTAAAAATGTTATAATGCATTTTAACCATGGACTTAAAAATATGTGTTATATCCTGTAATTTGAAGAAGTCTGTTCATAGAGATAATGAATAAACAGAAAACCACAGACAAGCCAAAAAGGGAAGCTGGTCATGGTGCAGAAGGGAGAAACCAAATACAGAGAATTTTTAGAAATTGGGCTTATTATCACCTTTTTAGCAACTTATTTTTCCCTTTGCCTTTACTATTAAATAAACTGTACAGTAGTACATTTTTTACTATTTGCACAGTTTCTCTTTGTATTTAGCATGACCAAGCACCTGGTAGCACACAATCTCCACAAAGCATCAGTAAGGACAGATGCCTTACTCCATATCTTTTTTTGACTCCATCTCAAAATCTGCCCCAGCAGTTGGTAGCACTTGTACTTCTCTCTTGTACTTTGTTTTACAAACTGTCTTCTGTTTTTCAAACCTTTTGTTTGTTTTGTGTGTGGCATGTTTGATTGCAGAGATGTCCTCACGTCAGCAGAGCCAATACTGAATAGCAGGGAGTGGGTTTATCTGTGAACTAAGAATCCATACTCTAGGTGCACGCCAAGGGAAAAGAGAAATTACTTGTTACAAACAGAAGCAGTTGAGAAGCTGGAAGCAAAATTTGTGTCCAAAGCACACAGAAGCGAATATTTTGCATCAGGACTCATGTCTGGAAAAGCATTTTATGCATATGAGAAAAACCATCTTCCTGTTAGTACTTCTCAATTCTTTTTGGAAAAGCTTAACTGTTACAGACTGAAGTGGTAAGGTGAAGGAAAGGGCCTTTGAAAAGCCTCAGAGTTGAGTGTCCTTGAGTCTCCTCTTTCACTACTTGCCTCAATAACAACTAAATATTTACCATCCTCCTAAAGATCACGTAGTGGGCACTGGTCCTCTGCTGCCAGATAATGCAAAGGTAACAACAGATTGAGGGCCTCTGAAGCTCACTTGATTAGATACATGTACATAAATTAGAAGACCACCTAAAATCCACAGGTAAAAATAATTATCAATTACTTAGAAATTATTTTGGTTTTCAGGTATTGTGTGCCATCCTGTATCAAATGTAAATTCTCCACATATCACATGTGGAAAATTGTAATTAATGATGGGCCATAATTATATTTTTTATAACACTGTAACAGGGGTGCAACATCCCCTTGTTTGGCATAGAATATATTATTTAATTCTTGCAGCTTGACCCTGACTACAGTTAGCTAGCTGTTATGATTATTTTATTCAACATCACTGCAACATACCATTGATATTGTTTGAGCTAGTAATTACTACATGGAATGGAGCTCTTTCAGTAGTGAAAGACATTATGTTCATACAAAATATCTGAGCTGTGGAAAAATTGTCCACTGAATTTAAGTTCATTGAGGAGAAAAAAAAATCTATATCAAATCCAGAAAGTTAAGGTTAAGTAACAAGCTTCTGTGACTGTTTCATGTACCATTATTGATGTAATGACTTAATATTGAGCCCAGCTTTGTCTTTTGTTGAGGNTAAAATGTTACAGGCTGAAAAACAGAATTCACATGTAATAAAAGCTACACTTAGAGATATGCTGGATGACTTTCAAGGGGACCTTACAGTGTGTCACAGTACTGTTGGATCCTGTGTAAGCAGATACTTTTAACTGACTGAGACTCTAGCTTCTCAGTCCCCCAGAGCACAATCTCCAAATTGCACAGTGGAGCTGAACTTGACCAACAAGCAGTTTGTAAAATTTCTGCAGTAATCAAGCATTTGATGAGTTGCCTCAGGTACATCTGCTCTGCATTTTGCAGACAATGGGGAGCTAACTCTGACTACCAACTAAGGTGAACAGAGTTATTGTGAG
>WEIU01001170.1:114528-146251 GCA_013389925.1 Aegithalos caudatus | reverse complement strand
TGAGTAGTACAGCACTCAGCCCAAACCAGTGTGTGGTATCTCTCCTCAGCACACATTAACTCTAGAAATAAAATCAATTTCATCATGTTCTCCACAACATTTGGGTAACTAAGCATGGGCCAACAAGCTCCCATCTGCTTATAAATCCCAGACAAAAGTTAGAAATACAAAAAGGCAGGGGATGAAATTAAGTAGAGAGAATTGCAAAGTGGTATGTTTCAGTGGCAATTATCAACTAAAAAAGCACATACAGTGGAAGAACTGAGAGAGATAAGGCCTTTAAAAAAACAAAGGATGGGAGGGAGGCTGTGGATCTCAAACTGAATAACAACACACTACTGTAAAAATGAGCACATCTATGCAAGAAGCAGGTTTGTAAGAAGAAATATTTCCTTTCTCTCAGTATTCTTAGCAGTTTGGGCAGTAGGCTGGAGTCACAGATGTTTGGATGAATTGAAAACAGGCTACAGGGGAGTTAGAATGTGACTTAAATTATCTCAAAAACATGACAGGCTAATTGAATTGGGACTGTTAAGCCTGAAAAGAAAGAACGAAAGAGGCACAGAATAACAACCACCATATGTAAAATGCTGTTTCCAGCAGAAAGGAATCGGGTTACACAACTGGAAGAACTCTTTTAAAAATAGAGAAGCCCTGGTCTTGGAGCTTTTTAATAACTGGTTAGACAAATATTTGTCAGAAACCATGTAAAGATAACAGATGAGGCCTAGGCAGAAGAGGATGGACTACATGTCACCACAAGATCACCTTGAGCTCTGTGATTTTATGGAGCACAGACAGAACAAGCCTGCAAAAAACATTTCAGGCTAAATGTAGCCTCTCTAATGATTTAACTGGAAAGGGATCACTTGTTGACTTACACAGACATGCCTTGGAAAACCCCTACAACCACTTCCAAAATTCACACAACATACTAGGAGAAAAGCAGAATTAATTTTGGAAAATACATTAAATGGGAAATTTCTTTAAACAGTATGAATCTCAAAGACTACAAAGGTATAACTGACATACTACAGCTTTGAATACAGGCAAGCTTCATCAGACAGTGTCTGCAACAAAGTATCCATCCTCTCTCAAATAAAACAGAATTAAAAATTAAACCAGAAAGAGAATTCAAGCTTACTGCTTCACCAGTTTTTCCAAGGTTTCCCTGGTCTCCTTGTTCTCCCTGTTAAATGTAGAAAACAGATCATGTAGTTCACTAGAAAAGTAATTTCTTTCATATGTGTATATTTAAGTACTCTGTTTTCCTAGGAGCCTCTTTGTTTTCTAAATTACGTCTGCCAATTAAAACTTTAAAAGCTAAAATTAAGTAACCAAAACAATTTTTGTCAGTGGCTAATTTTGATTTGGTAAAATGATGTAAGGCATTCAGGGTTTGTGTGCAAAAATAAAAACTTTCAATTAAGTGCCCACAAAACACATTAGGTCAGCAAATAGTACAAATTAATTATTCTTTTTTTAAATTTAAATCTTTCTTTCAGCAAATTAGCTTTACTATTTCATTACTGCTTCAAAGGTAAATGTTGTCTGTGCACTTTATTGATAACAGTATTTTGTTATGAAATATTAGGAAAATTTACATTTGAATGACATTTTAACAAACTTCTCCCCCTTCCCCCAAAATCTTGGAACTGTCATTAAGTATTAATGAATTCTCTACTCTAAAATAACACTGTTACATAACCAGAACATTTTGCTGTGTATTTCTCAGCTGGAAGCTGGGTGTATAAGCACTATTGGCTGTGACTATAATCTCAGTTACCTAATAACTGGTAAAGGTATTTGCATACTGTTCATACACATTGCAGATCAGCACAGAGAAATTCTGCTGCCCCAAGCTCCTCTTGTGAGCTACAGCATTTAATCTCATTCCCATTCACACTTTCAAAATCCTGCCAGTGTAGGAACTGCCCTGAGTCCTTTGTTGCCCCTGGTCAAGGCGCCCTCACATTCCCAGGCTGTTCAATCTCATTTTAGCAGGTGTAGTCTTTGCTCACACATCCCTGTCTCCTAGAGCTGCACAGTTTTCTCCTTTTCAAAATGGGATCTTGCAAGAAAGCAGAATCATCAGTATAATACACATTTACATTCTTTGGAAGCATGTGTGCTCATATCTCCACTGGTATGTCACTGTAAATAGTTGTATATAACTATTCAAAGTACACTCTATTTCATACATAAACCCATCACTTACCTTTAAACCTTCTGGTCCGGGATCACCTACATAACCTTTCTGTCCTGGCTTTCCCTAAAATAAGCATTAGAATAAAATATTTACAATATTTTATTTCAAAAAGATAATTTCATCCCAGTTTATCTATTTATCAAAATACATGCACAAAAATGTACAGTTTAGTAATATTTAATACAAAAATTTTAAGCAAGTTTATTTAAAAATCTATACCTGAAAATACAGTGTTGAATACAATATCTCATCAAATACTGAACAGTAAGTAAAATTTCTATTAAGCCTTACTGCAGTTAAGACTGAGGAAAAACTGTCACAATGCAAGATTGAAACACATTTCAATTTCACTTTGAAAAAATAATTAGGGAGACAAAAAACAGGCAACACAACGTTCTCTCCTGTTTAATTCCAGCAGAATAGGGACTCAACACTAATAAAATCTGATGCTTAGACTCCAGGGACTGGTGTCATAACTGTCCTTCCTCAACCAGACAACACCAGCTCAAACACCCTCTTCCTCTTTATTCAGAAAATTGATGATTTTGAACCTCATTTCTCTCCAATAGCATTTTGCTACTGACATCTTGTTGCTATGATACTCTGGTATTAATACTGTTAGCCAGGAGAGATACAGCAACATCAGTCAGAGCAGGAGGCCACTAAGTGACAGGATCTTAGAAGCATTTTACAGCATGCATCCCTCTCTGTCCTCACTCACACAGACCACAAAGACACACACACTAGAAAGCTTTCCCCCTTAATTTTCAATGAGATGTTTATAACTTAATTATGTCTCCCTTTTAAGAAGGTGTTTTCCCTCCCAGTATACTTTACTTCCTCTACAACATAAAACCTGGCCTAACCACTTTTCTATCTGGACAGCACAGCCCTGCTTTGACAAACTCTCCCCATCTGTTCTGAGGAAAAGGCCCTAGTCCAGCAAATAAAGGTCCAGGGGACTGGACCTGGCTCTTGGGCAAGTTGCTAATGAGATTGCTGGAGGTTGACAAGTGGAGAAAGAAAATTAATTCAACATTTTAATGATTCAGTATCAAAACCATGCAGATTTGTGCTTAAAAAGAAATTCTCAGTGGTTGTTCCAGCAAACTGAATAATTGGAATTACCAGAGTCCATAATAAGAGCTTTCCATTCCACAAAAGCTGTCCTGAGAAAAGAGCAACTAAAGCAACAGATAATAAAAGGTTCCTTAAAAAGAGACATTTTCTCATTTGGCTCTTTTGCTTCAGCTGCCCTGTGCCTGTCTTTCAGAGCACAACACGTGCGTTTCTGGGCATCTGAGAAATTTTCTATATGGCTTAAAATTATATTGTTTTAGCAGATTCCATGACTTTTCATATTAATCCCTTTCTATCACTCTCATTCTCTCTGCCTATCTGAGCAATTTCATTTTGTCCAACAAGTTCCAACAAATAAAATCACGTTAGGAACATACTTTTGGTTTTGCCAATGGACTAAAATATGATACAGCCAAGAATGCAGTGAGAAAAGACCACAAAGAGAAGTCCTGAGAGAACCAGATAAAGCAAGCCATGTCTTTTCACAAGGCTTAACAAAGAACCAAAGATGAGCTTCTTCAGGTCACTACATGCTGTTTAACTACTTCATTGTAAAGAAGCTTAAGGTTTTTCTATACAGCAAGACTGTAACATAAAAATGTTTTAAGTGAAATTCATCAAAAGAAAACTAGTGGCCCCTATTAACTACCTTGATAATTTTAAGTCTATGAGAACTGAACTGAGTTACAGCTTGTAAAGGTTTCTTGGCTGTCATCCCTCAGCTGTGTACTAGCTGCAAAGGGCATAGAACAGATGGAAGTTGATCAGAAAATGGAACAAGTGGATTTAACTGGTAAAGCAATCTGAAACACATGGATCTGGCTTTAAACAGAAATACAATACACTTATACATGGAGGAAAAGCCACTGACAGACAGTTAAACTAGGGATGGCTGCTTTTCTGCTTGCAAACCCCTGAGAAAATTACTCTTCCAGGGCAGGGTAATCCCAATGGAAATGTCTGTTTCCTAAAATATTGACTGAAAGTTCTACCCTCCTCTTTCAGGAAACAGCAACTAACTGTGCTTCCTTTCACCTCACAACTGGTAGGTACAGGTGTGTATATATTAATATAAATCTCTCACTATCACTCTATTTCAATCCCTCTGTAAGCTTCCCACATGCCTTCAGCCCACAGGAGGGCACTTCCAGAAAATACTGCACTGGGGGTGTGGGGCGGATTTGAGAACATTTTCCACTATCATCAGGAGAAATCAATCATCTTATGACTATATAAATTCCAATAATTTCCAGCTTCTGTTTAACACATGTAGCTCACAAAGGAATCATCTTGCAATAGTTCATTTTTACTTTCTGGTAATTTTAAAACAATCTCCACTCTTTTAAAGGTGTTTTCTTCTCCAGCAATGATGATTAAAATAAAATAAAAAAAAAAAAAAAAAAAAGCCACAAAAAAACCAAAACCCAAAAAACCCCCAAAAACCAAACCAAACAAACAAAACAAAACAAAAAAAAAAACACCCAAAAAAAAAAAAAAAAAAAAAACCCCCAAAAAAAAAAAAAAAAAGAAAAACCCCAAAAACCCCCCCCCCCAAAAAAAAGCCCCAATGCTTACATTGACTGAGCTGAGCTACACTGACAGTTACAGTGTTAATATTTGGATAGCCTTTGAGAGAGAGGGTTAAGCGGGAGGAAACTGAATAAACACAGCACATCTTTACTATGGCAACTCCTGTATTTCCACAGAATAAGCAAGCACCAAAAAATTTAGCTTTTTTATGTAGAAGAATTAAAGAGAATGTAAGTATTTGACTTTGGAATAGAATGGGTGGGAAGGTTTGGAAAGGAATGAATGAAACATCAAATGATGTGATCAGATTCAGCTCAAACACCTCTTCAAAACTTTAAAGTTTGACTGAGGTTCTTGGAACTGAGATATATCCTGAGTAAGCAGGGAAACATCCTCAGTTTTGTCTCCAGTTGCTTTAGACACATGGGAATTCTTTTTAGAGCTGGGACTGAGAACCCCTGTGCAGGTTCATATTCACTTCTGTTCCAGCAGAACATGATCTATTTTGATGGTAGCATTGGCCAGGTGGGTCCCAGGGCTTTTTGGTCTCTTTCACATTTTTTAAAGCAAATGTTAGGAACAAGGGCAGGGGAGGGAAGAGGGAGAAAAATGAAGAGAAATTTTATGGCTCCCAGCTTGCCACATGCCTAAGCCTGAAGCAGGGATTGGATATTTTGACATGAAATTGTAAAAGAGATGAGGATTCCAGAAGCACTAGAAACCTGTTCCATTATTGTTTCATAAGAATAATGAAAGATTTACAATATATCACAGACAAGGATATTTTACCTACTTCACACAAACCCCAGAAAATTAAGGTAAGAGTGGCTGAAAAGAGGACTAACCTATTTAACCATGTCCACAAATAAAGTCTGTGAGGCAGGAAGCAAGGCTGAAGTGAGAAAAACTCAGGCAAGGCTTTCAGACAGAACAGCTAGACATTAGAAAAATGGTCTGTACACCAGGCAAACAACTGAAGCAGATTGATGAGGAGAAAGAAGAATTCCCACTCCTGGAGGCTTCAAAACACAGGGTGAACACATCTGTCAGCTAAAGACAGAGCTGACAGCTGAAGGTGCCTTGGGGCCATGCATGGCCAGACCACTTCTTCAGGTCCCTCTCATGGACCTCCTTCACCCCAGTGGCTATTTAATTAGTGCAGTGACAAGACAGTTGTGATAGTGCTTACTTTCAGAGGTAACATGCACTTTTTAAAAGTCCTTTCATGGAAAATGGAAGCAAAGGCTATGTAAATCAAATGAACATCAAATTGCAGTAAAGGAAGCGTAAATTAAGATGTGTTCAGCAGCTTATTGACTCAGTCCTGCTACCCTACATGAAATTTAAATCAGTGTGGTGACTCTGTCACTGACATAGTCACACAGTGTGTTACAGGGGAGTGAGGCAGCAAGGACAAGCAGAGATGAGAGCAGAGTGCAGAGCAGCAGAACAAACAGGTTGGCCTGGAGCTGTGAAACAGCTGGAGTCAAGAGAAGGCACAGAATCCAGGCAAGAGCCTGTGGGCCCCTGGACAAGGAGGAAAAACAGGCAGAGCTGCCCATCAAACAAAATTCCCTTTTCCCCTATCTCTCATTTTAGGAGGGGATGCTAGCCAGCAAACTACTAAAAATGTCTAGAGACAGCAACACTGGGGCTCACTTCAGATGCACATACTCTGCTCTCAACTTGTGAGAGAGAAACCAGAGAGCTGTAAGACATGCCAATGGTGTGCACATTTCCCACTGAGAGAAATAAAAACCTAAATAATTTAGGTCAAATTGACCCAAAATAGGTTAAAAATATTTCAGTTTGCTAGGTTACACAAAAATTTTTCCTCTTGGGTCACTTTGACACCAGCTGATGGTGGCCTGTGCATGCCTGGTGATGTGGAGGATGTGAAGGTAGGTGTCCCACTGCCCATGAGTCACCCACTACAGCATCTTCTTTTCCAATTGCCACAGCACAACATGGGAGTTGCTGCCATGAAGCCCTGCCCAAGGAGGAGACTCAAAGGATGATGCAGCCAAATAAAAATTTCCATGAGGCTCTTGGCAGAAGCTCAGACAGATTAAACTCAATATTGAACTAAGTTACAGAGAATTTTGAAATTCTCTTTAATTTTTGCATGTTTTCCTCAGCTGAAAAACAAAGGGACTTTTGTGGGAGGGTTTTGTGTTTGTTTTTTTGCCTTTTTTGTGGGTTTTTGTTTGTTTGTTTGTTTGTTTTTTTTGTTGTTGTTTTTTTTTTTTTTTTTTTTTTTTTTTGTTCATTTTGGTATGGGTTTGTTTGTCTTAACACCTAATCTATGTGGCAAATAAATATTTCAATGTAATTTTTAACAGAAAGCAAATTCCCAGTTTTGACTAGCTACTGAACAGGAAAAACAACATAGGCATATATCCATCCTAAAAGCAGAAAACAGTGGAAAAGTATCTCAAACTCATGCAAGAAATGGGAAGTCGTCCAGAGTGAAAGGCAAGTCAGTGATTACCACACATAATCAAATCACATAAAGGCAGAAGATCAAATTGCATTCAATAAACTTAGAGACTAACACTCCTTTAATCCCTAGCATCCATTAGTATCTACTTTAGCATAGAAATTTTCTAAAAATAAGTTTCAACTTCACTGAAATACTCTTAGGCAATAGTATATTTTTATAACTAACAAAAAAATTGGATAATAGTTTTAAACTTCTATCTTCTAAAACATGTCAGCATAGACAATATTGTGATGTTCCAGCTTTATCATTTTCAGTAACTATCTGCCAGGTTTCTGGTAGGTTTCTTAAAGCTTACATCCTTTATATTTTTCCCTGTGAGCTGAGTAGGTTCTTCCCCAATTGAAATATTTTGATATATCAGCTGGTTCAGTCTCTAGGAAGTGCATGGCAGTTTCATCTGGCTCAGAGGAGCACTATATTTCGTGCACTATAGCAGTGATTTCCTTTCAAACCCTTGTGTGGAAAACCATTTCCCCTCCCAGCTCTGCTTTCAGCATGTTCTGAGGAAAAACACACATTCATTCAGGAGATGCCATTTTATCACAGTCACTTCTCACAGTAAACTTACATTTCAGTAATTCTACTGAAAAATAGCCTGCCCTAACAAAATTACTTATACTTACTCTTGGGCCGACTCCTCCAATAGGTCCAGCTGGTCCTACTTCTCCCTAAAAGAAATCAGGACTTCAATGATCTTGAGGACATGTCTAGTTTTAAAAAAGAAAGTCTGCAGATAACTGTTCATATTTATTATACCATCCTAAGTTTCATATGTGTTTGTCTGAGTCCAAGTCTGATAGAAACACCTGGGAAGAGAGCACTTTGTATTGTTAGCTTTCACTCACTCAGCATCTGTCATAGGAGCCCATTATTTAGCTACTTAGAAGTCTAGAGGTCTAGCTGCAGAATCACCAACTAAATTATTTTTGTTAATTATTTTTAGCATGAAAGATATAAGCCTTTATTTTTAATTAATAATTAAAAATACTTGATGAATCTATAAGATGAAGAACTGCCTTTCTCCCCTTTCAGTTAATAGATGTCCAAGTGTTTACTTAAGAATATCTAGGACACTGTAATTAAATTGGTATATGCCTTCTACTTCCATACTGCTAACCCCCTTCTCTCCCATCTCCCCAGTTTAACTAAAATAACCATATCCATCTTTGGACACATATTATCTGAGATTCCACTGAAATTAAAATAAACCACATACTGAATGCACAGCCCCATAAGGCTGCTAAAAACTTTCTAAAAAGCTTGCCAAAATGCAAAAGAAACCTCAAATTTTGCACAGCAACACCACACACACACCTAACCATTGTTGTCTAGCCCTCTTAACCCCTCACAACTTTGAAACATAATCTCTTAACTGGATAATTTTTTCATCTTACCTCAACTCCTTTGGGGCCTTGTGGCCCTGGAGGCCCTCGGTCACCCAGAGCTCCCTAAACATCCAAACAAACACAGTAAGGACTTACATCAGCTGACAACCATGTTGGTCTAGTTTCTCTCCTCCTACAAACCTGGATTAAAACCCAAACGTGAGGTAGCAGCCCTGATCTCTTACCACTGTTCATAGTATTTCCCACAGAAAGCCAAGCATCATAAAAACTTCTACCTAGACTTAGCTGAAGCATTATTCTTTTTATGTTGTGAGAAGGAAATAAAATATTTGAACATGACAGAACAGTTTTTCTCTTTTTGAAGAGGTAAAGTACACTACCATGTTAAGATTAAAGCATCAATGTACAGATCTCGTATTAGGGTAGTCTTTAGAATAAGATGTGTTGACAACATTGCAATAGAAAGAAACTACAAAGTGAATTTTTTTGCCCACTAATTTGTCCAAAACTACTTGTGATTTTCAGCCCTTACTTTTCTATTAGGATTATAATCAGTTACCCAGAGATAAAGCACTTTAACTTCTGCCAGCTTGGAGTTTTCATGACTGTTCACACCAACATTTTCAAAACTTTGTTAAAAAGACTTTACAGCTAGCAGTGTATCAAAAACCTCAGGCATCCCAATTACAATGGGATAATTGGGAAAAGCACTTGACCTGGCATAGTACAAAAAAAAAGTGTAAACATATTAATGTTCTGGGAAACCTAAGCTTAACAATATCAGATAAAGCAACAAGAACAAAGAAACTGCCCTTTAGAAGATATATGATTATCCTCTGAAGAAAGCAGTGGTAGAAAAGTGTAAGCCTTATTAACTGTGTCCTAATGAAGCTGAAGTCTAGACACTGGTCCAGGCATTGGTCCAGTAACAATTTACTCAGCAGGCAAAGTAAAATGGAAGAGAAAAATGGAACAGGCCATCTCAAGGGAGTGAGTTTCATGGAAGAGCCCATCAGTCCGGGAAGGACTGGGATGGAGTTCTGGTTGACATACCAACACTGAAGTGATGGCAGGGCTTTCAGCAGCACTACATAAGTAATATTTTTATATGGTTAGCAATTACATTTTCTCATTGGCATAACTGTTGTTTTATTCTAACAGCAAAGCCTGTTAGGAGATAAGGATTTCAGTGCAATGTAACTGCACAGTGGAAATGGCAGCAGCACTGCTACTGTACACACCCTTCCACTGCACTTAACTGATCCAGAAAAAAGTTTACAGGCTGTAAACTGGATATTAATACCAAATGACATTTCCACCTCCTCCTTGGGGTTTCAGGCAAAAACAGAAAATGAAGGTAGTCATTACATATGTGCCAAAATGTCTGGAAAAAAGGGGAGTCAGCAAATGGGGTATCCTGTATGTCACATATTTAACTTCCTAGTTGACCATCCCTTCCAGAAGAGGTGAAACTCCTAATAATCACTTTATTAAAATGTGTTATAAAAACAAACGTAAGTTAACAGGGGAAGTAAGCTCTTAGCTTCTTCCATGGTACAACACACACTGCTGGAAAAACTACAGTGGTAGTCAGCGTATTCTGACCATCTTTTCCTCTTACTTTTCTTGGTTAGAGAGCACAAATATTTGCTAAGAATAACACAGGGAACAAACAAAGTTATTTCAGAACTTCTTAAAACATTCTTATTCTCTTTTTTTAAAAAAGGGTGTTTTGTTATTTTTTTTAATAAGTGGTGGATCAAGATCAAACACCTTTTAAAGTATTGTTTCCAAGCTCAGTAATATTCTGTAGACCAAATTACATAATAAATCCTTTGAACACTGATTTAGAGAGATCAGATTTGCTGATTATTTCGCTAATTTGGAGAAAATTTACAATCCAGACTTCTACTGGCATTTAGAGACAGCTGATCACACTCAATAGAGCTTAAACTTCCAAGAAGTTGAATTTACTCCACACCAACTGCTAAAAAATAAAGCTTACCCTGCTTTCTTGGCTTTTAAAATGGGTATTGCTTCTGAGGAAGCATAAACAAAAACATGAGGGAAATAGCAGCATAGTGAGAACAGTTTTCTAAAAATAAAAGCTGGAGGAAAATTTTAGAACTGCAGTCAACTCAAGGCAGCTGGGAATCCCAAAAGCCAAACATTTTCAAAGTTATGCAGACCTTCTCCCTTAGTACTGGGAGCAGTATAAAAGTTTTTCCAGTTTGGTAATCCTTCTTTTCAAATGCAAGCCATCAGTTTTCCCTGACTAGGGCAGGCTGTCTAAGATTTTTGTCTCTAGTACCAAATGTGCTGAAGAGCACCGAATCTGGTTCAGATGTGTAATTTCTGTATCAAAGGAACATGGAGCCTCAAGCTTTGTAGTCCACCTCTTAGCATTTTTTTAAAATCTAGAATCTGTGAAAAGTCAACAAATCAGTAACATATGTATTAAACCTGAACAGAATTCTAACAAAAACTCAACAATACTATCTCACTGAAGAAACTGAGCAGCAGGGATTAGATCTGTTACATCATTCATGTATAACCTTGGACAATTAAATCTCAACTGCAGTTCAAAAATTGTTATATTTCTCTTCTGGTATTTTTCCTAGACCCTAGACAGAGTCTTTCATCACCACAGGGTTTTTTTTTGTAAACACCCTGGTAACTCAGAAACATGAGAGCAGCTGCCACTGCAGTGGTCAGACAAACTCATTCACATAGAGCTGCTAATGTTATGCATACATTCATATAAACAAGTTAGCAAAGCAATAAATCAGAATTGAAGGTGGACACCCTCTAGAAACACATTTAACTTCTCCTCAATTTGCCCCATCAGATAACTAGCTCTCAGCCTTCCTAGTCAATTCATATCTATTTTGGTAAAAGGCTCTTGACACGGTTGAAAAAGAAGAGATGCAGAAAATATTGGCTATGGCTTCAGCAACTGGCTTATATGAGAGGTTTCCTAAGAAGCATTTGGCATGGAGGTATTGTTACAACCTTCTGGGTACAGACAAGACCATATCTTTAAACTATTTACTGCTCCCCATCTTATGTTTTCTTGAGTAGTCTGCTACAGAATTTCACAATTCTGTTGATAGAAAATGTTGTGATTTCCATGTCTTTTTATTCATAGACAACCTGTAAGATTTGTTCTTGGACACATGATATTGTTGGTCTTGCACAGTTCTTTTGCCTCACCAGTTTCTGCCCTCTGGTTACTTAAAGACAAAAAAAGTCTTCATTTTGGTCTAATAAACAAACTGTCTCTCAGAATAAAGCCATTCAAGTATTATTTCTGCCTCTAGTCTCACTTGATCGAGTCCTTCTGGAATAAAAATGCCTAGTAATGCACTACAGAGATAAAGTCTTCTAATGCTTTGAGCAGTGGCATTAATGAGACATCTTGCCTCATGCGTTCTACAATTTCACTTAATTTCTAACTGCATTATTGTGCTTTTATTTCAGAGAGATCTGGTAATGTCTTTGGTCTAAGTTCATAACAGGATTTATTGTTTTACTCCTTGCATGAATCCATCTGAAACAACTGAAGTGGAATGAATTAGCAAAGACTGCATTTTTTTTAGATAATGTAAAGATGCTCAACTTTGTTTCAGATACAGACTTCATTCTGCCATACTTGTGCCTATTTACCACAGAAAATACAATATAAGAATAGTCCCAAGGCTGATGAGTAAGGAACTTCATTGGTACTCGCCTTTCAACAAGCAGTCAATCTTTAGATATTATTATTTTCCTCTGGGTTAATTTCTGAGCCACCAGCACCTACTGTATTAGTCTCTGCCATTTACAAATCAACAAAAATTTCCTATATCTGCTTTTATTCAAAGCTTTATCCATGTGAATTATTACCTAAATTGGGTCTCAAATCTTAGTCTACTGAAGAGCAGAAGCTAAATTATTCTGGGACAACTTTGTAGATAAATTTTATCCTTTATTGTTATATCTATTATTTTATCTGTAATTTAATCAGGCAAGTGAATTTTACACATTTTCCATGTCCTCAACCACTATTTAAAAAAAAAAAAAAAAGTTTAAACCAATTTTTAGTACAGGTGGAACCTGACCAGTACAAAGATCTGCAAACACTTGGCATGCATTTTATTTAAATACAGGTAAAACATATGCTACTTTCTAGCTACATAGCATTTTCTCACACTTACTTTGCCATCACATGCTTCCACCTGACACAGTAATTACTCTCAGAACTGCGTGGACAGCATTAAACATTGGAGTAACTTCCTCATACAAATACCTGAGGCAAAGTACCTGCATTCTGACAGTAAGATTATCCTCTCATAAAGCCAGTGTCCATGTCTCAGAGCCTTTTCCTCAGAGATTAACACCATTTACTGCTGTTTTTAATAGGTTTGCATATAATCTTACCTTAGGACCTTCAGGGCCATTTAATCCAGGTACACCAATATCTCCTGGAAAACCCTAAAGAAAACATACAGACAAATTATTTACAGAGTTGGAATGTTTTCAATGTACTTGTTTTGATTCTGTTCATTCATTTAATAAACCTGAGTCACAGAAACAAGAAATAAATTTGTTCTACCATCCCAAAAGACGTCAAAATCTATTATGTTTCCTTGAAAGGACTTGGATAAGTGACAGATTTTAGGCAGCTTTCATTAAACTCAATTTAGCAGATGTCAGCATGGATTTAATTTCTCTTAGGATAAGACTTTTTATCCGCTAAGCAATGTTTGAAATTAAACCATTGGACTGGTTTGGAGGCACAAAAATTCACCACAAAGCAGCCAGCACCAGGTTCTGCACTTATAAATTCAACTATTTTTCCTAAGTTTAGAGAGCAGCTGAAGCCCTTTAATCCATGGCCACATGTTAAGGACAAGATCACTGCAAGATTAAGAAAAAGGTAAGAAAAGCCTTTTGCCTCCAAATCAGCAGGTGATAATCTAGGTCTGGCTGGCAGCAACTGAAGCTCACCAGCATGGAGCATTATTCAGAACAAGCCTTTGTGAAATAGACTCTAGTGTAGGTCAAGCTGTTAGTAAAGAAAAAGTAAATATGCACAGAAAAGGAATCACTGTGAACTGTGCAATTATCAATGTGAACCACCTGACCAGTAGGCATTGAGTTGGGACACCATGAGGAGGCCTCTGCATCAGAGGAATTCAGCCAGAGCTGGATTGCTTTAGAAGAAATTAGTATATTTTAAGGAGAGGAAAAAAAAAAAAAATAAAAAAAAAAAAAAAAAAAAAAAAAAAAAAATGAGAAAAAAAAAAAAGGTGTAGATAACCTTTATGCAATACAGTAGTGAGTTAAATTTCATAAACATCAGTAAAGGATATATGACCTTTACATTTGTAGGATAAAATAAAGCATAGGTAATTGACCCTTTAGTTAGCACACTGCTCATTCAGTCCCCTGTCAAGATAGCATTTGATTTTGCTTTTAAAGTAAACTTTCACATTTCATTAAATTTCAACCATTTGAAAACTGCAAGACTGCCACTTCTGAGCAAAATATTTATTACTACATCTAAGCAAACCCATGGTCTAACACTAGAAAAACAAGTTTCCTTCTTCCTTAAGAGAAAATCATTACAAATTAAAATATATGCATACTTTTTCCAATAATGGAAACAAAAAGCACATATACAGAACAATTTTTTAAAAATCAGGTTTACTACTTGGATGCTAATGAGTCTAAAAGAAAGCCACTAAAGAGTAAAAATGGTCTGAGTTTTCAGAAGATGAGGAACAACTCTAACACTCAAATTTCACAATGCATCACAGTGGTTTGCCTTTCTTTTGCCATAAAGCAGCAATTACAAACAGAGCTGTGCAACAATTCCAACATGCCTCTAGGTGGCACAGAGTATATTATTTACATGTGACCAAGGCCCTGAGACTCATATCTAAAACTCACTTGCATCACCCTTGATTTCTATATAGCTCAAAAGAAGAGGTGGTTTTTTTTTAATCCTGGCCACTGGTATCTACTGAAATACATTGAAGAGTAAGGTCAATTCCTTGGAATTTTTTAGCTTGTCCTTCCTTAATTTAAAATTTACTTATTTATAGACTTTAGTTACCAAGGGGTGAGTTGTTTCATAGATGTGTAAATCTTTACATTTCTAAGGTGTAAACAAATGTTAAATGCTGACACAGAAAATTTCCTCTTAGCAATAAACATTCCAGAAAACAATCTACCTAGAAAAATGTTAATTTAGAAAGATTCTAATGCTTCTATAAAGGAACAGATCTACTTTATTTATTTCTTTGTTTAAATTTTTCTAGAGGGAATTCAGTGAGGACCATGAATATATGTGGACAAGTACTACTGCAGATAGAACAAAAACGGTATTTTGAAATCTTTTCATGTTAAGCAAAGTTTTAGGATACAAGAGGGCTACTGGCCTGAGAACATCAACACTAAACAACACACTTAAAAATATAATATCCTCATATTTTTTATCTTTTCTGTGAAGATGGATTAAGGCTTTTCTTCTTGAGCATAACCATGGAGAAAAGGCAGATGCTATGGCAGTATTAAAACATGGTTTCTAAGATGTTCTTACATTAATAATCCATGAAATTAGTGTAATAATCCAGGACACAAAGAGCCACTTCAGACAATTCCAGAACAAGAATGAACCAGGAAGGAGCTCTTGAAACACCTCAGCAATGGCTCTTGCAATTCAGATTCCTCATAGTGAAGTAGGATATATCTCTAGCAATACCTACATTTGCCATGAGTTATTCAGCAGCCACTAACTCCCTGGGAAGTTACTCCAGATTAAAAATTCATTATTCTTCCACAAGTGAAAGGCCAGGAGATTAATGTATAGTTTCCAGCTGCAATGTAGTTTTCAGCAGAGACTATTCAAAACAAAACAGCCTTCAGTATTATGACTTCTAAGGAAATACAGAGTCTTAATTTTCATCAGCCAGAAGCCCAGCAGCTGGTAGGATACAAATTATTTTCAAAATCTTGCTACAGATGTGGTCTTTTGCCAGCAAAGCTCTTTAGAATCCACTTCATTTAATCAAAAGAAATGTGGCATCAGAAAAACTTGAAGTGCCAACTATCTTAACACAAATGTGCTTTAACCTTACAGTGGAAGTGTTGCTTTTTGTACTGAACACTTAAATATAAAATTAACGTATTTATTGTTCTAATTTAACTATACAATGTTTAAAAAGTGTTTAATTTAAAAAAAAACCACAGAGATGACTAAGTTGTTATTATGTTAGGGTATGTCTCAGTGCCCCAGAGGTAAGCACTCTGCCAAAGCTTTTGTTTTGCTTTTGTTTTTCTGTGTGGCTGCTAATACAAATGCAGAATATCAGAAACATTGAGATATTACACTCCATTTTCATGGGGAATTCTCTCACATTTGCAGAATCCCACTTCAAACTGTTTTCACATGACATTTGCCAGCATCGCTGGCCACCTATCTTCATGCCCTTGGCTGTCCTCAAGGGGATCAGGACAAGCACTGGTGGAAGGGCAGCACAGAGGGAAAATGTCTCCAGGGCCTGCAGTAGTCCCTTAGTCCCTTCAGTAACCAGGTTTTCCTGCTCCAATAGGAATTCATTCAATCACAGGTTGCAATTCACTTCACTGAGAATTTAGAATAAATTTTCAGAAGCAAGACTGACTGGATGCAGCTACTGAACTTAAGATACCTTATTAGAGATTCATTACTAATTATTATAATCAAACCACAAAAGGAAGGTTTCTGCAAAAAACTACAATTCTCCAATAAGTGTTTATTATTCTTCTGAAATAATGTGTTATGCAGACATAGAACTTTGGGAAAGGACCAGATGAAGATTCTGTGAACAGGCATGTAGAGAGTATAAGCAATTCTACAACAAGAGCAATTCCTCAGATATATGCCAGAACATGCAATTAATTCAGCCTTAAGTTATCTTTATTTCTATATTTCCTACAAATCATTCATATACGCATTAATTAATGCAATATTGAAACAGAAGGCTATGTTATCACTGCACACCTGGCATTGTTTGCAAAACTCAAAATCGTGTGATAACGCACGTGAAGCATGCACTAAAAATAAAGTTTTTTTTAAATGAACACCTCAAAGCAGCCACTGATTCACTTACAAAATGTGTGGCTTTTTGACTCTTTACTGTTTTTTGAACATATCCTTTTCTTTTGTAAGGCTACTGCCTTGAGCATGAAACACATCAGCTGAATCCCATACAAGTACCTTCCTGAAGGAACAAGCTAATGACTTCAGATCAAAATACTGCACAGATGAAAAAAGTTCTATTGAAGATAATGACTAATTCTCTGTGGTTCAGATGAAACCTATTTATAATATTCTGAAGGCACATCTGAAGGGAACTATCACCCTTCATTTTGGGGGGATAATAAAATGCAATTCCTAGAGCAAAATTTAACTAGAAAGTATTCTGAATACATGTGGAAGCCTGTTAAAGGCTTGTCTATTTTCATTCACATTAACAATAAGCACTGCATACTTCACTGTACATAGTAAACAGAGACATTGTGGGTTTAAACAGTCAGATCAGCACTTTCCAGTTGTCATACCAATAAAACAAAGCTCTACAGAAATTTCCTATTTTGGCAGTTCATTTTCAGATGCATGACAAAGCAGCACAATGTGTAAACTGATGAAGAATATACTCCATAAAGTGTTCATTGAGTATATCCAGTGAGCAGCAGGCATTCAGGACATGACAGACCCTGGCTCTGCAGAAACATACCCAGGACAGAATTTGGCTTGACACTGCAGGACTCCTGCACTGGAGAAGTGACTTGGCAGCCAACTCTTGTCCAGCCACCCAGAGAGAGAGTGAGACCTTTGTCCCTCCCTCTGCCCACTCCTGCCATCAGCACTGCAGGTCTCAGATGGACCCTGGCTATAGGTGGGTGGCTTATTTCAACTCTGACCTGCTGTACCTTGGCTGCACAGCTGCAGAAGAAAGATTTAGGAAGCAGTTCACTGGTGATCTGCATTCAAAACCACAAAACCCCGTGAGGATGATCAGCGTCTGCCTGCCCTGCTCCCACCACTGTGTGCAGAGACAATTACAGACTTCAGCTCTGTAGTGCCAGAGTTACAGAAGTTTACATGGGAAGAAAATCAGGACAGGACTACTTATTCTTTACACCGGAAATGAAACACTCAAATGTGTAACTGGAAAGATCAAAGGATTCCCAGTTTCTTATTTCACGTGTACCCAAAACAAATGGGAAGGGCACATTCATAAATCCCACTGTCTTAAGTGTTGGAAGAAAGGAGAGAGAAATAGCTGGAAGGAGAGTCTGAGAGGTTCTGCCACTGGGCAGACATAGTGTTGGTCCTCCTGCTCACAGAAAAACTCAACAAATCCCAACATAGGTTTGGTTTGGCGGTTTTTTAAAAGAAAATCTTTCGTAGAAGGCATATGGTATGGACTGTCACATCTACAGCAAGTCAAAGTACTCTCCTCATAAGACACTAATTCATCCCATTCTTCTATTTCCAGAAACATCAAGGAAACACTGAGTATATGATATAATGCATGTTTTCTACATGGAGTCAAAGGAAGCCTGACGATTCAGATAATGAAATAGGAACAAGGAAAGCAGCCCTGTCTGACCTGCTAGCTGTCTGGCTTTGGAAGAAGAGACATGATCAGACATATGAAAATAGGCTTTTCTTGTGGAAAAATCCACATTATTTGGTCATACTTCATATATTCAGTTGTGTCTAAATAACTTCTGTCAACAACTAGCTTTTTTTATAAGACAATGTAACAGTAGGGACACATACGCTCTTCAGTTCTAAGCTGTTTATTTTAATTAAATTCCTTTCATTACAGAACTTCTAGTATCTTCAGTTTGTCCAAAATCCCAGTATGCTGCTATCCTACATCCCTTCTGTTTCTATTATGCCATATGGTGACCATATTTTTATGAAGTTAAAAGGTGGAAAAACCTCTTTTACTTTATTTGGACCCCTCTTGCATGACTGAAGTTAAGATAAACACTGTTTTGTAGTTTTAAACCTGTCATTTTGCAGAAAATGGCTCAAAAAAAGTACCTGGACAATCAAATTTTAATTATCTAGCATCATTCACTTTATTTGCCTTCTAATGATTAAGTAATTCTGCACTCCTGAGCAAGGGGAAATGCTGAGCTTTTCAGACAGAAAGATTCCCATCCCTATCTGCCCTGAGGGCAATCAGCCCATCAGGATGATCTTTTCCCCAGACACAAACGAGTAGCATGTCTGCATTGGAATAAGGAACTATGAAGGACTACCAGCAGAGGCAGCAGGACACAGGCTTCAAGACAACAATTTGGGATTAACCTGCTGCAGGTCTCCCTTGCTGGAAGCAGTGCAAAGAAATCATGCAATGGCCTCTTTTGTTATTAATGAACAGGCTCGAAAAAACTAAAATCCTGAGCCACAGAGGGTGGCAGCTGTGGGCAACATGCACAGGCTTTGTCTTCTGCACACCCTTTGACTAAACCAGAGAGACCCATTCTCACAAGGCCACCTTGTGTTGCTACAATGCTGCTTTCCAGAGAGTCTTCTCTCAGCGAGGGCTTTTGCCTAATAAGAAAGGTAGGAACATAGAGCCTTGGTTTGAGGAGATATGCTCATGTAAAAGCAGAAAAAAGATTACTGCTAGTATATGCTTCCATTGACATTTTTTTAAAAAAAGGAAAACCCCCAAACAAAGAAACCCCACCACAAACCAAACAAAACCCAAAATACATTCATGGCAGGAGGCTGATTAGAAAGAACAATCCACGATTTCTGCTTTCATCTCTCCAGCAAATACATGTGTCTGTGTATAAACATGTCTTTCTGGCACAGACCACAGCATTTTTCCTTAAAGCCTGTGGTATAAATACAAAAAAGCACCAAAAGGGGACAATTTGGACAGCGACAGTTTCTTCGTAGACTTCCACAGCACTAAGGAGTTCTTAGGAAACCACTTCTAGATTCAACTGCTTGGCAACACTTCCCAGGTAACTGGTGTTTATTCCTTGTGTTTCTTGTAAGTGATAAATATGCAACCAGGTTGGGAAAATGGAAAATCCCATTTGTAAACATGTTTTAGTATTTACAAATGGAAGTGTGCGAGAGGAATCATGAGTCTCATTCCAGGTGTACCCCATAACAACAGGATTCAAGAGACAGCAAATCCTAATCACATAAGCAAATGAAGAACTACTCTGTATTGAAAGATGCTGTACGTTAATATTTTGCAGAAAACAAAGTGAGATGGAATATTTTGTAGTTTATGAAGGAGAATGAATTCATCAAAAATGACTGAATAAAAAGATTTTCCTAATTCAACTAAGAAAACAGTCTTTTATAAAGCAAACCCATTTACCTCTATTTTCATAATTTAGAACTGACATTCAATTTACTGCTATCAAGCAATTTCTTACCTCAGGTCCCTGAGGACCCAATGGTCCACAAGGTCCAGGTTCTCCAATTTTCCCCTTTAAAAAAAAAAACCCAAACAGTTAGGATTTCTGATGATAATTTATTTTAAACAACAGATGGATATGAAGACTTTAAAAAAATTTGTTAACAAAAAGGCCAACAAAAATGTTGACATAACTTTTTCACTAAATAGGAAATTTTCTACTTGCCCCTCTTTGGACACTATTAAAACTAGTTCTTCATATCTCTTTGAAGTCACAATAAAAAAAAAAATTCAAATTTGTTTAGGGACAGAGAAAATTGGGAGTTTTGGGAGGAACCATATAAAACCCCCTTTAAATATATAGCTGTTTTCAGAACAAAAGCTATATCTTATTTAAATGTCCAGAAAGTAACTGTTATAGATGTTGGTTTACATGCTTACTTATGTATCTTAAGTATTCAATCACAGCCAAAGAAATGGCAGTTCTGTGATTCATAACAACAAAATTAAGTCCTATCCACATGTAATGGTAACTCTATTATATACAAATTTCAACCCATCTAAAAATGGGCCAAATTTCTCAGTTATATCTGTTCTGATTTCTCTAAGTTTTATCTGTTCTTCCAATTTTCACAAGCTTTCTGCCACCATAACTAGATGTTACTTGAGGAAAATTAAGGTCTAACCTGGGAAACATTTCTCTAATTTTTAACATTAATAAGTTGGTTGTAAATTTATTCTACAAAATTAAATTTCCATTACTTGCAGGACTGAGGTCTCATAGCTTAATTTAACATAAGTCACAAGGTTGGTCACATTCAGCTTGTGCTTAAAATTCACAACTCTTTCAGGAATAGGCTGATTCACATGCTTATCTTAAAATGAAAATTCTTGTATCCTTAAAAGCAAAAAAGAAGAATTTTCCCATCTAAGCTTAAGCAAATTTGTGTAAGTTCATTGGAGGATTAGTGTTCATACTTATAAGTTCTATGGGACAAGGAAAGTTTGTTATTGAATTTAAGGGCCCATGACATTCATGAGGTCTAAGTAGGTTTACTAGTTATTGGCTTGATTGTACTTAAGAAAATTGACACTGGAGTGAATATTGGCAGCTTTTAATTATATATTGAAAAGAGACAGATAGTAGCACTAAAAAAAAGGTGAGGAAAAGCAGGTAACCCTTTGCAGTATGCCTTTTGTGCCTCAACATTTAAAATCTCAGCACAAGTGGCAGCAGTGCCTAGATGCCTTTAAAGCTGCTCAAAATCAGTGCATAAAGGAATTCATGACTACTCCCATCCCTGTGAGAAATGACTGGCCATTATTAATGAGATCTCACACATTCCCTCCAAATCCAGCTAGTCCAAATGGTCATCTGGAAGTTCCCAAAGCTCTCAGTGGATTTGTTTCAAATATTACCTACGTGTCCATTCCCCACCACAGTGATTGTCACAGAATATCTAATATCCTAAGCACCCTATTGAAATTTGACACATATACTGATTTTTGGACTAAAGTCTCATGTTTCAGGATCTGACTTGCTCATTAACACCAGTCACTAGAAATAAAAGCAGCTTGGACCTTATTCTCTGTGCATTTTGAATTAAGTTGCTTCTAGGGGATTACATGCACTGTGAACATAAAAATCACACAAAAGTGTCAAATATCAACAGTAGTATAAAATATCAACAACATACAGTGATATACTGAGAGCAAAATTTGATGTGTAAACTTACTGGGGGTCCTATTTTTCCTCTGATCCCTGGGGGTCCTGGTAAACCAAGAGCACCCTGAAAAAAGAAAGCTATTAAATACACATGAAAATTAATGGTTGTGTTATGTTGGAAGCAATAAATTGCTATATTTTGACATCTGAAACAGGCTTCAAAAGAATTCTGCAGGTTGAAAGCTATCTTCTAACGTTCAACTTTCATCAAAAGAGTTGTCACAGGATGTGCTATTTCAGTGACTTCTGATGTACTAGCCAAACAGGAAAGACGATCCTTATTTATCTCAGTTTGATGATGTGAAGGAGCATGCCAGACCGTGTGCTGCTGCTAACCACAGTCGGTCCAGGTGAGCTGCAGATGAACCTCAAGGGTCAAGGGAAAAATACCTTTTGCAGCAGTTCCTTAGAAAGACTGAAATCACACCATAATCCTTGTCTGATGCATCTCTACACACAAAGCTGCCAGAATTCTGCTTGTGCCCTTTACTTGGCTTTGGGCACGCTTTCCATAACTGTGTTTTAATTAGCACAGAATTTCTTAAAAATATGTAATACAGTGATATCCAGGAAGGATTATTACTGCATTCTACTTCTATGCAACCAACCTGCTGCATTTTAAGAGACTCATAAGACTGATTAAGTTGCTGAAACTGGATAATTTTGTAAAACAATGCAATTATGACTTACCTTGTCTCCTGGGTACCCTTGATCTCCTGCCTCTCCTGCAAGGCCATGTTCACCCTAAACAACATACAATTTTATACAGACATATGTATGTGGCTTAAAATGGGGTAGTTTTCAGAAATAGAGAATGAGAAAGATTAATTCAATATTCACTATTTTAACTTAACACAGGTCTTTGACAATGGAAGCTGTTGCACTGAAATATCTCTTCCAGAAAAGTCTAAAGACAGACCTGGAAATTACTATGTTTAGTAGTTAGTGTTCTGTTCAGAAAAAAGTTTGTCTAAAGTACAAGATCATGAGTCTGACAAATTTAAAAAATAAAAGTCAGAAGGCAAAATAAATCAAAAGGAAAAATGAAAGGCTTTGCCAAGTACATTATGCTCAAGTTTTAATGAAGCAAGCCTGAAAGAACTATGTATCTCCAAGATAATGAAAATATTTAAATCACCTTATCACCTTTCATTCCAGGCTGTCCCATACTCCCTGGGAAACCCTGGTGAAATAAAGAAAACATAAATCCAATGCTTGACCATAATTTGGATCCAGTGCTTGACCATAATTTGGATCCAATGCTTGACTATAATTTGGCAAGCAGCATAGGCACGTGGCTGTGGGATGATTAAATACCATACCGTGGGCCCTGGAATTCCTGATGGTCCACTTGGTCCTGCTGGCCCAATGTCTCCCTATCAAACAGTAAGAAAGGTGATTGCATTTGATGAAATGGAGTAACTTAAACACTCCTAACAGAACGTGGCATTTTTCTGCACCACACAGAGAAACCAAAATATTTTTAGGTTAATTTCTTAGGGAAAAAAAAGGGTATCAGTATTATAATTCCTCCACATTTGCAGTTCCCAACATCAGCAGCAGAAACACAAGAAACAAAACTTGCCTCTTCTCCTGTAGATTACACATTAAAGAGAAGAAAACAGTGCATCAGGCAATGCAAGCTAAGGGAGTTTTCTTCTGTACTGCAGCTGCACATTCAGTGGCTATTGCTGCTGTCCTTAGGATTACATAACAGCACTCGTCTGTAGGCATCAAATCTGGCTTAAAGAAATTATTCTGTGATGAGTAGGGCCATAAAAAGTGGCCTTTTAATGGTCCTTTTACTCAATTTATCATCTATCAGTGACTTCTATGAGTTAAAAGAAAAAGAAATAAAAGAAAAAGATGTGACTCTAAAAACCAAGTGTGCAGAATCAAACCTACGTTCTGATGGGCATGCTAACGTTTTCTGTTCTCATGTACCTTCAGAGTCCTTACTACAACTCTTCTTTCTGGGATTTATTTAGACAGTTTTATGAAAGGAAAAAAAAAGTGAATTGCAAAAATTAAGAATTTTGAAAGAGCAGCACAGCAACAGCAATAATATGAATGAAAAAGCATGAGCTAAACTTAAGACCTGACTTAGAATAGTTAAAAATATATTACAAAGGGACAAATCTATCTACTTGCTGCCTATTCAACCTCAGGGAAAAAAAAAAAAAACAAAACCAAAAAGGCAATGTTATATCTCTATGACTATTGAAGAATTTAACAACACACATGAATAAAGAAATCTTTTGCCACTTGCTGAGAGTGATATGGAAAAGATGCAATGGACATCTATGCACTTCCAGTTGAGCACACATTCACTATTCTCTGGAGACTTTCAGCAAGGTTAGCAACCACATTCTTCTTCTGCAGCCACCATCAGACTTAGGGCTCAGTGAAGAAAAAACAAGACCAATCACTTAGTGTCTTAATGGTGCTTGGTAGAGCTCCCAAGAAAATTGCCACTCTACATTGCTTTAGCTTTCCATGACTGCTTAAATAATATATTCTGTCATGCTAGCTGAGCAAGTAAATTGTTTATGTTGCTGTCTCTGAGTTGTGCTACATATTCTAGTTCAGCAAGGCATTTATGCATTAATGATACTGAATGTTGAAATGCACATTTATGGTAAAAATAGCATTGATTGGAAAATCACAGAGGGATACTGAGCTGGGAAATTTAGCTTACAACCCCAACAGGAAGAAATTCCAAAACAGCTTTACAACATTAAGGTTCATTAAACACCTGTCACAGACTCCAGATACATTGAGTGACTTAATTAACAGCAAAGAACTGGAACTACACAAAAATAAAACAGAATAAGTATTGAATTTGTTAGTCTGTCAGGTTTTTTCATCATTCTTCACCTTCAACAGCCCTCCTATATGTTAACATATGCTTATCACTTTGGATAAAACTTGCTGATCAATAAAACCTGCAGCTATGTCAAGTGTACCTTTTCCAACATTTCTATGTGAAACTAAAACCAAATTGCTTTTTCCTCAAGAAGATAAAATACCAGAATAGGAAAACTAAAAGTTTTCCTAGTATTAAGTGGGATTTTTAAAAGGAAAAAACATTTTTAAAATAAAAAGAAAAACTAATACGGGTATCTAGCAGTAAATTTTCTGAAACTCCTCATCTTATTAAAACTCATGGCCTTGCTAAATATTGAAAGACTGACTGCTCAGCCAGCCAAAACTATGAACTTGGCAACAGCTTTGCATATTGAAAAAAATCATGGATGGAAGGAATTACTGGACTCAGCTTGCTGCTGCTGCTCATTTTGCCATTGTTCTCATGAGCAAAGACAAAAATACAACTAACTGTTGACATTGCACACAGCTGGGCTGGACAAGCTTTTTGAATTAATTTTCTTGCTTTCTGCCAGAAAAATATATTTAATCTCATGGTCAATACTGCATCTTGTAGTAGAATAATGTGCTATGATTGACAAAGTACTTTAAAGTAAACATTGAGGACTGTAGCTCTTTACTCAGTTTGGGATGACCACCAGCATCTGCCTGCACAAGAGAGAGCTGAGGCCAGGGAGCACAGATCCATTGGGAGAGGAGGCTGCACCTGGGCCTGCTGGTGTTGCCTGAAACTCCCTCAGGGTCTTGGTGAAATTCTGCTACAGATTACAGAGTGCAATGGTCCCTTGTAAAGAAATTCTGGAACAAAGCACAGCTCTTCCAATTATCTGACTGTGAAGGAGGAAACCAGACTAACCCATATACTGGAACCATGTGAAAGAGTCCCACATATAAACAGGAGGAGGCCACTCAAATGGAGCTCACACTCTAAACAATTGTTATTTTCATAATGTTCAAAACCTAAACAGGCCACCAAATGGTTTGATTTTTTTTCCCAAGAAATAGCTCTCATTATAGTTATATTCCATCTACATACAAGCAGCAAAAGCTTTGGACTGGTTATTGAAAATTATTTCTCTATCTCACAAAAAACTATTGACAGTCTCTCTGTAAGTGAATGCAATTCAGCAAGAAGGCACATGCAGCTTTGATCCCTGCAAACATTTATGCTCATGAACTCAAGGCAGAGCTAAACTGCTAAGTTTTAGTCAAAATAATCAGTAACCGTATCTTTTTGGAAGTGACATATAGTAGGCTTCTTTAAAAGCCTCAGGTACATTTGTACAATTATCAAAATCTTTGAGATTAAATTCCAAAGACAAACATGTAAGAGAGAACAGCAAACCAATTCTAAGCAAATTCTCAAGAGTGCAAGCTCCAGTCTCATGAGTGTGTCAATTGGCCTAACTGTGTCAACTGACAAGAGCACAGAAAATCCTGTTTGCATGATGAAGGCTGGAAGCTACAGAGGTTTCTTACCAAGCTTTTGTTTTCACTACAGCAATGCCATAACAATCCTAATCAGGCAGCAAGGGATGACTTAGAGGAATTATTTCTTGTTATGAACATATAATTAGAAAGAGTAACAATTGAACTCAACTGTTGCGCTTCAAAGGAAAAATAAGATGACCATCAGTGTAAAGTACAAACTTATCAAGAATGTTTCAGATCTGCAGATATCAAAAGAAAAAAAAAAAAAAACAAAACCCACAAAGCAAACACTGGAGACAATCATGGCTTTCTTAATTCAAGTGTAAACACTTGCTTTTTCTCTCTTGTTAAGACTGTGGCTGTGTTGCCAGACATGACTGAGACAACATCAAGAATCAGAGGACCTCTATGAGTAAATACATGAATTTAAAAAAATCAAGGGAGTGAGACTACTCAGAATGAAAGTCGTTCCCACCTTCTCTAGGACTCACAGAGATGCTCTGGAACAATCGATAGATACAACTACTGTGTGCAACTCCACAGTGAGTATCACAGCTTTATTCCATAAATATTAAAAAATTAGTATGATCTTGTAAACATGAAAAAGTATTTTTTCTTAGAAATTAATTCTGCTTTGAATTTGGTAGTCATATTCAGGAACCAATGAGGACTGTTGTCATGAAAATGTTTGAGAGCATTGCACCCTTCACACTGGCCTTACTGCTAGGAACTTGCAAACTTGGTCATTTCAAACAAAAAACCCAAACACTGGATCAGAAACAAACAAATATAAACCCACAACAAGTGTAGAAATGCTCCATGCTGCCAACATGATAGCAGTTTTGTAGAGTGATATTATTTAAAATCATGGCTATCTAAAACAAATACTGTTTAAATCCTTGAATTTTCATAATTGAATTTACTATTTCACAAACACAAGACAAATGCTCTAATGCAGCCATATCAAAGTAAGTAATAAAAGTATACTCACTCTTAGTCCTGGAAATCCAGGAGGACCAACACCACCAACAATTCCCTTTAAAGAAAGTTAATCTTAGATTATCTTAATTTTACCATTTAAAAAGAAAACCCAACGATAAGAAAAAAGTGATCTACAAAGCAAGTCAGTTTTGATTTTTACTGAGTTTCCAAAGAGTGACAGCTTATCACTGTATAGAGAAATATGCTTAGTAAAATCCCTGGATTGTGGAATTAGTTCACTAGATATTTGCATCATGGGAGCATTTCTGCTGTTAATGTAGGAATATGAGACTTTTTTACCATGATACTTAAAGTGGAAGGAAGAAAAAGCAATTTTTTTGAGGATGAAAACCAAATTTATTTAGATTCCTTTGAAAAATAAATAAGGATACCATCTCAGTTCATAGAAAGACCTCTGCAAATTAAAGGCTACACTCTCTTTTATGAAAGATTATTTCTTGATACAAACTATAGTATTTGTACTTCATACAGAACTTAAAATTCAGTAGTACTCCATTACTGCCTCTGCCACAGTTTAACTCAGAAGAGACTAAAACACTGCTGGAAACAGCTGCTACGTCTCTTTGCCCTAAGAGAATCAGGTACTGTAGCCTCCAGGTTACCATGTCTCATGCAAGCTGTCCCAACACCTGGGACCTGCTCCTCAGTGGATAACATACACAGGGTCCACGGGCCTGCTGCCACCCACAGGGAAGGGGAAGCTTTATGCAAGCAAATCTAAGCCCTTCTAAAAGTGTCCAACTGGGCATGGCTGCTGGACATGGCACAGAGGACACCTTCATGCTCCCCTCCCCTCCCTCCTTGGGTGCCTACACACTTTCTCCAGCCTACTCTAAACTATCCATAGGGGAAGCTGAATGCGCCAGCAACATCCTCCAAGGCAGACTGACATCCTCAGAGAATTGAGAGGGTGCTGTGGAAATGAAGGATGGCATCAGTCAGTTAAGCAGAAGAAATTAGGCATGGAGACAAATGTCATTAGTGTCAAGTCAGCACATGGGAAGAAATGTCTTCCCTTCAGGTTCCTGCTGCCACAGGCCTCCCAGGCATCCCCTGGTCTCCAGTGCCAGCTCACAGAGAGGCTCTGTAAACAGGCTTTAGCAGTGCAGACCCTGCAGCTGCAGCACTGGCCCCTTGCCTGAACAAGCCCTGCAGGGTGAGCTTTGGGGGAAAAGGGGAGAGGGGTTGCTGCCTGTCAAAGAAGGCAGTAAGATCAGCAGCTGTCTTGGCAGATTAGATGGAACTTGTTTGCAAATGCTTGCAGTAAAACAGGCTTCTTTGTAACGTGCAAGTCTGTAATTTCAGATCCAGGTTTTCTGAGCTTGTTTCTATTAAAGTACTGTTCCACAGATCTGGTGGAAAGACAATATCTGCTTTATCAGGAATGGAGGGAGACTTGGGAACACGAGGAGGGGAAGGAAGAACTCACCTTTTAATATCATTTGCAAAGCAGTTGGTGACACTCAACCCCTCAATGGGTTTTCAAGTTGAAAACCATACTGATATCACCTGACATTCCAAAGGGAAGCTTTGCCTTAGGGACCAGAAATGCATAAGAATTTTTTTCCTGTGTTCCAAAATGTTGACACCAAACATTGATAATCCACCAGCAAAATTCACGTAAGTTTTTAAAACAAGTTTTTAAGATGGGTGTCAGGGCAGACCTTCAAAAAATAGACAAACTCTGTCTAGTTGATTACTCTGTTCCATATCAAAAAAATCTTTAGATGCAAACTGATAGCAAGTTCCAAAGGAGCATCCAACAATATAAGGTGATTTAAATCAGCTGCTCTTTTACCCAGCACTTATTGCTGTTCTCTTATCTTGCCCAAAGCCTTTCACTGGTTTCTGACACCAAAAGAAACCTGAGTTTCCCTACAAATAGAGCAAGGCAGCAAAGCTCCTTTGAGGGCAGCCTGTGAAGTGACGTGACTGTGCCACAGGCTGAACACCACACTGCAAGGGCACACACTGCCAAGGACAAAGCTGTTATCACACTGATTACAATGCCCTAAATGACATGCTAGCATAATTGTGTTTAGTACCAGCTCAAAGGATAAAATCAGCTATCAAATGCACAAGCACACAAAAGCTGGGGTTTTACAAACAGGTAGAATCCTATTTTGTTAAGGTGATCTTAGAATAATGGTTTAAATAAACAACACAAAGTCACATTTAATGCAAGAACTTTTGAAGACAGAATATTCATTAGTAATGCAATGAGGACAGCAAGAGATCTGATTCTCAAGGTAGTCAGCACATGCAGCAGTGGAAAATGTGTTCTCTCGGCAGCTTTCTGAATATTTTCTTCCTCTTTTTTATATCTATTATAGTCGTTTCCTAGCAATTTCCATGGGAAACTTAGCAGTCCAAAATCTTCCTGTGGACTTGAAGACATTTCTTTTGAGGCAAAAGTCTCCTTAAATTTTGGAGTGGAGTTAATAATACTGAGTTTCACAAATTTTATCATGTTATTCAACACACTATTCAATACTTACAGGACTTCCATCTGGACCAGGGGGGCCTCTATTTCCAAAGTCACCTGGAAAACCCTAAAGCAGAATAGAAAATACCTGGTTTTCATTCTTCAAGACATAAAAGGTAGTCTGAACACTGAATCCCCATGGGTTTGGGGAATTAAACATCATAAATAAATTCAGGGAGCGCGATGGAGAAATGGGAAAAGAAGAAAGTTTCAGCAACACAGTTCAAATGAACAGAATAGTGATATTTGTCTTCTAAAGTCATAAACCCAAAATGATACAACTATACACAATGAAAACATCTGGAAAAAGCAGACAACTGAATTACTATAAGAGCAATATTAAACAAGTATTATTTGAATTGTTTTCTTGAAACCTGTTTTCCTATTTCTTTTTTTTAAACTCAATTTTTTCCCTGTTAGCTTCAACATTCACTAAAAATCTGTCCTTCTTTCCTTAACTCATCCCCAAATATTAATGGTTGGCATCTCAGTGTGAGATATCATATTCATTAGAAATCAAAATTTTCATCTTTCTAACCAATGTGAACAATTGCCTTAGTCTGCATCTAGACAGTGAAACAGTAACTCAAGACATAGTAAATCCTCATTTATTTTATGAGAGTTTTGACTTCAGAAAGTAGATTATCAGAACATGGAAGAAATCTGATTTGCCAAGTCAAGCATTGAAACTTAAAACAGAATTTCCATTTCTTGCTTCACAAGGAAAATGGAATGGAATTCCACCACTTTACTGGCTCTAATCTTCCTTCCTGTTAGGGTTTTGAAAATTGCTTTATTTCTTTCAGATTTTGCCCACTGCAGAAACACATAAATTGCTGGGGGAAAATAATTTGATTTTTGTTTAGGTTTTTTTAAGGGGGTTGGGGGTAAGAAGTATAAGGGGTTTTCAAATCAATTTCTATCACTTTAGTATTGCTAAGCAATATTTTACTGCAAGAGCCACATGTAGTTAACTAGAAACTCATGCTATTAGTTTGAAGCAGTATCATGAAATATTTTCATGATTGCTACATATTCACTGTATGAAATCAGGAGAAGGGAGGTAGTGCAGATCTACTGAGAAGTGAATTTCATATTTTAACCACAGTGCAAGGTCTATATAAGAGTTTACCAGAAAATTTGCAAAATACTAAACTGCAAAGGGATTCTACCTGGAAAAATCCAAGCTATGGTACTGAAATCAAAGAGCCTTTTCTTGAAATTGAAAAATGTCACACAGTATTATCAGAGTACTGGGATAACGGAAAGAAGCACTGACCTCAAGAAATCAGCCACAAAAAAACCTAAGCATTACTAATCCATCTCCATGGGAAAAAGGAGCAAATTCCATCCATACAATAATTTTTATGTGAAATGCTCTTCTTTGTCTTTCCAATGTTTCAATATCTTTTTACCTCTCCAAGTCTATTAGGAACAGTACTTTGAGGCATTAACCTTTCACCTCTGTAAAACCATGTTCAAACCTGCTGCAGGTCAAAGGCAGGTTTCATTTGGCCTTTTTAAGCTGCTTTGTTTGGAGGGTATCCACACAGCTGTCCAGCTCCGGACTTGCTACAGCAGGGTCTCTCCTTAATGGAATGGGGGCTATATATCATCATACAAGAGTATCCCAACAGCAGTCAGGAAGACAATATAAAACTGTGGCAAGGAGATGAAAAAAATCATATCATAAATCAAAGTAGTTTAAGTACTGCTTAAGCCATATTTGGCTTTAGTAAAAAACCAAGCTTTTATAAAAATGAAGACAACCTTTTATGCATATATATATGCACATATATATACATGCATGCACACTGCCAAAATATCTTGAAACAACTGAATAGCTATTAATTCTCACCATCATGCATGTTTATGTGAAATAATCTGAGACAGCCTTCTGCAGCATCTTTTGGGTTCATTTTAGGTAGGGATTTTTTCTACTTCTGTTAATTCAGAAAAGCGAAACACAGGAATTCCTCTCACCACCATGAATTTTTTGTTCAGTACCTGATCACAGAACTCACAAATAAGAGTCTATAGCTGTAACTGTAAAATCTGACAATACAGGTCTTCACTTTTTTTTTTTTTTTTTT
>WEIU01001170.1:75588-114511 GCA_013389925.1 Aegithalos caudatus | reverse complement strand
TTTTTTTTTTTTTTTTTTTTTTTTTTTGCCACCTTACCATTTAAGAAGTAGAGGTTCTTAGGTAATTGTCAATAAGGCAGATTTAATTGATTCTCAAGGTTGTACACCATTGGTCATTTTTTGCCAGCTCTGAAAATGTAGTGTAAAATTTTATATGCAAAATGGATATTTGAGAGTGACTGTATTGTTAAAAGCTATCAACTAAGAGGATGAAGCCAAAGATTAATTTATGACCCTTTCCTAAACAGCATATTTTGGTTGTACTGCCTACCATTGGTAGATGTTGGAAGAGGCAGAATTGTCACAACATGTATATTTCTTTGAAACTCACAAACGAGACCCCAAAGGAGAAATGAAGGATGCAATGGGACAGTTTCACCAACCACACAAAATCACAAATAATACAGCACAACCCCAGCATAGCAAGAGGTACAAAATGACAGATCACCCACAGTCTTTATAGTCACATTCTCAGCAGCATGTGTCTTTGACCAGATATTGAAAAATCTATCTTAATAAGTAGAAAAATAAAAGCAAAACAAACAGTCATAAAAGTATAAAACTGGAAGCAATATAATAATACTACTGTGCAACAACTGTTTTATTAACCATTATCATTTAACAGTATTATTAAGCATACAAAGGATGATTATTCATAACTTTAATATAAAACAGAACCTGAACTGTTTTTACAGTTCCAATGGACTTGATTACTAAATTCTTGGTAAAATTTACAAGGTCTGTTCTGACATGTTGACAACTAACTAATCACAGATAGAAGAAAACAATGTAAAAATCTTCTCCCAAATAACAGCAAAATGCATCATGTTAACAAGACAGAAAATACATTAAAAATACTGCAGAACTAGAAAAATTTATATTAGGGTGGTACAACAGAAAGAAGCTGAACACACATACTTCTACCATGAAATATTTTCTTAAAATGATATTGCATGCAAAACAAAATGCAAACAAATCCTTAATCTATAGATTCAAACCACAAGAAATTGAATATTTTGTTCCGTTTCAAATATGCCAATAATGTTACAAATATGAACAAAAAAATGTTCAGTATATCTATTAACTAGCAGCATTTTGTCATTTATAAATGTTCACAATCCCTTGTATAATCCACTTCTATGCTTTAAAATTACTTTCCAAAAATGAGATTATACTTGAGATCTGATTTCTTTGAAAAAGATCTCTATCAGTCAGACAAGGGTTTTATTTTTTCAAGTATTATTAGGGACATTTTTGTACAAAAAAAATAAGTTGCACCCTAGAACAAAAGGTGAGGACCCTGACTTCAGGCACTGTAGAATTCCCATGCCAAATTTCTTTTGGTGACAATGCCCTGACCCAAAGCATTGTTAACTCTAGGGCACTATGCCAGAAAACTTTGTCATTACAGCTATCATTGTTTTGGGGGTTAAAATAACACATCTCTAAGCTTGGGATCCAGCAAAGTACTTCAAGCCAGGTTCCCATATGATTGCTCTCCTGGCTGGTCTCCACATCAGTAGCCTTTAGTCAAAAAGTACTTTATAGATCATAGAAAGGAACTGGAATGAAGCTTGGGATTGAGGAAATTACAACATTACAATGAAATTGGTACTGAATAAAGGTAATCACAGACATTCTGCAAGATGCTTTTGGTGCTGTCATCTATGTGAATCCTTCCTGAACACACTTATACAAATCAGAGTCCTTACAGAACATAGGCTGGCACTGATAGAAGCTCTGCTCTTACTGTAAATGGAAAATAAGTGCTTAGCACAGCACATACAGCACCAACTGACTGCTATGGATTGGGACAAATGCTACAAGAACCACTCCACTGGCAGGCAGAAGCCTCAGTGAAACCTGACACAGAGACTGACAGTAGAAGGCAAAACATCTTTCAGTGTACCCTGCTGTCACCTCCACTTCCTATTTCACACTGGACATGAGCCTTTGATTCCCATCCAGGCTCTCCTCCTTCAATGCTGCATGTGACTCACCAGCACAAGACAGACAAGTTCTGCAAGGGCTTGATGGCACAGAGCCCTTCTTGCCCAACACTCAGAGGCAAAAAGTCCCATCTCATCCAAATTATATGCAAACAACAATATGGTCTCATGGCAGCTTCAGAAAGGAAAAGCTATAGGCTTAATGTAATTTTGCTTGCCTTTTTTATGTCAAAGCATATCTTGTAGGCTAGTGACTTTTTTGGGTGGTGTCAGATCACACAGAAAACAAAACACAATTAAACAGAATACTCTACAACTTTCACAGCATACATAAAGGGCCAAATAATGATAATCATACTACTGCTGGACAAATCTTTTTAACGTGGTAGATGAAAATCATGTTAACTTCTGAGCACAACTGACTGCACAGCTGGAGAACCCTATGGTGTTTTCCAATCTCAAACCACAAGAAAGTTAAAACAGGAAACTCCTGGATAGCTTCAAAGACCTAAAATAATATGGTTGCAACAGAAAACAAAACATTTGGCATTGAAGACACACCACATGAAATATGTAAACCTTGATAATGTATACTTGGCAGATCTGTGTATATTCTCAGCTGTAGAAATATATGTTAAGTAGAAGACAGCTTTAATTTACTACAGTCCAGAAATATCAGACATTAGAAGCTGATTTTCATCCAAACCAACACCAGACTTATGAAGCTTGCATCATCTGCACCTTATGCTAACACCAATTTTACAGAATACACCTGTGTGTTTGTCACCCTCTAATCCTCCTCACAGCTGATACCAGTAACCTGCCACAAGGTTAAGTGATAAGTCTTCCACACTTCAAAGCATCAAGTACATATAACCTGCACAGAATCTGCAGTTTTGAAAAGTATTAATTGAAAGCAATAGAAAGTCATCTATGGACAAAAATAAAACTAACATTTTTCATCTGATTAAAGCTACAGGGGTGGATTTACATTGGCAGCAGGATTGTGACAAATATTAGAAGCTTTACCTGTCTCCCTTTAGGACCTCTTTTTCCACGGAGGCCTGGGATACCCTGAAAAAGAAATAACCCATTGTTAGGTAGATTTTCTTTTCTTCAATACTTAGATTCAAGTAATTAAACCTACATTTGACTGGAAAAACACAGTGTGAGAAGCACCATTAAAAAAAATAAATATTTGAGCAAAGTATCATAGAGACAATGTCCTACAGCAGAAACAGATACTTTGCTTGCCTTTACTGTGGCAATATCAGAACAACTGGGAAAAAGGGCCTTGTCCTGTTTCCATCAAAGTACATGTCCAGACAGTCTTTTTGGCCAAGTGCAATAAGAAAAAGCTCAAGCACAGAGTGATAGAGACTAATGCTTCCATGGCTGATTCTACTCAGATCATCCAACAGGAGACAAACATAAATCATTGACAAAAAGAAATTGCTTGAATGAAAAATATTCATTCATGCTTTGCTGAAGGAAAAAAATAACTCTAATCCTTGCAGCTGTAGATTGAAGTAATATAATACTGTACAGCTGTTCCTCATTTTACTTTAGCACCAGGACATTTCATTGATTAGACTAATTGGGTATGACCTATTCATCTTCTTTTCTTCACATCAATTTCCCTTTTAGCCAAAAATACTTAAATGAACTGTTAAACCTTGTACATTTCCCCCCAATTACCACACAAACATCAACATTTCATTAATGTTTCATTAGCCTACCCTTTCTCCTTCAGGTCCTGGTTGTCCTGCCACACCTGGAGGTCCAATGAAACCCTAAAAATGTAAGAACAACATTTGATTTCAAGGCTGCTTGTCCCTCAGTATTAGCCAGCTGTGGGTTCATGACACAGAGATTAAATTCAATCTCATTTGAAACTACCAGTGAAGCTCTAGAAATTTAAGTGTGACTAGGATTTACTCTCCAACCAACAGCAAAACCAATTTCCTGTTATAAGGGTACAGCATCAGTTAATGAAGCACTAAGTTAATATCAGAAGTATTTCTAATAAGACAAGGCTGCATCAGATGTATAATTTATTAGAATAGATGAAATCAGCAAATTTTAAAACTTAATCTTATTCATGAACTCTATCATAAAAGAAGTTGTCATCTTTAATAACACTGTGTGATCATTGCTATATGTAAGAGTTCTTACAAGAAAAGCATTTATCTTAATGTAAGCAGAATGTTTTTCTTATAGTTCAGTCACAATGCATCTGTCCCACCATTCCTCAGTTGTATTGAGAAATGGATTCTGCACTACCAGATTCAAACTGAGATTGGAATAAAAATATTAAATTAGTTACTAAAATAGAATTCTTTGCTTTCATATATCTCCAGTTGTAATGATTTCATTTCTTGGGGGTTGATCTGTTGGGTTTTTTTNTTTGTTTTTTTTTTTTTTTTTTTTTTTTTTTTTTTTTGGTTTTTTTTTTTTTTTTTTTTTTTTTTTTTTTTTTTTTTTTTTTTTTTTTTTTTTTTTTTTTTTTTTTTTTTTTTTTTTTTAATTATGGAAGATAGTGACTACATTGTCATCCAGACATAATGAGAGTAAGGAAAACAAAGGCACATCTACTTTCTACAGTTACTTAAAACAGCTGAGAAGCAGAGCAGTTTGATTGCAGGAATGTTTTAAAACTAAAGCTCTAAAGAGACTTCATGCCTTATTGCTATATACCTGCATGGCACAGGAGTATGCATCAATAGGGCTGTATAATCATTTTTACTGGAAGTTACTTTTAGAATTCATACATAGGATGTAGCCTTAAGGTGTTTCTCCCTAAAATTATTCGCATATTGGCCATTTTCAGCTTTGTGTAAACAGAGAAGAAGTAACTTTTAGGAAAGTGACTGGAATCACTTATGTCTTGTTCATTGAAGAGAGAACAAGACAAAATGCAGATGAGAATCTGAACAAAAATAAACTGAAGAAACATAATAGAAACAATCCCTGAGGGTGCAATATCTGTTGGCACTTGATCCTGCCAAACTAATTTTTCCCATAACTGTAATCAAAACTGACATTAAAAAAAAATAATCCCAAACCCCCAGATGTGTTTAAGAAGCTGCTGCAGGTAAAGGCTTCAAGACAGAAGCAACTCTTGCAACACAGTAAGACTATATTAATAGATACTTGAGAACACAATACACTGCTGAGCAACCTGTACATGAGCTGCAAACACCCAGCAAAAGCCTCCTTCAAATCCCAGATGCAACCAGCAACATACAAGTTTCTGGAAACCTGTGCCTACTCTTTGATGGTGAGAGTCAGTCTGAAGCAATACTTATCCATGCACAAGCATGTGTAGGCACGCTCATGTGTCTATTTAAAGAAAACAAAATTACACAGCATCCACCCAAAACAAAACCCAACAAACTCACAACCCTCAAAAAAAAAAAAAACCCCAAACTACCAAGAAATAGACAAAGAGCACCATAAAACATACACAAAACCCCCAAACCAGCTAGGAATAAAAAACAATCTATTTTGCTTCCAAGAATAACCAAAACCAAACCTTGAATGTGCAGAGCATTAAGAACCTTTACTGCCTGGGATACATGTAACTATGACAGAATCATTCTAAAATCTCAAGATCCCTTGCGTGGTTTTTATGTGACAAGATTGTTTTTCTTTATCTACTTCTGTAGCTGTTACAGATTGCAAATGTCAGATATGTCTCCCTTCTGAACAACTCCATTACAGAAATAAGGCTTCAGGCCTGAAACATCCACTCAGCCCTCACAAACATTGCTTTCCTCTCTCCCCTGCATGCAAGTGAGAGGATGGGAAACAATGCAAAACTGCTCTATGCTGCTCACCAGGGGAAAAAAAATAAACTCTTGCATGTACTTTGAAAGAAACTCTGTTTTCTTATTAGTAGGTTCTAAAAAGGCAGTGGATCTGCAGGCACACAACCTGCACAGGTGAATTGAATTCCTCACCTCCTTTCTTACCTACTGTGTGGGTAAAAATAGACATGCATATCAAAATGCTTAAGATGCTTACTTACTCTTACTCCTTTAGGACCTGGGTTACCTTCTGGTCCAGCTAGGCCCTGTCACAAAAAGACAGAAGTTGGAATTAATTCTAAACAATCAGGTATGCTCTATGTAAAAGAACAGCACTTGTTAACTGTAAACTGGCAATACATTCTTGAAATTTTTAAGNCACAGATCATGACTGAAACTTCCATTACATTAAAATTATTTCTTCTGGGAAAAATTTTTTTCCACTCATCAGGCATTACAGTGACATAATTTCACAGGATTTTTTATGAGCTTTTATATTTGGACACATTTCAATCATGTTCAAGCTAATGTCAGAAGTGCATATGTGGTCCAAATGCTCTAAACATTTTACATGAATCAACACAAAAAAAGTTATCATCCATTACTCTATAAAATATTGTGATGGAACTTTAAAATAAAAAGTCATTACAAACTTAATCCAACAAAACACTGAAGTATTGGTCAAATTCACCCTTTAAGGAAACACAAAACCACCAAGTCAATTGTCAATTTGGCTGATATACCTTTACATGAGGAAAATGCTGAGTATTTCTACTTTATATCTTATTTGTATTACTGCTCTGAGGTATTACGGCTCTGTTATTTTATACATAAATCAATATTTATGTAAGTACTTGTGTTTAAAGAAAGCTGCTTTCTGGCTTTATTGATTTCCCTAAAATGTCCCAATGGGAAAAAACACCCTTCCCTAAAGGACTGAAGAAATAGTTTCAGCAGTGAAATAAACACATTGGTGAAAAATCAGGAGGAACAGGCAGTTCTCTAATGCTTCTGGACTTGAAATACAAAGAAGATACACCACACAGAACCACATGAGGTTTATGAAGGGAGTGTAAAATATTCAGACATTCAGTACTTTGGAAATGCCATTTATGTATTCCAGAAAGGAACAGCATTACTGCATTTAACACGTTGAAGTTTTAAAGCCATGAGACTCAACATTTCCTTCAGGAGACTACCAGAGAAAGAGATTTGTTTCAAAGAAAAATGACAGGATGTAAACAAGTATGTTTTTACAAATAGTAGTTTCAGAAGAGTTAGATATGGTACTTCTGAAAAGAATAAATGAGAAATTAAAAAAATAAGATGCAAAGACATTTGTATAGTTACTGCACCTGCCTGCCAGGGTAACCAACTGCCCCAATACTGCCAGCCATTCCTGGAATTCCCTAAGTGGAAAAGGAAGAAAGAAAGGGAAAATAAACAACAAACACGTTTATTGTCATGGTTTGGAGTTTGTTTTATCATTTCTCTTTTAGTATCTACTCATATGACACAGCTTAACACATGGAAAAATTACTCTTTAAGCAAGCTACATAGAACACCCAGAAATTGACTCATCATACATAAGTAACTCTGCCAATTTCAGTCACATATCCTTTAAATAGTGTCTAAGATTTTGTGAAATACAACAGTGCACACCTTATTTCCATAATTCAAAAATAATTCAGGAGGGCTATAGGAAATAGGTCCCTAAAATGAGGCACCTGCACTGTTCTTAGGTGTATTTGAAACAAATACATTAAACCTTTCATTAAAGAATTCTTATGTTCTTAAAAAGCCAATTTTTGTTTCTTTTCTTTCAGAATCAGACCAATATAGTACTGGATAAATCACCAATGTATACAATTCTCTCCACCTTCTTCCAATGTTAAGAATCAACTTTTTTCCCCACCAGTTGTCTCTATCTCACTGAGAGATTACAGTCATCACAGAAAACTCCCTGTGAAAGTGTAATTAAAATCACCACTCATTCAGTTAATGTTTGGGCATAAAACTCAGGAAAGTCATGAATGATGTCCTTGAGCTTTCATCTCCTTTCAGATGTTTACCTGTTATCATCACCATTTCCTTTTCAGTGTCATCCTAAAGGAGACTCTTTCCATCTACTCTGCTGTTAGGAGCCTCATAAATGCTAACAAGAGACTTAGCAATTGGATGTCTTTGAAATTACATTCAGATTTCTTCCTAAACTGACATGGAAGTTTAAAAAAGTGCTGAATAACTAATTCATTTCCTAGATGCTAAGAGATGTAAAATGCATTAAATCAGTAGAGGTTTGAAATGTGCCTCGTATAAGAATTTTACATCAACATCCTCCCAGCTGGCATGGTAGTTGACAAACAAGCTGGTCTTTTCCATTTCATTTAGACTACTTTTTTACCACACTGAATTCTTGCTCAAAACTTGTCCAATATTTCCTTAAGTATGTTACACAGCTTGCTTATACTGAACACCTATAATGGATTGTACATTCTCCTATCCTAATTGTTCATCTGCAGGGTACAGTGCACTGTGCTTGAATCCCTTACCTGCTCACCCCGTGGCCCTTGCANCCTTGCAGTCCTGGGTAACCCTTAAGACCCTGCAGATAGAGAAAGATCTGTGATAAATACAATTAAACAAACAAAATGGAACTTTTTCTACTCTATTCTCTATCACGAAAAAAAAAAACCAAATTTGTCTGCTTACGAAACTACTATGGTTTATATTCAGTGGCTCATATGAAAACTGAGCTAGAGAAAAATGAGAAAACTTGGCAGTTTAGACAATTTCAAGACATCGGTATGCTTAAAGGCAGTTTCAGACTTGTACTCTTTTAAACAAATTAATACAAGGGATGCTGTCATAGATTCTGTACTGTGCACTTCCCCGCTCCAAATCCNCTTCCCCGCTCCAAATCCTTGTCACAATGTCCTTTCTAAACAAGGCAGTTCAAAGAAAGGGTATAGAGGATCATCCCAGACTGTTCTACGACACACTTAGGAAAGACAGACCTTTCAGGATACAAGCCATCTCTTTTTAAAATTAATATAGAACAAATTTTGGCTCTTGTACTACGGAATTTATATTGGTAGTGAGAAGAGCCTCATCCCAGAAATAATCTCTGTGGTGCTGGAATCACAAAAAGACATGAAACTCTTGAACTTCACTCCCTGTGCATAGACCATTTCAAGCATATTTTCTCTCTTAAAGAAAAAGAAGAATTAAAATAGAGCTGGAGTCTGCCATCTCAATTAGTACACTTGAAAGAGGAACCACTTTCTTGAACATCTTTACACTGGACTAAACATATCCAGACAAGCTGGCCTAAAAGGGAAGCTTGACTGTTGCATGACTGATGCAGAAGCCAAGTGTCTGGTCTCCACATCCTTTGCAAGAGATACTGGGAATACACAAGTCCAAAAGCTACAGCTTGAAAGACAAAAGACCAAAGCAATCTTTATTCTGGATAGAAATCTATCATAAAATTGGACTCAGAGACATTGACTGAGCAGCAGTAGTGTCTTGGCTGATGTTAAACATCTGTCTGCCTTGCAGCATGATGATACTCATCAGTCAGTAGATACTTGAGGCTCACTGTAAGAAAAAGGAATTCTGCAACTGATTTCAGCACATCAGGTATTTCAAAGTTTTGGATAAACTTCTGTGTCACCACAAGAGTACTGCTGTTGTGAAAGTAAATTTATTCTCATATACAAAATTAAAAGACATAATGATTTTGCTTGGTGACAAGCATAAAACAGTAGTTCCTCTTTAGCTTTTAAGTATGCCTCAGGAAACTACAATTTTTTAGAGTTTCAGCCAATCCTTGATCTCATGAATTTTATCCATTACCAGATTTTATCTTCTCTCTATACTTAAATAATCAACTGAAGTAGGTGTAGCTAGAAGAGACCCCTCAGTAGTTTCCTTATACTAGAAAAGAAGGAAAGCTATACCCAGAAATGATCAAAGAAAAGTTTACCAAAATTTTTTTCAAAGTGGGTCATTTTAGCTGATTAACACCTGTATGGACAGACTCAAAAGAAGGCACACAAAAAAGTGAGATGAAGGACTGGTTTCTGCTTAAATTCATTACCTTCCAAATTCTACTGAAGATTAATTCTCTGACTTAAAAGCTCAATGTGGAACAGAATGGTTTGAAGCTTCCAATTACAAACTGCAAGCACATTTCAAAACTATGGCAAGTTGTAAGAATAATTTAGTCTGCATGAGAGAAATAATATTTACTGCCAACTAAAACGTAGCAAGTTTAAGCGTCTGACTTCTACCATGTGAGCACAGTGGGACCCAGACTGGGTGAAGTCTGTATATGAAAACAGCATATGACAGCAAGGACTATTTAGGCTGTCTTTCCATTGTGTTATACCAGAATTTCTAGGTATTTGTAATAAAATCTAGCACCATTGGCAATTACACTAGAGTGCCCAGAAGTTCCCATAATCCATAAAAATCAGTAGGTAAAGTGTTATGACTAATGTGCTACAACCATCAGCTACAGAAAGTAAGTGCAGCAAATAAATAGACTCCCATGTGCTGTCATGAGTCCTCCCAATGCTCACTTATCATCTCCACAGTCACCATACTGCTCCCAGTTTTGAAAAAGTTTCATCAGAGAATGGCTTTGTTTTACTTTTCTTTAATAGTTCCATTCTATCTTGTTTGCTGATCTTTATTCCACAACTAAGATTTAACCTAGCAACTCAGCCCAAATATCCCAAGGAATGGAAATACTACTTTTCTCTCACAGGACTGGAGTTTCCTTCTGCTCTACGAGAATTGGATTCCATGGAAGAAGCACTGGGAGATACTCAATAGCATAAAGCTGACAGCATAATGCTGATACTACCATAGGTATACTGCCTTGGAAATTTGCTTACCAGCCTTACCCTTGCATGATGACAAAGCAAAGACAAAATGAAATATGGAGCCCTTCAAAGGTTTTTCCTTCCACATTTCTTACTGTGCTCTACTTTGGTATGCAAATTTTATCAGGATTTTATAGGTCCAGATCCTCATGATTTATTGTCACACACATATTAGGTAGGGAATAAACTACAGCAAAAATTGTAGTCAACCTTTGTAAAACTCTTTTCCAGTGTCATTGCAAAGCACTTGTAACCCCACAGTGCTGCAGTGATTCTAATGTGAAATCAACATGGTTTTAGTTAGTGTCCACTGTGGCCAACATGGAAACAGAGAGTAAAATTTCCAGTGATCAAGTGAGCCTGACTCTCCACAGAATCTAATCATCAGACAAAGGAGTGAATTCTTGTGGCAGGAACAAAGTATGATGACCATAAGACTTTCATTTCCTTGTCCCCAAATGTCAGTCTCAATCCAGAACAAGTGACAGCTGCTTCCCATCTAAAAGCTCTAAACATAAAATACTTCGTTTCCAAAGCAAACCCATAAACCTGATTAAATAAAAACATGGTACTTGCAAAATCTTAAGGCTACCTGTGATCAACAGTGACAAAACCTATCACTGTCCAGGCTCCTAGGTTAGCTCTCAACAGAGGCAATGCAAATCTGTGTCACAGCTATACATTTTCTCAGTTCAGTGAACAGTGGTCCATGTCTTCAGCAAAATAAATCTCCATGACCCTCTTGGTGCTAATGAGAACTTCCTTTTCTGGTCACACTTTTACTTGTTTTAGTCAATTCTAGAAATTAATAACTAGATAGTAAAAAATATTGTCATACATTTTGACATCAAGAGAATCTTGAATGAAGCCACGCTACAACATAACACTACTGACTATGTATTTTGTTGCAATGCCATTTTTTCTTTAGATTCAATAGCAGGTAAACATTAATTAAGATTTCTTCTTCTCCTTATATTAAAGATTAAAGTCAAATATGTCAGGGCCCACCTTTCTAACAATTAATTCCACCCTTTTGAAGCTACCTTTGGTGTTACATACTACTTCAAAATTCTGCTGAGGTATCTGTTCTCCATGTCTTTCTACTATACTTGCAACACCAAACTACATTCTGCAAAGATACCATTTAATAGCAGTTTTCTCTGGTCTTGCTTGCTGATTTTTCTCACCAGTTTCTCACCACCTGATTAATCAGAGCAGCCCTACTGGATTTAACCCAGGTGATCTTTCCTTCCACATAAACTCTATTCACTCAGTCTATTTCTCATTTTCTTAAGGTTGTCTCATTTCCTCCATCACCATTCCTTGATGTTCCCTTCCAAAATTATGTCTACCTTATAACTTCCTTTATACATAGGACACTGATAATTTGCATAGGTTCCTTAAATGGAGTAAATGGCACCTGAAATTTCTAATATTAAAAATACTGCATTATATAACACCCAAAATGGGAACTTATTCCACCTGAGTTGTATTTTAGCAATTCTGGCACAGGTTTGGAAAAAGACAAATAATTCAAATGAAGAAATACTGAGCTCATGATCCCAACAGAGCTTTTTTTATACTACAAAATACACAATACAGAAAAATACACAAAAAACCTTGTATATGCTGTATTATAGCATGTAAGTATACTGAAATGGAACACAAATTAAAATGGTTTCATTTCCCAGGTAAGCCTACCTTCCCTAGTAGCATTTCTCTCTGAAGAGGGGCACATCATGCCTTTTGGAGAACACCAACCTAAACAGCTGTGATTTACATCCTGCTATGATGATCTCACTTAATTTAGTTGTAAGGGGAGGTTTTGCACAGTAGACACACCACCAACAGCAAACCTGAAGTTCTTCTACCACCTCTTGACCATCAGACATCCACCTGGTGGGCACTGCTTTGAGCCAGGATGAGTGACATGGAAATGGAATCTTACCTTCTGGCCTTTGATCCCAGGTGGGCCTGGAAAGCCCATGGGGCCCGGATCACCCTATGGGACAAAAACATCCAGAATCAATGTTTCACTGGAACATGACCCAGGTTTATAAACATGTAGCACTTAGTATCTTCTCTGCATGCTTGGACATTCATTAAGGAGAACTAGCTAATGTTTGATTTTTTATTAGTTTTTTAGAGGAAGAAAACTGAAAAGGCAACAGTTCCTCAATTGCAGCCATTGGGTGCAACATCTTCTCCTGAAATGTGGCCAAATCATGGCTGGAACAGATTTAGTTCACAACCTCACAACATTTACTTTTAGCCAACATAAACAGGAGTGAAGAAGCCATACAGTTCTTGAGGCAACCCTTTCCTCAGAAACAAGTGGTTTCACCTCAAATTAATAAATATATCTAACTACTACTGTGTATTGTTTTAGTTTTATGCCAACAATCCTCAGCCAAGAGCCAGGACACCATTATGGGGTGTGCTGTGTAAAACACGGCATAAATGTAACCTGTGTGAAAGACAACCTGAGAGATGCATATGGACAAAGAGACTATGAGAGAATACTGCCATTCTCTTCAGGTTCTTTAAACTTCACAGCCACATGATGGTATATGGGAATAAGAATCAGAGCATCTCAAATGCTGGGGAGATGGAAAAAATATGCAAATTTTTATGATTGTTGCAAATGGGGAAGGAAGGAAGGTTTTTTCAGCTCTTTTTCTTCTTGCTCAGGACTGACAGGGAAGAGATTCACTCTTTAATTAATAGTGCCTGAATTCAAACCCAGCAAGTCAAGGAATGCATCCTGGAAGTGAGTTATCATCCAAGTAAATTTAAGTCCGTTAATCAGAGCAAGCAAATTTGATTTGAGGGGGAAAATTAAGAAGACAAAATAATGAGAACTATAAAAATGCATATCAATCCCATAATTTTGGATTATAAATGCAGTCTACATGTATTTAGGGATACTCATACAAATATATGGGTGGGCTTTAGACTGTTCTGTGGCTGTTTGTGTTCATGCCAAAGAACATAGCTTGAATTTCAGGCAGCCACGTACAGCTCACCACAGTATGTTCTGATTGCCAAAGAGCTGGCCAGACTAAAATAAAGCTATTTCTACAGAAGCTGCTCTTCGATTATTCATCAGCGCATCAACAGATATTCCTGAATTTTTTCTCAGCAGCCCTTAAACATTGTCAACATGCATTTGTGAATTTTAGGGTTTGACAGCATGTATGCACTAAAAAATGAGTTATGTACACATCAGCAGCTAGTAAACCAGTTTATTTGTTAATGTTTTTTCATAACAGACAGCAGTCCTCGATTCTTATAGTGCTTCCTACTTGGCACAAATATTCCACAACTGGAATATTTGTACTAGTAAATGCTCATATTGAAACTTAGCATAAATGCAAGATATTCTTAAACATAGAGCATAGGCTAGCACATTAAAATGCAAATATCCAACTATATTTTAAGTGTTATCACATTACTATGTATGAAACTTTAGTGTCAATCTAAAAATGAAACAATCAAAACTTTCAAGCCTACAATTTCTGTGAAGAATGGAATATTTATACTCAAACACTTTGAGCAGAGAAAGCAACAACTAGTTTGGCTAAAGAGGCTTAGGAGGCAGTAGCTGGAAAAGCCTCCGAAGTGAAAGGACAAATTTTAGCATCAACAGTCCATTTTAAAAAGAGGTTAAATACAATACGACATGCAGTAATGTGTGTACTTGCCATCACCAAATTCTGGTTTACCCAACTTTCTGGAATAATGCAAGGAACTAAGGAAAACTGAAATCTGTGCTTTGTTATATCAGTGTGAACCCAATCCAATTTCATTGTTCTAAAAGTCCCTGTATTTTATTTTTATAAATTAAATCAAATACATAATTTAAGTTTCAACTTTAAATATATTTTTTAATTTTCCTTTTCATTATGTCACCTATGTCTACAGTGGTCAGTCTAACATAATTAACTGCTAAATACACCAGTGTTAAAGTAAATACAAAGCACTTTGCCTTATAATTTGTCTGAATATTAAATGAGACTTCATAGAAGAATGGGATAGACAAAGCTTTTTTATAATTAAGAAAATAATACCTTTTCTCCACATTTTGCCCGTCCTGGAGAGAATCCTGGGTCTCCTTTAGGGCCCTGTTGCAGAGAAATTAAGCTCAATAATACCACTGGGAGTGAATTTCTAATAAGATATGCTAAAACAAGCATTATCAACTCTTACAGCAAGAGGAGAAAAAAATGTATATGTGCTTCCTATTATAGTTTTTTTCTCATAGCTTTTTCAGTAAAGAACTAGGAAAAAATAAAACAGTGCAGGTTCACACTGAAATGAGATTTACATTTTCTAAATTTTGTAAAGTCTCAAAATTTTGAAAAGCAGATTTATTGTACATCCAAGCAGGATTAGAGCAGATGCTTCTGCAAATTCTCTGCTCATGTTTCCATCACTTCAGAACACCAGCTGTTCCTCCAGAAATGTGCAGGATTATCAGGCTGTATTACTGCAGGAACCACAACCTTCTAGAGGTTTCCTCAGGCTCAGCCTTCCCACAGTACCAGAATCCACAAAATTAGATTTTCTTAACTAATCTATTTTTCAAAGAGCCAAGAATAAAGCCAAACCTCATGGATACCCTTACATTATTTTAAAAACATCTCCACTTGTTTATCAAGAATTAAATGCTGAGAGATTGGCTACTGGTTGGAACTGCTGGCCCTCACTCAGGGCTGGGCATTTTGCTGCAAGAATATTAATATTATGTCACACTTCAGAAGTAACTGCAAAATAGATCCTTCAGCACACAAGGGAAAAATTCATGCATCCTAAAGACAGAGTAAAATTTGCCTTCATTTACTGCTAGAAAATTCTTGCAACTCATCTGCCATGTTTTAATATCAAACAAGAGAGTGTCTGTTTCAGTGTGGTCAACTGGATCTTCATAGCCAAAACTTCAGGAGCACCTGGTTAATTTTTATTTAGAGAAAACCACTGCAGAATATACTTGTATTGAAAGGATAACTTACAATCTAACAGAAATGAAAGAGACCACTAAGCACCTAGCAATATATATATTTAAATAAAATACATATATAGGTAGATTCACATATGTACAATTCCTTCTATTCTTAAACTCATGGACAGAGCTACAGAACTGATCAAAATTATCATCCAGTGGAAGGAGAAAATAAATTATAAAAAAAGGCCTAGGAGTAATTGGTTACAATTAATTATTTTCCTAGAAATGTATTCTATTACATAGCAAGCATAAATATAATAAAAACTAATTATGAATCTTTAAGTGTCCCTATTGAACAAGATAAAAACAAAAACATACACAAAAAACAGTCACTTCATTTTACAGCAGTTGGCACTGAAAGCTCTATTAATTTTTTTTTATGTCCTCAAGCAGATTTTAGCACCTGTCATGACATGTCAGATTCCTGCAATTAGGAATCATACTAACCAAATCATGGTGCTGCCTTTTTCCTAACAGATCTATCAAATTGTTCAAACTAAATATGAGTTGAAGGCATTCCGCAACTGCAAAAATCTGTCAGATCCATTTAAAGGGCCTATGTTACACAAGATTGAAGGTGTTATTTGAGCTTTCAGTCCAGTATTTTGTCTTTGACTTTAAATATCACTTTCACAAGTCTTCAGAAAATTATTCTAGCATATTAATTAATAATAATGTCTGAGATATTAGAATATTTCAATATCAAAGATTGGACATGGACAATAAAATAGCAATTTATAGGGGCTGACAGTCTACATTTCTCCTTTTTTTTCCTTTAAGCAAAGCAGAAGTTTACAGCAATTAAGCATTTAAACCTCAGTTTATCAGAGGCTAAGCTGATTTATAGGAACTCTTTTGGGAAGTACAGATTATTTGCAAAGATAACCGTTTCCAAGTCATCACTATGCACACATAGGTGATTTTATTTCCACTGAGTAATCTGCTATTTTGTTTTGATATGAAGTTCAATTTGATTGATTACATATAATTAGAATATGTTTATAGAAGCAGTCTCCACCTGTAAACAAAAGAAGGCCAATTACTTCTATTATAGGAAACAGTTCTGGGGCTTCCAAAAAGTCATTAAAAAGTTCATGTATTTACATGGCACCATGGATAAATAAACTCACCTTGGGACCTGGCAATCCTGGCAAACCTGGGTTACCATGTGGTCCTGGAATACCCTATTAAAAAAACCCAAACAAATAAAGGAGAACAATGAATGGAATTACTCAGAACACCACTGAACAAATGTGAATGTTTTGCAGAGAATAATTTTACTGCATCTTTCCTGCTTTTACAATCACTGGTTAGGATTTTCAAAGGATTCACAGGAAATAAAACATACACGCCTTCCTAAAAATTAAAAGTGAAGGTGAATACTCCCATTTATTTTACAAATCTCAATTTTTATTGTCTTCCCAGGTAATTCTTAACAGGTGTTTGGCACAGTTACTGCAATGTTGCTCTCCAGCTACAACACTTGAAGGCATGGAATAAAATCATCAAAATCACATTCTGAGGTACCCAGCTATACACGGCAAAGAGAAGGAAGTGGATGAGTTCTTAGTGACTTGAAAGGTGTCTCAAAGCAATGTAACCCACCTTCTTTAAAAAAAAAAATTCACAGATTCTGCTGTTCCACAGCTAGTGTAGAAAATGGACTTGTTATTAAAATGATTCAACTTAACCTGTGCCAGGAACAGAATAAGCTATGAAGACTATCTATGCCTTCCAGTAAAAGTGTCTGTTCCTGCAACACATTCAGCAATCTTCACTCCTTGAAAAATTGCACATTAGGGAAAGTATTTGTTGCAATGGCTGTCAGCAGCTATTCATCTTCCAAGTACTGCAGGACCAAACTGCTGAAAATCTGTCCCTGGTAAACTGGCAACAAAGCTTCTGTTGAATTCACTAAGGCCAAAATTCTGCCAAAATCCAAACACAAAATACAATAAGAATAATTTTAACTTTCTTGTATATTCAGTGGTCTAACAACAGATAAACTCAGTGTTTGTCTCCCACCACACGAGGCTGCATTTACCAATTACACCTTGCAGTAACACTGAAAGCTGTATCTCTTAATGCTCCCTCTCACTGACAATGTTGACATAACTCCACAGAAATGCTAATCCCATGTGCTGTTTGAGAGATTAATTTGCACACTGGCAATTTTGGAAGCACTCTCAGGGATTTAGGAGAAAGGAAACAAATAGAAAGTGCCAACATAGCTGCAGTGCCACAGTGGCTCCTACTTTCACTGCCTGCAGTGTTACTGTTTTGGGGCACAGTACTGGAATAGAAGGGCAAAAGCATTCTCATGGAATGAGGCATCAGAGGAGTTTTACGTCATCACTAATTCTGAAACCACTGAGATTTCATTATCAAGAAACTTGAACAAGCCAAAACATTTACAAAACATTGTCAGATGTGGATTTCCTTACCACAGAATTGCAGGGATCAAAATCAGTTTTCAATGGAAATCTCTAACCATTAATCATACATGCCCCAAGTGTCCCAACCATGTGGATCCCCTGTCAGGATCAGATTTGGACACACTCTGATGAAGGCCCAGGCAATGCATCTCTGCACTCTGCTGTTTTCCTTTGCCACCCCTGAGTCACATTTCAGGATCACAAATGGCAGCTCATGTAAAGGAAAACAGAAATCACAGGGCAGGCTGCTAGATGAGGAAAAGAACTTTTGAGTCAGCAAAGATTTCACAGGCTTTTTGGCTCACAAAACTCCTGTCATAATGTACATCATCACTAGCTGCACCTGTCTGAATTTATCAGTATGCTACAAACTAAAGAACATTGACATTGCAAAATAAATTATTTTTATCAAATAGTTTTATTTGGTCCATATAAATGTATTTTAAACTCAGAACTACTGGTAAATATTAACCTCAGCCATTTTCATATTTTTCCAGGCACCTCACTGTCAGCTGTCCCTTCACATTGGAGAACATATCCTACACAATAATTAATCCAGAGAACTCACACAGTAGAGCACTGTGCCTTTAAGTACTCTATACCTTTAAAAAGACCTTCAGAAAAAAAAAAACAAAAACAAAAACAAAAACCACACAAAAAAAACCAAAAAAAACCCCCAAACAAATTGCAGCTGAGCAAGGGCAATCTCACCAATAGGCATGGTTTTAATCATATGAACAGCCTCCTCTAAAACAAAGAAAGCTTCCCAATTGTGAGGATCTACTTGGATATGCGAGATCCTGCCTCTGATGCCAGAGATATCCTTACCACAGGCAGTGGGCAACATAAAAAAGCTGAGTTGTAAGAATTGCTAGGTCTTACACAGAAGGATCCAAGAAGTCATGAAGAGATGAATTTGAAGGAATGCTTTTCATTTTTTACTTTAAGTGTCCCTTCTACTCCCTTGCCTCCAAAATGCTCTAAAGCATCAGTTTGGGTTTTGGCCTCTTTGACCAGCGCATTTCCTACACATTAGGCCAAGTTTAGAACATCCTGTGCTTTTCTGGCTATTGAGCAGCATCTTGTTTAAATGTTCCTCAAAGCCTGAAACAAAACTCCTCCCACACACCTGCTAAGCCTGCATATAAACCACTCCCTTACCTCCCACTTTCAATCTGCCTTGATGAGGTACTCCAGCCACAACCTTTCACATCCCCAGCTACCACGGCCTGAAATCATCCTCACAGCAAACCTTCACCTGCTCCAGCTGCCCTTCCCCTAAAACCTTCCCAGGTCAACCATGACCTCAGGCACCACTCAAGCAAATGGTTTTTGTACCCAACTGCACAAGCACAGACTCACCCCCTTTTGCCTCGTCACTAACCTGTGCAGTGGCACAGCCTTTCCCCATCCATGGCACCGGGGCACAGGTCACTGCTGGCACAGGGCAAGGCTGCTGGCCCTGCTCCTGGGGGGGTGCACCCACACACACAAAATAAACCATTTCCTAACATAGCTCATTTCTTTACCAAAGCACCCTGATATCAACCTAATAATCAAGCTGCTGAAGCTCAAGAGACTGAAAGATTTTTGGGATTACGTTTTTCCCCCCGGCTCTGTCTTGCAGTGGTTAATGTTGTATCCTGTGCCTGTTCCTCTGAGGCCGTGGCCTGCATTGCTCACTCCCCCTCACTCCAAAAACAACTGAATGTGACCTTAGATTGCAGCAGATGGGAGTAGCATGGAAAAACTAGAAGGTAACACTCGGAGCAGCAAAAGCCAGGTACGACTATAACAATGGTCAGTGTATGCACCCATACATGGAATTATCTATGCTGGAAGCTCACAGCAGGAGAAACAGTTTGTCTTGCTTTAACCTATCTGCCAAATGTTAAGAACCATACACTTTCACAGTCACTAAGCATATGAATAAAGTTGAGAAAACCAAAATTATGCTAACTCCAGTCTGATTTTTGGTGCCCTGTATAGAGGTGCAGAAGAACATAGTTGTTTTACTCACCCGAGGACCTCTCTTCCCTGAAGGACCAGGTAGACCTGGAGGACCTGGAGGACCCTGGTGATAGAAAATCAAAGCAGTTGAGGCTAAAACCTGAAACAAGGACAGTATCACAACTCTAGATGAGACCAGTTTTGCTAACTGACAACCCTGTGCTTGTGCTGACCTCCTCAAAACACTGAGTACCACACTGCCCACCACCAAACAGTGCTGAAAACTGGCTGAAAGGAATACCAGGAAATCCAGAAGGGCCATTGTGGTGGCTGAAATGACCAATATGAAGGTTTTGCAAAACAGGAAAGAGAAAAAAGAAAAGTGAAAGGAAAGAAAAAAAGACAAACACCCTTGAGGGTTTTACTAGCAAGCATCATTTCATAAAGACAAAAGCTGGATTTTTAAAAACCTCCAGTTTTGTGTGATACTTTTTTTTCTTAGAAAGGTAATGTCACTGCAGAGAAGACAGGGCTGATTATGGAATTTAGGCATCATCAAGCTAATTACATTTATTTAGCCAAAATACAGATCCCTTATGTGCAGTTTTGGGAAAACCACTGTTGTTGTGAAGAACTAAAAATATGAATTATTTCCTCTTGAATTAATCATAATAAATATAGGAGTTTAAATGTAGTTGGGAATACATGTCTATACATGCTACATTAAGTCATGCTGAAACCCATGTCTGCACTTCCCTCTCCCACAAATCTGTGTAATCACCCTGGTGTTTAGATCAACCATGTCATGCTTTTAGCATAGGACATTCTCTATTCACTATGATTGCATAAATGCTCACTGACATCCTTATTTTTCTGAAGGAGAAAGACCCCATGTTTAATGGCACAAGAAATGTAACAGAAAGACACATGGAAAACTCTTGACCTGGCCTTCTTGTCCAGGTTCAAAAATGCACTTGAGAGGGCACAGAAAGCTCTACCCTGCCCTGCTGAAGCAGTATGTTTTTAATAGCTCCTCTCAAAATTTAAGAGATGCCTTTTGATTAGATAATTATTCTGAGACTACAAAAGAAAATATATTTTTGTTAAGTCAAATAGTTGCAACTGGCATGCATTCTTTTGTTATTTGTGTTCTTCTCTATCCCTGTTTCAGACATCTCCTTAAAAATACATGAACAGCTAAACCCCACTATTTTCCTAATAGAAATCTTACTGAGTATTAAGAGCCCTGATCTTTGTTGCTGATTTATTGAATGAGGGCAGTGAGAACATTTTTCCCTATGTGGCTTCTAAATTTTTTTAAAACACTATCTGCTTCCTTTGCAACAGAAAACAAATAAATGAACACCCAAATCCAACCCACTCTTACTTGGATTACTCTAATTCAAACGTATCTATTTTCATACAAAAAGAAAACCACAAAAGAAGGAAAATCTAATCACGACCAAGCCCTCATAAACCCCTAAAAGAAGCAGCAAAATATATTTTGAATTAGACAGACAGATTAATAACATTTTCCCAGGGGATTTTAAAACAACGTCACTGTTGTAGATGAAGTCTCTGGCTGACAATAACAAGAAGTTAGCCCCAGCCATCCAGGTGTTTGATTAAAATATGAAGGACTCTCCTTAACCAGAGGATGTTACTCTTTAGCCTCCACCACAGACTCCTCTCTGCAACTCAAGCAACATCTCTGCTGAGAGCAGACTGCAGCAGAGCACACCTGAGTCTTCCTGGACATGCTTTCCCAACGAGCAGTTACAAGTTATTCTGTCCTGTGTATTTCTACAATCTGGGAAAGAAACTACAACTTCAAATCAGTATGACTATTTTTGTACTTGCTAGAAAGCTACTTAAGCCTCTCAGGCATCCATGTAAACCACAGAAATCAACATCTGACAGTGAGCCAATCTCTCTTAAACCAAGGAATAAATGACTTGTCTGAATAGATTTTCTTCCAACTACTGGAAACAGCAATTAAACAAACCTGAAGCAATTAGAAATGTTAATGTGATTTTCAGCATTTGATGCTTTAACCACCACTATCAAACAAAACAAAAAAAGAAGTTACTTTGTATAAATATTACTGATGCTAACTTAAAATTGTTTAACAAAATCAGTTTGTTTAAAACAGATCATTTGTACCTTAAGAAAGCTACTACAACTTACTGTATTTAGGAATTGTAAAAATTTCATTTAGCTATTGAGCAAAGAAGCTCAAATTCCAAATAATCATTGCTTAATCCTAAAATAATAAAAGTAGATGCTACTCTTCCATGAATTTTCACAGCCTTTCCAATGGCCGCTGGAATAAATGTAAGGAAATTCTCTAGACATAAAATAACTTTCATTATTTTCGTAGGTACTGAAGCCCTGCGTCACTTGTGTTACATGTGTTTTAAACTTGACCTGTTACCCAAAGGTAACAGGAACATTTCATTTACATATAGCAATTCTCTAAGATTTCAGATGCACAGCAATAAATTCTGCATTAAATAGTTGAAAGTTCTGCACAGGAACATGTTGATCCTCATGACATTCAGTAACTAAATCCTATTCACTGAACTTCCTCTTGTGAAGCAACTCTGAAGTTTCTCTTTAAAAGACTCTTGACTGTATTTCAATCACTCAAACTCAGCTCACCTCAAATTAATCTTTTTTTAAAAGACTAAGTTAAAGAAACATACCAGTTTAACACCTGATTCATCAAATATGAAGTAGGCAGTCCTTCAGCAAAACAAAAAACCCATGAAACTTTCTGCACATCATCACCAAAAGTAAAGTAAACAGAACCATCAGGTTCCAAAACCAATTTTAAAACCTCTCCATGAGGGAATTTCATCAAACACTGCTAATATAATTTTTTTTTATATTCAGGTATCACTCTGATAAACTATGTTTTCCTTTTATTCCACCTTAAAATTTCCTTCTCTGTCTTGCCATACTTAATGTGAAGAAGCAAAAAATTATTTTTATTAACTAGCTCTTTTCAAAACTATGTTTGTTCCTAACTTTCATTACTAAACGCATTTTTCTTTTAAATTTTGCTCAGAATCATATTTACTATAACTATACCTGTATTACTGCAATCATCTGTAATCCTTTCCATCTGTCTACATCCTTTCTAAAGCTCCTCATCTAAAGTTGAGGACACTTCTCCAAACTTCAACCTCATCATACCCAAACCAGTAGAAAAAAGTAGCCTTTCTCTGATACTCACCACTCCTCCTAATGTATTAAACATCAGAGAAGAAAAATGTATTTATTCTCTACTGCAGTATGCTATTGATACTGCAATATGAGGATCAATCTATGATCCTCATGACTGTCAAAGCAGTCACTCTCCCATAATCTATTTGTACTTCTAATTTCTGTATTATTGCACTCAATTTAATCCCATCAGTTTTAGACCATCTGGAATTCCAGAGCTGTCACTCAGAATTATTCTTTGAGCTCCTAGCATGCTTTGTTTACCTTCTCTAAGCACTTCATGTGGATATTAATTTAACTATTGAGCAACAAGGATCCTACCAAATTTGCATGTTCACCTATTGTTTTAATCCTTGTTTCATTTGCATTTCACTGGAAACAATAATATCTGCACACTTCTCTTTCCAAAGGCCCTAGAGCAGGCAGTCACCTCTGTATGATTTAACCTCCTTTTTTACAGTTATGGAAGTCTCCGTTTCTCTGTCAAGAATTCCTACAACAGTCTAAGCAATGTCATCAACATCAGAGAAATATATATATACACACATATATATATATATGGCTTTGGATTATGAATTAAAGTTTTTCAATATTGTGCAGAAGATAGGGAAGCTGCAGCCATTCTAGGGGAATTAAATTAAATGTTTGAATTTTTAACAATAACATTACTTTTTGCTACTAAAAAAAAACCCTGCAAGAATCTAAACCTTTTATCTGAATCATCAGATACTGAGATTACTCAGCCTGGGCAGGGAAATGCATGAAAGGGATTAAGTGACCAATATATCCCCTGGGGTCAGGGGGAGTCTCAGCAAGCAAGAAATAAGCAAAGAGTACAACAAGTGGAAGTGTGAAAGGTTAGAGTAAAATAAGTGAAATAACCTAAGTGTGAAAGGGAAGCTACTGCTGTTCCCTTAGCACTACATTTAGGATCTATGAACTGTTCTCTCAGTGTTCTTACTCTCACACCTTTTGATTGCAACAGGACATCTCATCCAGGACTCAATTCTGCTCATTGCAGGGTTTGCCATTTCCCATTCCTCCTGGCAACAATTCCAGGCTGCTCCTTTTTACCAACTAGAAGGAACACCACCATTTAGTCTTCTACCATTCCTCCTTCTGGCAGAGTGTCTTGAAAATCCAGAAACCTTTTCCAATAGAGGAAACCAATTCCTTGTTCATTTATCTTGGAAGGCTACATCCTGTGCAGATAGGCCTGAAGATGCAATTACCCACCAGCAAGTAACATAAACCAGCTCTTCAGCTCACAACAGCCTCTCCTTCGACCAGCGCAGGACTATGCACCATGTTGTTGCAAACTACTTTAGGATTGTGCAATGAAAAAGTATCAGCTTGAAAGTTAAACAGTTAAAAATACACACCACATTTATTTTTATCATCTTTACAGATTGCCAACACCCTCTGCATCCCAAAAAGGAGTGGCTCATCACATGGATGGACCAGCATTCCCTTGAAAGAAGTATTTCAGGAAACCTTACTATTCCAGTTTAAATTCACTTTATATTTTTCTAGGGGAGTTTTGGTCATTGGAACTGCCAGAATTTTAATCAGGGCCTTAATAGTTTTGAGGAAATAGCTGTTCTCTTTTTATACCCTATCCATAAATGAAAGCCTGGATTCTGGAGTCCTGCTTTGCAGTGGTGGGTGAATTCCACAGCTGTGGGATCATGGAATATAAGAGGCCTAATTATACAAGGCAAGAATCAGTTCTGGTAGATGATTAAAAGCTAAAAGAAGCTGAGTAGTTTAAGAACCACAAAAGCTAGTTCTTGCCTGTCAATTCCAATAGAACGAACATTCACTTCTGCATTCAAATCTTGAAAGAAGATTCAAACCAACCACAACACAGTACAAGAAGTAAAAAGAGGGGGCTTTCGTGCCTCATCAGGACTTTTTGCTGCAAGGGAAATTTTCAAGTTCTTCAGTGTTGCTTTTTCAGGCTCCACATAGCAAAGACTCCATGAGCACTTACATACTAAAGTGTTAGAGCCAACATGTAAAAGCTGCATTAATTCTCATCTTCTGTACCTAGGATGACAAGACTGAGAAAGCAAACCAAGATCGTTCCTTCAAGTCTGAGGCCAACAGCACTAGCAGATACTGAGCCACACAATCTGCACAGAGCACAATTCTTAGTTTCATGCAGAGACCTTCTCTCCTTTTGGTGTCAGTCAGCCTCTCTGGCAGAGCAGTGTTTTAGCTTTGCCTCTGTTCCAGGAGGTGCTGCTGGTTCCTTCAGCCAACCTACAGCCCACAAAGGCCTAGATTAACTTCCCAGCTCTGCCACAGATCTTTAAGACCAAGGGCAAGTTTTCTAAATCCTGACCCAGCAAACACCTCAGCACAAATGCACCATATTCCCTACAGTCTGCCTTCCTAAGCAAGACAAACTTCTCTATCCCCAGTCTATAAGACAGGCATTGAAGACAGTAACACAGACACCTCTGAACCTTCAAATTAGCTGTAATCCTTGCCACTGTATGTGTTGTACCTGTGTCTAGAAAAACAACCCAGAGCATTTGCTTGGAATTTTCTAGTAATGCAAACAACCAACATTATCAGGAGCCATTTCTGTGACATGAAAAAGAGAGGATTTCTCAGTCTTGGCTGAAATCACAACAAACAAGCTACAGGCTAAAATGAAAACCTTCCATTAGTAGTTTACATCCTAAGGTCCAGAAATAGAAATTAGCCTCATGCTGATGACAGCTACATGCTTAGTGATATGTCACCATAAATGCTGTCACAATCAAAAAGATGAAGCACTTCTGGAGTAGTGTGAATTACTCGTTAACACATTTTTCAACTGTGTAACAATTACTTTGTGCCTGGATCATGTTTGGAGTAAAAAATGGATTTTTGAATAGGTTCTTAGTTGTTACTAGCTCAAGAAAATAATTTCAGTGTTGAAAGAATGGACACAATACATTTATGGGCATATTGAAATATATATTAGGAGCTGCTTAGCACATACCAAATTGCTTTCCAGTAATGACCACACAGCTGAACACTTACAAAACCAAAACCAACCAAACAAAAAAAGCAAGTGAAATTATTTACTTCATGCTACGGTTTAAAAATTTTAACCAAAATCTCACACAAGCACGAAGCATGATCTATCATATTTCCCAGGCTAAGCAGGAACTCATGCTCTTTCTGGTCTGTAGCTTCATATGTATGGGCACATTTTTGTGTATTAAAAAATTTATGAGCCTTGTGCACACAATAAGAAAGGAAAAACAAATTTCTATTAAAAACATTACTGTGCATCTGCAATTGTATAAAAAATTACTTACCCTGTGAACTGCAAAAAATACCTCAAAATCTTGTAAGACTATTCTAAAAACCATTTTCCATGCAGGTTTGCTTGACCCCATAACCTTGGGTTATGAATGATTGCAGACTAGATTCTGCATCTGGTCTATTTCTACAACTATAATTTTTGACAGCATTTGTCAACAAATAAAACTGTGTCAGTCTTCCAAGCAGCTTGGTTGTTCTTTTTATAGATCAGCACCTACATTTCTGAACTGCACTAAATTAGCCTGCAATTTTATTAAGTGAGCAGTTTCTGTAATAAGTAGTTACAAACATCCAACTGCATTCCAAATTTTAAAGTCGCCTGGGTTGCCTACCACTTTACCAGAACAGGAGTGTCTTGGATGTCTTTATATTCTTCTGGTAAATAAAAGTATATGACACACTAAAATTACATGAGAGAAAGAGACATATTTAAGGCAGACAAACATTTGTACAATACAGCTGGGAGAAATTGCAGTCACAGCTTTGGCATGCTTGGAGAGGTTTCTTTCAAAGCCTCTGTTAGATGTATGCTGCTGCAATATAGTAAAAAGAGTAATAAAGATAACTTACAGGAGGTCCAGTTTCCCCCTTTGGACCTCTGACACTTCCCCTTTCAAACATTTTGCCAAGATCTTCATAGTCATAAGCATAATTATCAATACCATTTTCATAACTGTTTTCTGTATGATAAGTCTCATCAGCATCAAATGCACCTTCCTGCCCCGGACGGAGTTGATTATCCAGAGGGAGCTCAGCAGGCAAACTGTACAGGGTTGTGTTGAAGATTTCATGCTTTTGGTTTGGTTCATCTAAATGCTGTTTTGCTTTTTCCATTCCCTTGCTTTTAGTTTTACCATGTTTTACTGGGGAGATCAGAGAAGGCTCATTATGTCTGCCTGCATCTTCTGCGGTATTAGCTGAACTATTTGGATACGATCCTGCAGGAGTTTTAGTGATGTTTCTTTTTCTACTCATCTCCTGCTGCTGAGGAGCCAAATGGATGTTCTTCTGGAGTTCTGTCTGAGGCCAAGCTTCCAGCAACAGAGGTTTGGTCTCTGCGAACTCCCATGCAGAGGCATTTCTTAACTCAAAGTCATCTGGTAGAAAGTGAATCTGAGCAACGTTGGTAATAGGCATGTTTGATGCTTCTTTCCATCTATAAGCTGATATATCTTCCTGGTTTTCCTCATCAATGATCATCTTTGAAAAAACATCCAGCCCATCTGCCGCAAGTGAAGGCCCATGCAGAGATCGATAGGTTTCAGCCTGGCGACACTGCTGTTTCACATATTTACAATAGTTTGCAGAGGCTTCTGCAGAGGGAATAATATCAAGCTGACATATAATGCCTTCAAAGCTGACAGAGTGAGAGTTCATCCTTCCCAGGGTAAATACACCCTCTGGATCAAATGTCTCCACTTCAGACAGTACTTCACTGCTGTAGTACTTGTTTCCACACTCAGCAAATACTGAGACAGTCTTGTCCCCAATGCCAATGGCAAAGGAATGCCATTGCTCATTATGAACACAGTAATCAAAGTACACGGGCTGCTTCCCTCCAGTGTACACTGCTACCTTTCTCGGTAGCAGCTGGACACCAAACTGCAGTCTGCTTTTGTTCCTAACACTGAAAAGAAAAGCATTACTGACTCTGTAAGAGTACAACCCAACCAGTAAGGTGAACTGATGCCCTAGATTCGATGGAATGACTTGTGTGACGGGGGACTCAATACGTGCATCGTTACTTAGCACCACTCCTGACGCAGTCAGACGAGCACCCTGAGGTAACAGAGAGGATGCCGAGGGCACTGTGGACTCTGATGGCTCTTGGACATCTCCCACAAGGCCTAGTTGATGGAGAACATCTATTGCTGCAAAAAGAAATAAAGGCACACTGTTGATTTGATCTACAAGCTCACACATAGATCCATATAAACAAAGATACACACAGCATTTTAACAGACCTGCACCTCTCAGAGCATATACACTTCACACAGTAAGGCCATCAAATCTCTAGTGGAGAGAACTGATGTTTCACATAGATCAAACAAATAATTAAAGCCAGAGCAAAATTTCCATCTTAAAAAAACCAACCAAATTAAATCACAGAAACATGGAACAAGAAGATTAGGAATTAAACATATGACATGGAAAAAGGAACAACATTTGCTTGGCCTAGAGACAGGAAGGTTTGGGGGAATCTAAATAAAACAGTCCATTATCTGAACTGAGGCTATAAGAAAGAGAAAAGCTGAGGAGTAACAAGCTGCAGCACAAGAAATTTCAGCTCCATACAAAGAAAAAGAATTCTCCCTGCAAAAGTGGTTAAGTGCTGGACCAGGGGACAGGGACATTGGGTAATCTCCATCCTCAGAGATTTTCAAAGACCAACTGGACAGGACCCAACAACCTGCAGTAATTTCAGAGTTGACCCTAACCTCAGCAGGAGTTGGGACCAGAGGAGTTCAGGATCTCCCTAACCTAAATTTTGGGATTTTTTTTCACAAGGGGAGACTGAAGACTAGTTTTCATAAACAGCATTGCACTGCAGCATATAGTATCATCTGTTTCCACCTCTCCCTAGAACAACTTCAGTGAAACAGCTATATTAAAAATTACTTGTAGTATCTAATAGTTGCACTGATCAAATAAGCCTGGCTGGGCAGACACAGACACTTCCTACAGCATTTGGCTGAGGCTACTTTTGCTATCAACATGTTTATACTAAGTAAATAAAACTATTATGTGGCACAACAAAAATTTAGAGTAATGAAGAAAAGTTAAGGATTTGCTGCTATATTAAAAGAGCCACTGAAACAAATGGATGTTTACACTTTAAGTGGGAAAAAAAGTCTCCTTTCCCAGTTTCCCTTTCTCTGTTTACTGAATGTATTCATAGCAAATTTTAAGAATAGACAGATGTTGGCTTAGTTTCAGTGGTAAATTATGAGAAGTGCCTAAGATTTCCTTGAGAGTGGTTTATAAGCTGGAACCAAAAGCTGAACCTGAACTCACTGTACATCTTGAAAATTAATTACACACCTTGTAGTGTTTCTAGTCATGTTTGAGATTCACGGACGGGCCAAGATTATCCTGGCGAGTAGCCAGTGCAGACAGAGGTATGGAGAAAGAGTATTTCTGCAGAAAGTCCTGTGTATGCCAATTTCTCAAGATGTTTTGCCTCAAAGCAATTAATTCACTATGACTGTATTTTTATCTGTCAGGCTGATAATAGAGGTCAGGTTATAGTTGAGCTCTGAAGCACAGTGCATCTGCTAATGAACCACCACACTTTCCCAGGACCCCGTCCTGCCTGGTCTGCCTGTAGCTCTGGAGGAGAAAGCTGTGCTTGCACTGCCCTTGTGAAGGGAAGCTGGGAACAAACACAGGTCCTGAGCTCTGGGCAATGCAATCTTACACATGCAAAGTGCCCACAGCAGAATACACTGCTCCACTTCTTCTGTGCACTGCCTGGGCCAACTGACTGCACAAGAACAGCTGCCAGTCCAACCTAAGGTTGTGTCTAAATATCACATTCTAACCTGAAAAATTGGGCAAGTAGTTGTATTTTTAAAAATTTTAATTACATATTTTTATTTAAAAGTAGTAATGCATGTGATCTATCAAAAGTATTATAAATTCAAGTATAAAATAAAAAGCTTAAAAATTACATTCAAGTCTATCACTACTAAATGACAAACTGCAAGTAAAATTGCCAAATTTTTGGTAGTTCTGATTTGAAAAGAGCACTTAGTTCAAAAGTTATTAAAAAATCATCTGTGAGCATGATGAGGAATAACACTGTGTCTTTTCTACCCTGCAACAATGACAGGTCTTGAGAGAGCTACACACAAATACATATTGTGTGAAAAATGACATCAAAAAAGTAAGTATAAAGGAATTATTCCTTGCTGACTTGCTGCCTGTTAACCCACTGTCAAGCCAAAAAACTGTTCCAAACTTTTTTGGCCCGTCATTTCACTTCTGGTCCAACATGCATTTTTATTTTATTTTAAGGCTTTCAGAAGCTCTTGGCAGCACATAGGATTTTGGGAGCAGGCAACCTTCTCATTCCTTCTATCAGCATGACAACCACTATTTTCTTTACCTATCACTTGTCAGTTTTATTTGTTTACCCATGTCTGCAAAACATCTGTCTTCACTTACTGCTTATTCAACCCATTAGTCCCCCAAATTGTAACAGCTCAACTTCTTGAAGGAAAGGTTGGTTTGTGTTTTTGGTGTCAAGTGCTTTCCTTCCACCTTCTAGGAGATCTTTAAAAATTCACAACCTTACTTACGAGGGAAGGTAAAACCTAACACCAGCTTTGGCAAAAAGCCTTCTGACCCTCATGTGGCACAAAAATAACCCCAAAAGCAATTGGGGAGGATGAAGGGATTTGACTATTGGATTGTTTCACACGCATATTCCGTTCAGTCCCTCTTGTTCATTTCCCACATTACTCCAACAACTACTCTGAAGGCAGGATCTCTGAGATGCTCGCCCTGTTTCAACAATCTTAGTACACACATTTCTCCCTTTCCCTTTCCCAATGTGGGTAAGGGAAAAGACAAGGGCCATTCACCAATCAGCTCCACCAGAACCAAGGGTAATTACTTGCCCATTTCCTAGGTGATGATGCATCTGCAACTGTGTACAAAAAGATGAAGCATACAGAGGCTGTCTCCTCAACTCAGGAGAGAAAGCATGTTAATTAACTAGTATCTTCATGTTTGACAGAATATTCCTTTTTTCAATATACAACTGCCAAGAAAGGCTAAAAATCAAAGTGTTAACATGCTCCTAATGGGCACACAATCCAGTTCCTGGACAAACACCAAGCACCACAAATACAATAATGCAGCTCTGCAGCTTATATCCTGAAACTGAAGGATGTACTTGAAATGCCCTCTTTTTTCTGAGGAGTTTTCCTTCTCTTAACTGCTTCTTCCAACTTTGTTTACACATTGTGCAAATAAAGTTCAAGAGGAACCACATTCACACTGGGAAGAAAGTTGCATCAAGGCTCAATATATTATTTTGATCCCAAGCAAGCATTAAAAAAAATAAAATCATGTATGGCACTTGTGCATCAAAGATAGAGAGGAGTTTCCATTCAGTAAGGCTTCTCATATGGCTATCTAGAAATGCTATTGAATAACAATAATAACAGTAACAATAAAATAATAGAAAAAAAAAAGGAAACTCCTTCACCTGCTGGTAACAAAATAAAAAATAATTCAATATTAAGAGCATGTTAAGAGTGGAGGCTTTACCCCATTTCTGCAAAGCTCTGTACATAGAGGCCTTCTCAGCCAAGAGGCAGGTAACTCATCCTCCACCCACTCTCCTGTATTGCTGCACCCCCAGTCCTGTAGCTTTCACAGTCCTCACCTGAAGGTTCAGTAGAAAAGCAATTCTCAGCCTGAGGGACATGAGAAGTGAGAATAAACATTTCTTTCTTTGCAGAGGAGGAGGGTGGGCTGGAAGGATGAAGACACTCAAATTGTCACCACTCAGCTGTCTCTGGCATCCATCACCTGGCTCCTGCTACACCAGGAAACTGCAAACTGCCTCCCTAAATCTGCCTCTTCCCTTTCCATCCCTTCAGGCCTGGAGCAGGGCAGGCCACACACATCTAATAGTGCTGCCCCTCCTCCAGTGAGAACTTGGCCCAGCTATTATAAAAATCCAGGGAAATCCCATCATCACAAAAGCATATGGCCCCCATTGAGCTGGATGTGAAAAATCAACAACCAATCTTACCAGGCAAGCAATGGACAACACTGGAGGGCAAAACTACAAAGGCAACGGGGTGGGGGAAGCAAAACAAAAAAAAAAAATCCACAAATGAAGGAGAAAACAAGTTTTGCCAATCTCTGGGAAGGACAAGCAGGAAAAACACATTGGTGAGAATAATGGTGGGAGGCTGCTGAGCTATCCCAAAGGGCTCTAGCAAAACATTATCAGGAATGAGTTTTGCCTTAACCACGCAACCCATCTGTTTGTATTCAGATGAGGATTTGCAGTTACACACTCCCCAGCCAAGGATGACCTACTTCGTGCTTCACCTGTACAGCAAAGGACCATGGTGGAGAACTGATGCTGCCCCTCTCATGGCAAATAAGAAATTACTAAATGGCACATTAGCCTCCACCACTTTGGGATGCTATCATTCCCACAGCAGTCTCCAGAGCAAGCTGCACATCTGGTGCTGTTGTAACAGCTGGCAGATTAAAAAAGAAACTAAAAACAAGACAACCCTATTTCCTCACAACATCTGCATCTGAATGCAAAGCCAAATGAATACCAAATTTCACATTTTGCTTTAGTGATGCCAGCCTTGATTATGTGCAGTGATTTGCCTGCCTTAAGTGCAAAGGTAACTCAGGCATAGCTTGCCACCCCCAAGGACACCCACTTGCAGTGAAGACACAATCAAAGCCTTTTCACTGTACAAGGCTTCTTTTTTATGAAGAGCTTGCTTAAATATGTAAGCAATTTCATAGACAGAAAATCTGAGTATGAGATGACCTTTTTGAAAGGTCATCTTTTCCAAACTGGTGCTTTAAACTTTTGCTCTCATTATGCTGTAATTGGTATTTTCTTCAAGACATATGAATGAATGAACTGAACCTAAACCTAAGGTCACAAGTAACAACAGCCATTTACTCTTTTCATCTACTAACATATTAAACAAATGTCCTGTTATAAACAAAGCATTCTCACCTTGTTTGGGTACTTGTGCAACACTCACAGCTATACATGTTGCAATAAAAAGGAGAACTTTCCTAAAAGGGAAAGAAAAGAAAAAAAACATGTGAGGAAACATCTACAGTTTCAAACTCCAAGGAATTAGAAACCTCATTCAAGATCTAACTGGCAGGATACCACTGACTTCAGCAAGTCCTGAATCAAAGCCATGTACACTGTACAACTTTCCACTGATACTGAGAAGACATCTCACACAAACATTGAGGTTGTGTATGCCCTCATACATAGCACATATATTTTACACTGGTTTTCTATTACTAAAATGACTGCATTTGGTTTATATTTGCTTTCAGCAGCTTTCAAATATGAATGCTGCTATGTAGTAAATTTCTTCCTGGAAAGAAAAAAAAATGTTACCATAAAGAAACCATAAAATAAATGACAAGTTAATTCCTGTAGAAATCATAAGATACTTTAAATATTTTTGACCTCCTATCAGTCTTCTCACTAGATCACATCATCTTCCCATAAGTGAAATTGCTGTGGCAAACTTTTGTACTTGCATTATAAAATTTTATCATGCTACAAGCAAGTCATGCTCTTCACAAAGTAAAAAAACAAACAAACAAACAAAAAAACCCCCAAACCATCACATTTCAACTTAAAACTCCATGCTCAGGTAGAAAAGTGTGATACTGATGGCTATCATAGGCTCACTGCCCTGGTTTCAGCCAGGGAAATAATTTTCTTCTTAGTAGCTGTTGGAGTGTTGTGTTTTGGATTTAGTATGAAAATAATGTTGATAGCACACTGAGGTTTCATTTGTTCCAACAAACATATATAAGGTTGATCTAGATTATGTGTTCAAAATTCACTTTAGAAGTGACTACATTTCTACTGTGATTAAGAACAGATTGTCTGCTGTTTCTTAATTATCGAATTAGCCAGATTAATATCTAATCACTCTTATCAGTGACTGAATCTTTTAATAAATGAGAAATATATTTCCTGTTAACGTTGGACAACCAGACACAGATGCGTCTAACAATTATAGTGACCTCTATCTACTCAGTTCTAAGAAAAAATATTGCAAAAATATCAGAAATATAGTTATGATACTAACTACTCAACTCACACTCAAGCTCCAGTTCAAACCTCTTGCCCATTAATGTATGTAATCTCAGAGATTTTTTCATAATGTGGAATGTTATAGTAACTAAAAATGTTTCCTGGACCAGGTCAGAGAGAACTTGACTATCTGGAAACAAGTGTATTTGAAAGTAACATTGTTGCAACTAAACACATATAATTTTGCCAGCTAATTAATCAGATTTTCACACTAAAAAAAAGTAGGAAGAAAACTCTACCATTTAATATAGGAACATATGGTTTAAACAGAAAGGAAAAATATATAAGTACATATGCATACACACATATACAGCAGTATTTAGTGAAGTCTTACTAATTCTTTAAAGGATTTAGAATTCAAACATTTCAGAAACATCCAAGTGCATGAAAACCACAGAGCAATAACCTGGTTTTATCAAGTGGATTTGTATATTGTGAGAGCTTAAATTTTGGCAAACAGAACAAGTGAATAATTTAAGGAACAATAAGGCACAAAAGTCATCATTGCCACTGTAAAATGGTAGATACATCATGCCTTTGAGAAGAAAATGTACAGAACACATAGGATATTCAAAAATATGCATCAGTGCTTCGGCTCTGATCACAGAGGGAGAGAAAGGTAGAAACTACACTTTGCACATCCCAGCATGCTTGTAGGGGCATGTTCTTTAATTAAGCACCACTACAGTCCCGAGCTATTCCTCCCTCCGAGCTTTCTCCTGCTACAGCCATGAATTGTTGACTGGAGCAGTTTTGCCACTCCTAAAAAAGACCTAACGCCAACTGTTGTCCAAACAGCTCATCCACTACAGGACACTCACTTCAATTTCTTCAGAGTTCTAAAGACCAGAATTGAAGTTCAAAGTTCCTGCATCACACAGTGCATCATCTTTTGATCAAATGAGCTCAGTGACAGGAGACAGCTGTGCCAGAAAGAAAGTCCATGCATTGCACTGTATCAGCTAAAACTCAGAACAGCCCTTTATGTGACCCTTAATATTTTCAAAGGTGCAAAATGGATTTGCCATTAAAAAAATCACATAAAACATTTTAGCTAGCTACAAAATAAGGATGCTCAAAAAACCCCAGAGCCCAAAATTCAAAGATGACTCCTCTAATTATAACAGGCTCTTCTATTACACCAGCCAGGTACAAAGCTGTGTGTGTCAGGTACCTGCCTCTGTCACTTCCCAGCAAACATTGTAGGAAAACAAGAAATTCCAAAATGTTCCCAGGGCTGTAAATTACACAGATGTAACTGGATATACAGAAACATTTAGTGAGAAGTAAAGACAAACGTCAGGATTACACAGTGCTCTCCAGCTAATGTCAAGAACAGATGAGTTATCAACTAAAAGAAAAAACAGGGACCAGAGACAACCATAGTGCTAGGGGTCCTCTAATGTGTGAGAAAAGTGAGACTTCCTTCTATCTTTTTTCACAAGTAAAATTTTTTGTAAATTAAACCATGTGCAAGCTGATCCATGCAAACTCTCCCTCTTGGCTGAGATCTCTGCTCTGTACACTTGCAGAACTGTCAGTCCTGTCTTCACTCTCACACCAGCACAGCCCCTAAGACACCAGGCTCCCTGCTGCATGACGTGAATGTGGTTTGACCCATCATCTGCCATAGCTGCATGGAGCTGGGCTCCTTGTCTCAGCTGAGTCCACAGCTCCTGGAGGTGTTGGGACATGCCGATAGAAAAATGTGGGATCATGTGGCACAGAGGACTTCAGCTGGCTATTTTTTCCTCCATTTAATATCACATCTGAAGCTGTTCCAATACCTAGCCTTTAGGGCATAGCCAAGGGATATCTCATGCTTCCTCCCCTTCTCCTGCCTTCTCATCTACTCTATTTTACATGCAAGCATATGCTGAGGGCAACTATTAAATCATTTTGAAGGAAGGCACTACCAAATGTGATTGAGCTATTCTGCCACTTAAAACTGAGCTTATCTTTTCTGATAATCTTTGACATCTTCTGGCCATTTACCTCTTCCTACAGAGTGGACAGCAACTATCCATGGCATTTTTTCGCATTAGGGGTGATGGATGGATGGATGAGAAAACTGACAAGCTTCACAGCAAGTTGTGGCAAACTACAATGAAAAATTCCACCCTCTGAAGACTACTCAGCAGCATACAGAACTCAGGTTTGGTCAGTGCTCAGCAGTAGCCTCTTCACTCCAGCCTAAGTTTCCTAAATCTCAAGTTTAAACTACGAAATATCACTAGCTGGCTACTAGGGAACACAAACCTGTTTGCAGTATGACTGCCACAGGTGCATTCAGTCCTGCACTCCTCAGGAATGATGGTTTAAACACCAGCACCTGCCCCACACACGTTCCTTCACTTGATCTGTCTGGAGACTCCTGAGGAGTCCATCAAGCTTGAGAAGGGCTTTGGAAAGGTCATAGCACATTGTGGACAGAGATGCCCTTGAGCTCTCAAAGACCTCAAGATGTTATAAACCTTATCTTTCAAGATATAAAAAGAAATGTAACTTTATTTGCTGCTATAATGAAATTAGGCAGCAGGATCAGTACTGCTCCCCAAATTTTAAAATACTTACTAACAACACAGTTTGAGGGGACACAACAGCTTGCAAAATCTCTCTGGTGTGACATTTACATGCCCTTTGGTCACAAATGGCACCATGAAATTAGCCAGCAAGGGGGGAAACTCCTGAATCCTTTGCCAAATTTCAAAATTTGAATGAATGAGAAACGGGAGAAATACGAGATGAGGTGAGAGGTAGAGGAGCAGTGACCTAAGAAGAATCCTACAACAGGACTGGGGTTCAGAGAAAGGAAACTCCCTGCCTGGTGGCCCATTTTTGGACAGCATCTGGCTTAAAATGAGAAACTACCACATCCAGATGAACAATCAACTCTGTTAGTCTTTCTAAAAGAAAAAAAAAAAAAATTGAATAGATGTGATTTTAGAAAAGTTTTACAAATAAATCTGATTGGCTTACACTACTTCTCCAAGTAGCACACTCTTTTTTTCCTGTATGAAGGCAAAAGTATATAGCTTAAATTCCTACTCATGTGAAATACTCTTCCTTCACAGGGTTTGTCTCTGCATATTTTGTAGATCATTGTTCAAACATACTACAACTCTTGGTGCTTGAAGGAACAAGGGTGATACAAGGCTGTTCATATTTTAAATATTCTGTCAATAATTGGGGTGAGAGATTTATAAGTCAGGCAGCTGTTTTATTTATTTAACGTGCAGAGACACTGCTAGACAGACCTGACCTAATGGTATTTCAACAAAAAGGTGGTTGAAGTTGCAAGGGATTTACTGCTTTGACATATTCTAAGGAATCCTGATCCTTCTGTGAGGAATTCTGGTTCCTTAATACCAGCAAGTGACCAAGTTGCTCACCCTCTACAGAAGTAAATTAGGTAAACTTTATAGAAGCATATAGATATATATGCTGAAGCTATCTCAGATTTTGGACTTGAGTAAACTGCCTCTCTGCTACCGAACCCGCTTTCCTGTAATGCAATTTATGTTTCTCCATCAGCAATACCCCTTTACAGATTTAAAATAAAACCATTCTTTGAATTTGCACTCAGACAACTCCTGAAGAAGTCCCAAAGACACAGACACTAAAAACAGATCTCCTGGGAAGGCCACCTTCAGGCAGCCCCTTAACTGCTCACAAGCATTCAAGTACACCCAGATTACACACCAAGCACACTTCAGCCGCGTAATCCTCGCTACAACGCTAAACAAATTCTTCTGTCCCGCTCAGAACGCTCAGGAAACTTAAGACACAGACAGAACAAAATCAGCCCATTACAAAGAGAGACACATACAAGTTACCTCCCCAATATCGTTACAACTATCATAAATTCACAGTCATTTTACCGAGGCTGCTTTTGGGTAAACTATAGAGAGCAGAGCTCTACCTTCACATCAGAAGTGAGGATGCATTAGAAATACCTCAGCCAATTGCAAAAGCATGTGAATACAGAGCAGCTCATTGGCACATCTCTGGTATTAAGAGAGCAGCCTTAGCTCTGTAGCGCAAATTCTACAGGCTTTTGCGTTTGCTCGTTCGCCGCGTTTTACTAGCCAGGTACCAAAGAGGCTCACGAGCTGCCAGGTTACTGCAGGCACTGCGGAACGCTGGGCCCGGGGATCCGCGCTCTCCCTCGGGGATCGGGGGCACGGGCTCTCGGGCCAGGCTGTCCCCGCTCCCCAGGGACACCAGAGCCAGGCTGCCCGGTGTGGGCTCGGACGAGGGAAGAGCGACACGAGGGTGCCGGACGGGACAGGGGCACATCCAGAATGACAACGGGGCGCGGAGGAGAGAGACGGGAGCAGCCAGCGATACAGGCGCTCTCCGTCCGGGCAGCCAGGACCCCGCCGGTCCGCCAGGGGCACCGGGGACCCCGCGGGGTTAGGGCTGGCGCTCGGAAGGTAGGGCTGGGGGCACTGTCCCCCGGGGCGGTCGTCCCCTGCCCGCGGCGGG
>WEIU01001170.1:27383-75041 GCA_013389925.1 Aegithalos caudatus | reverse complement strand
CCTTCGGCCGCCGCTGGGCTCCAGCTGCGGACACTCGGCAGGAAGCTGCAAGTTAAATTAAAATCTGGGGGCGAGCGGGGAGAGTTGATGAAATGATCTAAGCACAAAAAGCTGAGCGCGCTGGACGTTTTCTATCTCTAGTATAATTGGAGTTGGGTCTAGAAATCCTCCCTCTGAAAAATGTTTGAGGAGTAGATGTAATTTAGTAGCATTACAATGCCAAAGAAATATGACACTCTTCACTGTCTTCCTAGAAAGACAAAGGTCTTTTTAGCTTCAATTTCCAGTTCTCTTACCTTGTCCCCGCAACAAAGGCTATTTGTAACTTTATCCCACAAGACATCTTTATGCAAACTGTCACTAAAAACAAACACAGTAGAGTTAAACAATACCAGGCGTTGCAGTACACACTACAGCAAACGCGTGGTCGAGTCCTGCAGCCTTACTTAGGCAAAACTTCCATGGACTTCAGAAGAAATTTGATGTGAGTTAGGGTTATGATGCTTACCTCTTTCTGGGTGCTGCAAGAATGAAGATTTCTCATCGTGCAAATACCTTCATGACATGCGATACCTACCAGTTGTAGATAAGTTGAAAAAGATGTCATGAAATAAAACCCAAGATATTCCCAAACAGCAGAAAATAATTGAAATGCTAAAACAAAAAGAAAGGCTGTAAAAGACAAAAATTGTATATTGTTGTCACTGAAGGTGCACCCCTTTGCTGAAAAGGAAAAGGATCTCTAAGTCATCCAAGTAACTGGCAAAAAGATGAGGGGGGAATTTTGAGAGAACTAAGAGCTAAGGAGGGAACCTAAGATGCTGAATTTTACTGGGGATAAGAACCCAAACTTACAGGGAGAAAAGTTATTTTCAGGCAATGCAGCAGAGTGATTTCAAATTCAAACTAATTTTGAATATCTTAAAGAATTCATAATTTGTATACTCTCAGACTATGGTGGGATTCCCTGTTCACTTCACTTTTGGAAAGCCAAAGGTAAAAGCTGACAGCATTTTCTTGTCTATGTACCTTACATTGGCCATACTGACAGAACAATGGGAAAATGTGTATTTTCACTGAAGAGAACATAGTGCCTGCCAGGCAGATATTGGACACTTGTGCAATAAATTATTTGTCAGCTTTTCTGTTTTAAATCACACTTTGATGGCTTCCAACAATGAAAGCATTGTATTTTATTAGATTTTGTTTATCATCATTACAATGAACTACCACATGAACATTACTGATTGGTTTTGGTGTACTTCCCTGAAATGTATCAGTCTATTAAATAACATGTAATGTATAAAGTAGACAAATAGTTGTTTTCTTAAATTTTTTACATCAGCATTAGGGATATTACAGAGAGAATTCTTCCCTGAGAGTCACCCTGGACAAATCCTGCCCTTGTTGCAGTGCACATCTACAGGTACAGGAGCTGTCCTGCAACACGTGGTGAGATGGGCTGGGGACATTTCATGCAAAGATCTCCCCTTCTAGCAGCATTTACACTGAAGAAGGCACAACTTGAGATTGTTGCCAGCTGCACACACAGAGTGTAGATAAAGCTTGCTGACCCTGGTCATGCAGTTACTTTAGACACTATAAAGTTCATAAACTAGCATTGGTTGTTCAGTTTTCTGTATTCAAAACTACCCAATTAATTCAGAAATTAGGACCCTTGACTTCTTGTTGGCACTTTGCTCCTTGTGTCCTTGTTACAGCCCCTGCTTGGGTTGAACAACAGCCTTTAGGATGTTTGGACAAGTTCTTTGGCCATGGGGAGACACAGGCCAGGGGAAAGGGCTACCTGTGCCCTTCCACTGCCTTACTGCACACAGCTCACATATCTCTGAGTCACGTGTGCACAAATGGGTCAGGAATGTGCCAGGCACCCTCCTTCACCCCTTCCCTGTGTCCCTCTACCTGGAAGCTCTTGCACTCCTGTTTTTTGAGAAGTGGCTGATGCTATTCTGCACCTCAGTTGCTTTCTTCCTGTTGTAGGATTCTGCAGAGCTGTGTCTCTTCCAAGCTTCATGGCAAAAATCAGTTTAGTTCTATTATTATACTTGCTTCTTCCGAGTGTTCGTGCAGTCTAATAAGAAAACAAACTATATTTAAGGCTATCCGATTACATGTGTTTATTTCCAGAGCTATATATAGCAGTCTGTATACTTACACACACCTAAGGCATGGTCAAACTACAACCCTATTAGCACTTATTGCAACACAGTGATGCTGGAAGTTTGATTTCCTATGGCAAATGTCCCAAGATCTCATCTTTCCACAGCTGCTATCTCCTACTTGTCCACAGCCTATTCCCAATTTATTGTCTTTCCAAGCAAACTCAGGAATTACTGAAATGCAAAATTAATTCTTTTGAGATATCACTTCTTGCCTTTCTGATATGAGTACAAGATTTCCTTCTGGTTGTTTGCTTCTTTTCCAGCAGCTCTTTCCTCCTTTCATGATCTGACTTGCTCATCTGTCACTCCAGATTACAGCTGCTGTGTTCCAGCCGTGCTTTGGGGCACAAAACAGGAGCTACTTTTAAGCAGTGTAAGAGATGAGGAAAATGGTTCCTATCTGTGATTCTCCTTCCAGAAAATGTACAGGAGAGTGCAAGGGTTTAGCCAGAGCCTAAAAATACCGGGGAAAAAAAAAGGAATTCAAAGGAAAATGTGTGAAATGGGAATGTGAGGACTGAGTGTTGGAGCCTGAACTTTATCCCTCTGCAATTGGGAGGAACTTTGCCTTTGAATTGAGTATGAGCAAAAGGGGACCCACACAAGTTTCCTGGTACTGTCCCAAAATTAGGATTTTTTGGCAAAAGGTCCACGCTGCTATTGAGCTCCTTTTGGAGAACGGATTTTCTCTGCACACCACAATATATGGTGTTAGGCTAAGTACCAAAACTGCTGGAACCTAGTTCAGCAAAATTGTTTAGAATCCTCTATGGCAGCCAAAAAAAAAGTTTAACACATTGCTCTGGTTAAAGAAAATTACTAAGTTATCAAATGTGATTAAGAAATACAAGAAATGGAAAGGATTACAGCATGTCTTTGACAACAATTGGCTAAAGTTGAAGAAAAGCGGACTCCAGGTCTGAAATCATTAGACTTGCCTATTCTTTGTAACAAATAAAAGAAATCATTATGACCAGCATTTACCTTCTCTCTCTAGTTTTGCCTGTTACTTTCTGAGAGTTTTGAATATGCCAAAATTCTGGAAATGCCTTTAAAGAGCACAGTTGATGACTATTTGAATTAATCCTATCCCTTCTATTTTCAACCAGGAAACTAAAGAGAAAATTATCATCAATTTAAATTCTGAAGCATTCAGGTTGGAGAGGATTTTCCTGCCTTACAAGACCAACACACAAAGACGTGTGACAGGAAGAAGGTTGAGAGAGGAAAGAAGAGATGCTGTGGGTACAGGGGACCAGAGGTCCTGGCTCACAGAGCAAGAAAAATGGCCTGGTAGAGTCAGGACTGACAAAAATGCCAAGCCACAAATAACTACATAGACTAGTGATATTCCTTAAGATACTTAGTTAAAGCAAACAAGGGAATATATTCAGCCAGGAGCAAAAAACAGGAGAGAGTCTTAGCGAACCACAAGACAGGGTAGAGACTTCAGACCACAAGACTCCAATAGCTCCAGCTGAAAGGTGTCTCACTGAAGCCAAGATACTTGCAGTTCTTCACAAGTCCAGGTATTATCCTTTTTGGAGTCACTGCTATAGCAGAAACCCACCATGAAGCAGAATAAAAACTCATGTGGAGAGAGCTCAGACAGGCAACTGAAGCAAAGCCTGCTAGAGGAATAACCACACACACAGCCTCTGAAAAGCTGTGACGTCTTGTTCCAGTGATGGCACATAGTAGGCCATACCAAGAATGCAGAGAAGCCTAGCCAAACACACAAGAAACATTAAATGAAGAGAGGAGCCTCAGAAGCAGTTATTAGGAAAGTAATAAGGGAACACAAAGTACAAGAGCAAGAATGAGTGTAACTAGGGGACCATGGGAGCAGCTCACCAAATGAGAAGAGTCTAATTACCAGATAGGCCAAACTGCCAAGAGAGAAGCACAGTACATTTCTATGTTAAAGAGAGTCTCTGGAGCCTAAGAACAACCAGTGAGACTAAAACAAGGAGGAGTTAGAGAAAACCCAGTGACTGTCATTTTTGGTTAATCTTTATCCCATCATTGATGGAGTGTTTTGCCATCCGGGCAGGAAGTGGAGACACCCACTCCTACAGGCACGAAGATGTATGAGACATGAGGTATTTTCTGGGATACTCATTGAACTGAAAAACCCCTTGTAGGCAAAGTCCATAAACACAACTGAGATTCTGATTCCTACCATCACTACAGGGTTATGCTGACAGACACACAGGGCAATGCAGGCATCAGTGAGTGTGTTAAAGGAGTATTTCCCCATCAGTATACTGGCTGTAACCTCCTGCCATGGACATTCAGAAGCCTTGACAGGGTCCCCTGCATCAGGGCTTCCTCAGCATGTCCCCCCCAAAGGATCCTGGTTTTCTTGGTCATGGTATAAATCTTGCCGTATCCATCACCAAAAGGGAGCAAAAGACTACTTTTAGAAAAGAATAAAAATCTGTAGTCAGCTGAGGTAAAAAACCCACAATCTTATAGCACCCAAGGATGACTACTCAACCGCCTTCGTAGTGTTCTATAGCACCCTTTCACACTGAGTCAAAAAAACCTTTGGGACATTGTATAGGACATCTTTCTGCAGATTAAAATCTACAGGTATTTCCTGAAAACCATTCTCTGCAAAATAAAAACAGAGACTATTTGAAGTGAAACCAGCCACACTCATATGCTCTTAGCTGGCTAGCAAAATCTCATCAGCACCAAAAATTGCTCACTTCTGGAAGAACCAACACAGTCACCTGAGAATTGTTACATTCCCAAAGCATTGGGAATGGCATTGGGCCAGTGCATTTTGAAGACATTCCCTTCCTTCTGACAGCAACTGTGGGAAATACTTCATTCTGCAGTCCATCAGTCCTAGAAAAGTCTTTCCTGATTCTCTCTGCTTCCAGACCTTGGCTGCATGGGTTCTCACACTGCTGCCCTGCAGTCAACAATATGTGTTCCTTCTGCAATAATTTTAATTACAGTGTTAGCTTGATTCTGTAAAATTACCTTCTGGCAACTGCAAGGGGTGTTTACAGAAGCCTTGGGCTTCTACCTTTTCACCTTATGAGAGGTGAGATGCTGATGCTTGGTGGCTAACACCATGTTAAATCTCTGCCTTGAAATAAAAAGGATTGTTCTCACATTAGAAATCTTATCAGAATTTTCTCACCAATTATAAAAGCAGAGAATTGCATGAGACTTCTGTTTATGACCTTCAAAATGATACAAAAATATAATTGTCTGAGACAGCCACAAGACCATTTCCCCTGCTCAAACTTTGAAACTGAGGAATATCATCATTCCTCCATGAATTCTCTCTAGTGGGTTTTTAAATATTCTGAGTCTTTTAACACTCAGCCTACCTAAATCATGTGGAACAATGGAGTAATTTACAGCTGACAACAATTGTTGATTGCATTCACCAAAACAGGACTTTCCAGGGTATTTCCAGGCATGTATTAACATTAACAATGAAAACAGAAATTGTAGTACTTCCCACTTCTGTTGTCTCTCACATGAGAGAGCCATCATCCCACTTCTTCAGTACTCTTTAACTCCCAATAAAGGAAAAAAAATTGACTTGTCTGGTTTCTTGGAGTCTCTGGATTTAAGAAAGCCAAAAATACAAAATGTCAATAACAACATGGTATTTTTGCATGAGGAACATTCAACTTTCAAATTCAAATCAAGAATTTTAGATCAGGCATGTATAATGGCAGGAAAAAAATTCTATAGAGAAAGATTGCTTTTTCTGAAAATACCAGACAGATGAAAATGTCCAAGACCAAAATACACTGGCACTAACTTCAATGCTGATATTTTTACAATAGTTATATAATTAATTTTCATAAATCCCTTACAGCTGTACCACCAATATAGCATAGTATTTTAACAGGCTGTTTCATCACTTTATTTTTAGAGATGAAATTTTGATTGTGTTCCTCAGTCTTTTAAAATTGATATGTGAGGAAGAACTACTGTTGCAGGAAAGTACAGGACTAAGTCTTTCACTAGGCGCAGAATTATTTCAGACAACCCTTCCTCCTGCTTATGTCATGGAAGAAACAGAATAAAATCCTCCTATAGACACTCACTTGAAAATGAAAAATTAGAATAAAGTATGAATACATCTGAGAGATGAGACTTATTTTTGCTGCTGGGATCAAAGACGTTCATTAAGCCAGATGTGCCTGGATTATTCTTATTACAGAGAGCCATAAAAACCTCATGGTTGTTTAGTTATCCAGTGTTGGCTTAGACATAGTCAAAACTTGAACAACAGATGAGTAACTGCACCATGTTGACCCAAACACACATGCAACAGTTTAATGAATTAAATTCTTCAAAGCTGAGAAGTTCAGAACTTGTCAAGGAACCAGCATTAGTTTTTGTTTGCAACCTCACATTGCACATGGAGTCCTTACAGGGTCCTGGATTACTTTTCACAGACCTCCAACCTTCTCCTGGTGCTCCAGGTGCTCCAGATGGGTGTTGCACCTTAGGAGCTCCAGGAAGGTTCAGGGGAAACCTGCACCATTTCTCCTGGATGCAGCTGAGCTTTGAAAGGCTCCTGATCTGTGTGGGTTTTAATGGCAAGGCAAGAGACACTGGGCTGGCACAACCACCTGCTGCACCATCAGACTCCAGCAGTTTTCTCTGAAGCAGGAGAAGCCAAACCTTACCACAACCTCCATTTTCAACCACAGGCACAGTATATTCTTTACCTGTCTTCATAAACTACTGAGGCTGCTTAAAGTTTTCTGAACTATCCAGCCTAGACAGCCATTCACGTATATCAAAAGGTAGACAACTCTAAAACCCATTAAAGAAAAAAAAAAAAACATAAAAATTCTACAGTCTATTATTTTTCTATTTTATTGTTTGGGGATCGCCTTTTTATCTTGAGTACTTATGGCAATAGAATGTGTGTATGAAAAATACCATTTAGGGTTATCAGATGTTCAGCTTCAAAGTGGTCAGCCAACACATGTAAGCTGGCTGCCCTGTTCCAAAGATAAATATTCTCTCTTAATAACACACTTGCAACGATTGAATGTAATGTATCCAAGTGTAACAGCATTCTTATTTATCTGTTGGAAAAAAAAAAGACTTTAATAAAAATTCTCAAAAAAAATTTTGTATCTCAGAAATTATTTCTATAGTTTAAAGACATTAAATTGAACAAATATCACTAAATGTTTTTACAATATTTACACCTTTCCAGTAGTGACCCCAGGTTTAAGGAAGTAATTTTCTAATCAATAATATTTTTACAAGTGTTTTTGCTTGTTTGTTTTCATTTGGGGTTTTCATAATTTACTGTTAAATTTGGGTTGATTCATTTGGAGTGCGCATAGAGACTAAACAACTATGTTTGTTAAAGCAGACTCCTGAACTGAAATAACAATAAATAAATAAAAGCCTCTCTTAGATGCATCTGGATATTTCAGTGGCACTTCTTTATATGAACATGACTTTCATTTTCAGAAATACCATCTATACCAGGTCCAGTTTACTTCAGCAAAATGCCAGTCACTGTCAAATGCACCCAAGGGTTTTATGTTGTGACATGGAAGGAGAGCATTTCACAAGTGCCTCTGACAGCCAGTACCAGCTCTTTGTTTCCTCTCAAAGGAAACATCTTCTCTTTGGAGGAGGGAAAAGATTCTAAACACCTTTGGTTTAACGAATTCAGGAGTAAGGCTTTCGGGCTTCATATGGAGTGCTGGAAGAAATTATGTGTACTGGCTACTGCCAGGCAAACACACTCTTGTCCTACACATAGAACTGGAGATTGTGTTAATCCAAAGAAATGAAGGCACACATTAAGAAGATAATTTTATTATCCTCATAATACTTTTGAGGCAATGCTGCTGCCAGCAGGAGCACTAGTCTCATGTCTGCTATCAGACTGTCATCAGGAAGAATCCAAGTGGCACCAAAGTGCCCAATATGGGGCCCTCACTTCAAGACAGACATTGAGGAGTCTTTCAAAGAACAATTGAGCTGGGGAAGGGCCTGAAGCACAGGTGTCATAAGGAGTAGCTGAGGAAGCTGAGGGTGTTTAAACTGGAGAAAAGGAGGCTCATTGTCCTCTACAACTGCCTGGAAGGAAGATGTCATGAGGCAGTCATGGCCTTCTACCATGTCCCAAGTGAAAGGATAAGGGAAAAATGACCTTAAGTTGCAGTGGGAGAAGTTCAGATTGGATATTAGAATAAAATTTCACTGAGAGTGGTTAGGCATTGGAATAAATTGCTCAAGGAGGTGGTGGGGGTCACCATCTCTGGAAGCATTATTTCACTTAGAAGTCTGACAGGGGGATAAAAAATCTAGTCATCATTTTGCATAGCAGCAGGTAACATATTACTCCAAATCTGTAAATAAATTTAACAGAATAGTTATCAGGGAAATAGTTGTTAGGACTGACAGTTGCTTCCTTGTTGATATTAGGGGCTTTATTTTCCATTCTTTCCTATGCCTCTCCAGTTCAGCTGCTTCCCTCATTTGACAGTCTTCCATAAAGACGCTGAAGAAAATGATACCACAAGGCATTTGGAAAAGGGAGTGTTTACAAAGCATATAAATAGACTGCACTATGTCCAGAATAATTAGCTGTAAGCAAAGTAATAAAAAATGTGGAGAACTTACAAGCATGCCAGATGATTGAAAATGCAACATTTACTCAGATGTTAGGGATAGGTTGCATGCTATAAGCACATAGGATAGATGCCACTGCGTAATCTGAGGGGGGAAAACCAAGCAGTGAGTTACATTCAGACCAAATGTATGTAATACATCTGAAATATCCATCGAGCCAGATGTTAATTTAGCTCATGACCCTAAAAATACATTTCTGCAATCTTACGCACAATGTGCAGTGCAGAATGCATTTTCCAGACTATCTGCTAAAAACTGAATTATTCTGAAATAAGAGCTTGAAAAACCTTACAATCCTTCAGAACTTTGCCATTGCAATNAAAAAAAAAAAAAAAGAACAGCAAGCACCGAAAGTATACATCACTTCTATTGTGTAAGCAGCTAGTTCTCAGTGAAAAACCCTGTCCCTCCTTGCCCCCTGCTGTTATGTTTTAAAAATTAATGCAGGACTCCATCAGGTCAATGTTTATTTCTGACAGGGAGATTTTGGCTGAGCTGTAGCTGATGTCCTTGGCATGCTTTAAGTAGCATATCAGAATGAATCATCTGCTTTGGTAATACCACATGATGTTGCTGTCTCTTGTTTGGAGAAGTAATGTGTAACAAGGGAATCTTTAAGAATTCAGTCTTCAGTTTGGGACACAATTACATGTACTCATGGTGTGAGATATGTGACTGCAGTCCATTAAACAGCAGCAACCCTGAACATATTCCATACAGACACCTCCTTGATTTACCTCCTATAGCCTAAAATATAAACTAATCCTCTCACCTCATGTTTCACAGAATAACATAATACAGAACAAACCCTCAATGGAATCACTTGAACCATTTTGTTTTACTAAGCGTCTCATGCATGATACAAGAGAAGCCTGCAGCACCTTCAAGCCACAGGCTGAGGAGCTGGATGTAGAAGGAAGTGGACCCAGTTCAGGGGCTATGTCATCCTGTTATCCTCCAGCCTTCAGCACCACTTGGTAATTTCTAAACTAAGTATTAAATGTATGCAAAACATAACAGATGCCAGTGGTTGCCGTAAGGTATGGTGATCATTTCAAACTGAATGTCTTCTTGGGCCATTGAGACCCCTTCTTACTCTCTGAAATGCACTTTTTGCAGAGGTACAATCAGAGCTTGAGGCAAGTCTGGCAGCTGGAGATAGCTGCCAGCTGTGCTATCAGTCTCTCCCCTGAATTGCTCACTTCAGTCAGGCACTGTCAGTTACATGGGGTTCTCAATGGCATGCAAGATTTGTTTTATCTCATTCAGTGGCTTTCTGTCATGCAGGAACCATTCTCCCCAGTAATAGTATCACATAAATGTATCACAGCAGTCTGGCCCTTTGCAGCCTTTACAGTCTCTATCTTAGTAAGATGAAGTTCCTTAACACAAGACTGCTTCCTTTCCAGTCTGTTGTATAATTCCAAGTACTGTAAATTCAAAAAGCTCGGTAGATGGTGACAATTCAAATTTCATTGGACAATTTTGTGTCCTGTAGGTATGTAAAGTCTTAAGAGATTATCCCCCCAGACAATACCAGCTGTGTCAGTGAATTTTTTAGTTGTCAGTTATTTGGATTGACACTTCTAACACCACACTGGAGTCCACAGCACAGGACTGTGGACTCGGCTATCATCTGCCTGAGCTCACACATCCACAAAGTTGGCAAACAGCAGCATACTACATTCTGATTATATTCCTGGCTGATTTTAAAACAAAACCAGGAACAGTCTACTAATAGGAAGGTATTTAGTTTTCCCATTTAACTCAGCTGCACCTGCTGACCATGTCACAAGAGCCCCAGGGAACCCCATTCTTCTATATTTCACTTCTCCATGTGCCTGTCCCCTTTCTTTTCCTCTCCATTTGTGCCCTATGAAGCTGCAGTCAAAGCATTTGGGACCTTGTTGGGCATTCTGCTTTCATTGACAGCTGAGCTTCCCTGTGTTCCCTGTAAGGGGAAGAACACACACAGAGGTAAGCAGGGAGCCAAACAATGCTGCTCTCCCAACAGCGAGTCATAGAGCTGTGTCTTGTTCGTGGCTTTGTTTGTAACTTATGCGGTCCTCAGGCAACAGCCTTATTGAAGCACTTGGATAACCTCTCACAAAAGATTTCAGCATGATTGGCAAAGGTTTCATTAGCAAACCAAACCAGTATTCTATCTCTTGGCTGTATATAAGCATGGACTTATTTTTCATACTGATACCCCACCCCCCACTCCATTGCATATGTTGCATATGCATCTGTCAAAGTTTCATCAATAAATACTTGGCTATAAGCACTACATATAGGAATTTAAAATTGGAAGTAAAAATAATTTTTGGTAATATAATTTTATTAAAATTTATTGACTAAACATACAACCTAGCAACATGATCCAGAAGCTGAAGCATGCCACAGCTAACTCAAAGGGAACTATGACAACTTTTTCAACTTTTTCTTCACCCATCATATTGGGGGTGGGGGGAAATCTCACCTTTCCCCTAGTGAGCATACTTAGAGCAGTTCAGCCAGCTGGGTTATAGCTGCACAAAATGCTTTCAAAGTGTTAGAAACAGCTCTCTCCATTTGCTAACTCTCACGACAGATGACAAAATAGCTTGATCCTGCCCTTGTACTTATGTGTTGTGGTTTTTATCTTTTTTCCAAGACTTTCTGACATTTGTTAAATTACTTCTATATTGTTTGCTGACAGCATAATTTACCCCAGGAAATGTTATCACCAATAGTATGAAAGTCTTGAATTGCTTTCCCAATGGCAGGTAATGACATCTCACACCAGGGCTTTGTTCTGGTCTGCTTCCTTTTGTCAAATTTTCAGTTTTAATTTACCTTGCAATTGTGGATTCTTAAATGTAACATAGTAGGAATTCACAGTGAGAGGAATAGCAAACCATTCAGAATTTTTCCACCAGACAAGTTCAATACTGCTTCATATGTAAAGGAATAAAATAAGTACTTAGAAATAAGTACATTGTAGGGGATTAATTTTAGTCTCTTGGTAGAGCAAGTGAAGCCATGCACTGGAATGATATTCAGAAATATACCTCATACTTTGCCTGTCTTATCTTCAGGAAGAGTGGTTAAGAAACCCTCATTTTTGCCCAAAAATGATATATTCATGAGTTCTTTCTTTCATTCTGCATAGAGTATTTCAGCATTTTCAGCATCCTTAACTGACAGTAAAAAGCTGCAAGCTGTTGTTCCTTGTAAACACCAAGCCTAAAATTCTTTATCCTGTTTTACCTGAAGTTTAATCAAGCTCAGAAAGTATATCCACTTTCCTATAGAATTTCTACCTGAAAAAAGCAACCTATTGTTTTTAAGTTGTCAGTTTTAAATACACAAAATATATAAGGAAAATGTTGCAGTCTATGATATTCTTCTCAAAGAGACAGATTTTAACTTGTTTTCTACAGAGGCACCTCACAGGGACACAACTCTACCAGTTTCAAGTAAAATATTTACAATAATCAACAAGGCCCCATGAGGAGAGTGAGGGTTCAGTGTTTTTCACTTGTGTTTTGTATTCAGCCTAAATAAAACCAAGCAGACAATTTCCTTTGTGCCCTCATGATGGAAAAAATAGATGCCAATACGTTATCAACACCCATACCACCACACAAGACCATCTAAAGTAGAATACTTTTCAGGGCAGGACGAGTCACAGATAATTTTGGCGAGATATTTGTGTGCCCGTGACAGGAATAAGAAAAAAACACTGAGAAACTATGATGGGAAAATAACATGAAGATGCTGCTTAAAAAGCTTCTTTGGGAACATCTCACAGATCATCTAAGTATGCATATTTACTGAAAAGAAACTTTTCCTTCTCTGATTTCTCAGGTACTAAGACAAGATTTTATAGTTATTATGGTGAAATGTGACTGCTTTAGAGACCAGTTAACTCCACTGTTGGGTGTTACTTTGTACTAGAGAAACTTTTCTGTCCTTTTTATGGACCTGTCATACAAATGAAGAAAAATTTTAAGAGTATGCCTGCCCCAAACCTTTGAAAGTTCAGTTTATAGACTCCATAGCTTTATACAAAAATCAACCCTTCTGAATCCAGAGGAAGATCCATGCTTGACATGGAAGCTGCACTCTCATATAGATTTAGGGCCTGTTAGGACATCAATATTTTAATGGAGAAAGAGTTTCTCACCCTGAACCCCATGCTGTGCTTTCTCAGGGAGAAAGAATCACAGGCAGCTCATTTCCAGGACCTTGCAGTCAGGGCAGCCTTATGTGATGATCCAGAGACAGATGGACTACACTCTCAGCAGCTTCCAGTTTGACTGGGTCTGAAGCAAGACCCACCCTTCACTGAACATTAAACTTGCTTATGGAAAAAAGAAAACTCCACTAAACCCAAAATAACTGAGTCTTTAAAGATTTAGAGGTGTTTCAAGCTGACATAATAGCGGGAATGAGAAAATTTGAGGTGTCAGCCTGGCATAACTTGCTGTGTCATGGGTTAATGGGGGTGAGAGATTTGGTGGAGGGTTTCCAGTGCCAGTGTCAGTTGAATCCTATCATGCCATCCTGAGGGTAACTGGTCAGCACTGTCAGGGACTCCAACACCACCACCAGGACAGCAGTTCGTCACATTCAGTGGCACAAGTCCTACCTGAAAGGCCACTTTATCTTCCCCAACACAGTCTTTATTTAATCTGACCAATGGAAGCACTAAGAAACTGTGCTGATGCCTATTTTTACTGTTAGTTTCAAACCTCACTGTAACAGAGCTGGCACACAGGCTCCACAACAGCAGTTGTGATGGCAGAGCCAGTTCAGATGCTGCAGACAGGTGTGCAGGGCTGGCTCAGTGGGCAATGTTCCCTTTAGACAGCAGAGTCAAAGACAAATGTAATTGAAAATGCAGTCACTACTCAGGTCAGCTGCTTATATTTCTCATGTACAATCAATCAATCCTGTCCTCACTTAAATTTGTTTTCCACTAACTGCGCCAATTTTCATGATGCTATCCTAGATCTACACTAGGGATGAGAATAGAACCAGACTTAGACTTGCTAAATTCCCTGAAAGTTGTCTTCATTTGGTTTGGGCTTTTTTCAGCTCATCTAATAACAAGACATGTGACAGACTTACTCAGTAACATTTCTTCAGCCAACAACGGACAGAAAAAAGAGTAATAGAAGGAAGTATTGCTGCTTTTCACAAAACAACTGTAAATGAAGAAAAATTCTTTACATCTGGCATTTTCATTTAACAGCAGGTACTTTTCATAATTTTCTAGGATATTATGTCCACCAGTGAAGGGTATTAAATGATCCAAAAAAAGCAGTTGATACCTACAAAGCAAAATACTGATATCTGGCTCGGGATTGGGACAGAACTGAGCTGGTGACAAAGCAAAGGAGCCATCTCCCAAGATGTTGCAGGGTAAAAACCAGCATTAATTCATTTTCCATCCCATTTTCCATCCTGATTCAACAACCTCTTTGAAATGAATGAATGCATATCCTTGATGACTTTTCCAGCCTTGTTTTACAGGAGGAAATGGAAAAGACTGTGGTTGATGCATTAAAAACAAGGGGAAAACTGTGTAAACTTTGTCATGCTTCCTCTTGATTCTAGACAAGGTTAAATTCTTTTTTGTAGGAAGTTTATCAGAATGGGCAAGTATTACAAATATTCTGGAAATCAACAATTTGTGGCTGGTGACCTCTGATGGTAAGACTGTTCAAAGGGCCAGATACAATAGGAAGCTTGTAATAGCAAACATTTTAGTTTAGAATTAATAAACACTTTAAAGAAGTTAATTTCTACTGGTTTATGCTTTTGAGGAGGGTGTCCCCTTTTATCCCTCTCAAAACCAGGATAAATTGTATGTGTCCTTAACTATTATAAACATGACTTCCATAAGAAGCATCCCAGATGGGGAGGATGGAGATAGCTCCAGTGACTTTATCTCAGAACAGGGCCATTGCACACAATGAAGGGTTTCCATTTCTTCCAGTCCCCCAGCATTGCTTTAGCAGAAAACACCATCACTCAGGCTTCAAATTCCCTTTTGCATTCATGTAAAGCAGCTTTACCATAAATAAGGGTCAGCCCCAGATGTCTTTACAGGAAATACTACACAGGAAAGAATGCACAGCACTACAAAGATAGAAACCTTTTCTCTGTCCATCCATTTTCTAACCTGAAATTTTCCTTAGACATAAAAAGACACATGTAATTAAGGACATTGAGCTGGCTGTAGGGATGCAAATTTGTAGCTCTGCTCTAAATCAGGCCATCGAAGCAGAAGCAGTAAGACAGACCACTAATCTAGGAAGAAACCATTTATAGAAGGAAGGAGGGAACATGTCTGCCCATAGATCATGAAGCAGCCTTGCACCTGCAATACTCCCATTACACAAGTGATACATTCTCTCCCACTGAGCATTGCCATATTTTTTGCCTGGAGCATGTCTTCACCCAAGTGCCCTCAGCAAGGGTTGGAGGGCAGGAAGAAACAGCTTCTGAATTTAGATAATGTGATCAGGAGCTTCTGTATGGCTGAAATGCCATATTCACAGCTTCTCAGCAGCTTGCAGTGAGGACATAGGGGAGCATAATTACCCTCATGCACCTACATGCCAGTGTTTGCACTCATCTGCTACAGATTTAATAGGACAAGTTGCATGACATGACCCAGCACTGAAGGATTCCTGTTCTATTGCAAGGGCATGAAAGAAAGATGTGCTTCAGGAGGCCATGGGGAGATTGTTTTGTCTGCCCATCTGCAGTGGACATGGCATGAGACAAGGTGGGAATATTGTGCAATGTACCTTACTCTCACCAGCTTTTCTTGGAAAAGTTTCTGCCCTTAAACTAGGTGTGACCCCTACTTTTTTGTCAAAATCTGTAAAAGCACATTAATATGTTATATCAATTTGTGGTATAGAGCTTGTGATCATAATAGTGAAAAAAATTGCATTAATAAAATTATTGCTGTCTGCCCCAGCAGTCAATTTGAATTGCATATCAGCTTTCCAAAACAAACCCAATAACACCTTGTCTTTAAAGGCAAAAAGGCAATTTGTTTCTAATGCTGTATTCACTCAAATATATTCCATCCTTGAACATGGCAAAGAAAGTCCTAAATATATCAGAATGCTCTCAACTACTAACAACCTGAACTACTCAGCACCCAAAAATGTAGTTGAGGGTGCGAGATATATCTGAAGAAAGCATTTAAACTAATTTCCTTGATGATGCAAGTTGAGGTAAAGGCACTTTAGTTGTGAAAAATGAGTACCAGTTTCAGTAGGAAACACTCCAAATGCTTTGCACTTAAGAGAGAATTTGGGCAAATGGCTCTGAACCTGTAAAATCCCCTCATAGCATTAAGTCTGTGCTGGAAACAGACACATCTAGATGTCTCCCATCTGAGATGAGTTTCAAGATAGATTGCTAGGATTTAGTTATAGTATAGAATTGCAAGTGTATGTCATACACCAAAAGTGACTTCAATAGTGGAAGTTCAGAGTGCAGAGCTGCCCATCCCCAGAACTTGTGCATAGAATAAATAGGCTTTGCACTATCCATATGTAAGTATCATAGAATAACATGATCATATTTATATATAAGTATCATAGAATGGAAAAAGTAGAGAAAAGCCAAGTGAGGTTCAAAGCCCCCACTCATGTGCAATAGCAGCTGCATTCAACCAGCCTCTAAAAACTGCAGGATGAAGCACATCCATTTCTCCCCCAAAAGACAGAAACAACCCAGCATCATTCTACAACAAACCACACTAAGCAGGATACTCCAGCCACAACACATTATAACAGCCTTACTTACACATCCCTCCTTAGAGACACGTCCAAAATAGCTCCCCAGAACCAGCATTCACCCATCCAAGGAGCAGCACTTCCACAAGAAAGCATCTCATTAGCCTCCCCTAACAGGAAGGAAGGCTGTTTGGGCCTGGAGGATATATAGGGACACCAGGTGATTGCTTGGGGATGATCACTGTAATTGGAGAAAATAATCTCAGCTGGAGCCTCACATGGAAGGCCATCATGTATTTAATCATCAATCTGTGTTTTGTGTTTCTTGTATCTAAGTTATTTATGTTTTTCTGGCTTATTGAACAGCTAAACCACATACAAAAGGATGAGGGAGCACAATCCTTTGTCATCAAAACCACATCACCTTCAAAAATTGCTGATACAGAGTTAAAGCTTTTACCCAAGCAGTCAGCTTCCCTTTCCCTGGCTCTTTTTTTTTGGAGGGGGGAGAATAGATATATTTATATTTCTTTTGAACTTCTAAATCAAGGTGGAAGGAGTTCAAGTGCCCAAGAGCAATTTATTGAAAATGCTGAGGGATAGGAAATTTGCATACACATTCCTATTAATATGAGTAAGCATGTAAAAAAGGCACGAGCTCCACCTCTGTGTAAAGCATGTCCACCTTTATGCTACAGTGATTTATGTGGTAAAATCACTTTCTTGTAAGCATCTTTTAAAGCAGAGTCAACCACTAGTAAAACAGCTATTTAGGGAGATTGATAAATACACTGGTGTAAGCAGATGCAGCTCAGGGTCTGTGCACACCACAGAGAGACCCTGTACCAATGGTGAACACAGGTCATTGTGAATGGACCTTCCAAAGTAGGTTCAGAACTATCAGAACTATATCCAGCAGTGAGCACCATCACTGTATCTTCCATAAGGATATATGATACTGTTGGTTTTCTGTGACCTGCAAAAATCAAAATACTTCTCTGAAATGTCGTACACTTTACTGTGCTAAATGACAGTACAAATAGCTCCTGCAACATGTCCTCCAGTCCTGGGTTTGCTTAGCTAAACCAGGTCTGGGGCCAGAAGAGGACAATTGCTTGAAGCCCGTTATTGTCTCACTAGAGGTGACATTGATACTGGCAATGTAATTTACTGAGACTATTTCTGAACTCACAGGCCACTTTGTAGTGCCCAGAAAAGCCTGGGACACATGCTGTACATAAGAAGCTGTTCCCAAGCTTTTCTCCTGGATATTTTTATACTTGTTGAGCTGAAAGAACATGAGATTATTCCATGCTGAGATGCTACCAACTTCACCAGACATGTTGTGAAACACAACGGTGCAAACCGTTTTTCCCTTGGGCTCTGGCATCTGCTGTGTGGGCTGGCTGCCCTCAGGGGATGCCTTTCCAGCCAGATGCCTCTGGGATTTATACAGCAGTGTTGTATATGACTTCCAGCTACAGACCTGATAATATCTAAACACCTACTTTTCACCTCTTTAGGTGAAATGGGTAAAGTCCATATGTTTTATTTCTCCACATCCTAGAGCACATAAATCCACACCAGATGTGCATGAGAGGGGATGAATTCCTGTCAGACAGTGAAAAGCTGTCTCAGAGCCTGTCTTTACATCTGCAGCTGCTTCTGAGGATACTTTTGCATGGACTGGTACCAGCTGGTGGTTCCACTCAGGGGGCCCTGCAGAAGCAGCTCAGTGTCCAGACGTGGTCAAGGGCCGACCACCCTTTTCACATTTCACCAGTGAGCACCCGAGAGCATCCTTCCTAAATACCACACCCCAAAAGCTGTGCCCTCTGGGATTCAGACTGCTAGAATTAATATACCAATAAATTTAAAAAGTCAAATACAGAAGATGGAAGTCATATGAATCTTTTAACCCAAGTGAAGAAGACATCATAGTCTTGCCTCAACAAGAGTCACATGGCAATTTCATACACCATTCTGCTCTCAGCAATTACCAATGAATAGTATTACTAGATTTTGCTAATTTTTTAAAAACTCTTTCTCTGCTCACAGATTTTTTTCTCTCTCTTTACAGGATACAAAATTCTTAAGGAATTCCTTCTGCTGTAAAGTTTTTTCTTTTTTCAAGAGAACTTGTGTTTTATTTCCAGAACAATATATACAGATACATTGCCAAGCACTAGCTTTTTTTTCACTATAGATAATAGCTAAAAAAAAAAAAAAAGTGCTTCAGACTTAAAATTTAATCTTTCAAACCAGTAAGAACATCAACAGGAGCTCATTTATGCTGTTTATTAGAGAGATGTTACTAATACTGAATGGCTGGCAAAGATTCCACAGAAAAATGTTCCCTAAGCATAGTAAATTTTGATGATAATTTTGCTGAAAATTGAATATATTTAAATATTATGCCCAGTTGTCCTAGGTTACAATGTAATATGTGCCCAAAGTATGTATTCTATCACCCCCCTCAGGAGCTGTTAAACCAGGTGGGGCAGTGTTTTCCCTTGCCCCCTCCCTCTGGGCTATCTCCTGTTCATGGGCCATCAACACCTTGCCCAGGACTCACAGGTGACTCCCTCTGGGAGTTATCTCTGTTAATGGGCAATCAAGGATCCATTGTATGACTCACAGAATGATATCAGCCCATTGTGAGATGCTCCACCCAGGGGGAGGAGCCAAGCATTCCCACCTGGATATAATCTGGGACAGCACAGAGGGCATGGGCCTGCAGGACTCCTGGAGGACCAGAGCTACCAGAACTTTCTATGGGATCACTGCTTCAACAAGACCACTTCATCTGGCCTGCCATCACCACCCTAACTAACAGGGTGTCAGGTTGTATAATTTTCATTTATTTTATTTCACTTTTATTCCTCCTATTAAATTGTATTTTCTGACTTGGAGTCTGTCACTGGTTTTACTTTCAAACCAGCACACCAGTGCAGGTAATGGTTTGGCCTAGCACAGGATGCACTTAGTCAAACAAAAATACTCCATAAAGGCTCTTAGAGTGCCTTTATTTTACCAAATCCAGCTGGGAGCTCCACTTGTTAGGAATAAGATTTGCGGTTAATTGGCAAAACCTTAAAAGATTTGAAAAAGGTTCTTCTGCACAGAAGGACATAATCTACATCTACAGAAAGTCATATTTTACTTACAAATTTAATTAATTTATTCAAGCTCCATCTTGAATATAAGCTCCTGCTGAGTGTTTCCAGCAGAGCTGGAGCTGAGGTGTGTTTGGCTGTCACCACCACCCATTTGCTTGAAGCCTTTCAGGACTGAGACTGTTCCTCCTGCACGTGAGGACATGCAAGAAGTGCCACTGCCAAGGAACCCCTCACAGCAGCTGAATCACTTTTCTTACATAAAACTTCTAAACAAAACAAACTCTTAGTACAATGACATTTACTGGAGCCATTGGCTTATCCTGGAGACAGCAGAAATTTGCTAAACAGCTCTAACCCAAGAGGATTTTTACAGTTTAAGATTTGTTTACTGCTTATGGTACGATTTGTGCCATATGTTCTCTTCCTTAGAGTTTCCTCTGTAAAACATTTTTTATTAGATGTGGAGCACAAGGAACTTGAACATCTTCCCACCTCATTACAGTAGCATCATCTTTCAAGGGCAATCTGTAACCAAATAACCTGTCCCTTAAATTTTTTTATCTGGTCTGTGGCAGTAGAGAAAAGTTGTGACTGATGAGCCTGAACTACTGAAACCTGATCTGATAGAATGGAGCATGCATGGAACATAATTGTTTTTTCCATGGCAGTCTGTATTCAGTCCAGGAGAAAACCTCCTTTGGAGACTGTTTCCAGCAGACAGCCTGGGACACTCTGGAGAGAGTCTTTCAGTAAAAAGCAGCATGCTTTATGTTATTAATCCTACTGAAATTGCAGCAGCAGTAGTGCATGAGTGAGCATAACTTGTCATGATCACTCTGAAGTGAAAGGCTGAAACTGTCAGTCACCATGGAAGGGCTTTTACATTCTTCTGAGCCTTCTTGAAGGGACTGAGAGTTGATGCTTTGGCATACAGTGGAAAATCAGGGAGTAAGCCACAGAGGCACAGGGAAAAAAGATCTAAAATTAAATAATTTCAGATTGACCAAAGAACTGCTTTATTTCTATTTCTGAGTGAGATTTCACTCCCACAATACCACAAGTACTTAAAAATCCTTCTTGTATCTGAAGAAAGACATTTCCTTTACTGACAGAAGTATATTTCTGCTGGTCCTATCTATTAGTTAATGTATTATCAAAAGGTATACATGCATGAAAAATAATGGGGAACTGAGAGTTTTTACACCAGCAGAATTTTTAATAATAATCCTGTAGGATATTTTCAAAATCATAGGTGAATACAGAAGCTGGGCTTTTGATTCACTGGGGGGAATAACAGGGCATCAATTAGATTTGAAAAGTCAGAGTGAGTAGATTAGACATACAATTCAGAACAAACAAACATGGAAATACTTTGCTATTTTTCTAACATGATTTTCAACTACCCCCATGGGAATTGTTGATCCTTGGATCAATGCCACTTAATAGTAAAAGTTTCTACCCAGCTTCTATTGTGTTGCTGTTGTACCTGATGCTTCTTTGTCATCCAGTGAGTAAAGAAGTGGCCCTTGCAGTGGCCAGACTTAGTGTTCCACTCTATATTTCTGATTACACTTTTGCTGAACCTGCCATTGCTGTTTATGCATCACATGTTTGTGCAGAACGTGCTTCATCCACATCCTCCACCAGAAAGAAATGGGAGATTGTTTGGAATGGCTTTATTTCAGATATAACTGACCATAGTCAGTAGGCAAGAAAGAGCACCTTTACTCTCTGGTAAAATGGAGTCAGCAGTTCTTGGCTCAAAGCACAGTTCCACAGCAAACTTGATAACTGTTACTCCTTTTAATTTTAGCCTATTCTTAACACCCTCTTGAAAGTGTACATTTTTTTTTTTTTTTTTGAGGAACTTCACTAAAAATAGATCAAGGGTGTTAATTTGTCTGTATACATAATGCATCTGGTATCTTTGACATAAGTTGTTTAATGATTTCGTTGAAATCAACACAGCTTACTAACTGTTAATTAAGCATCTTCATCTGGTGAGTCACAGCCTATAGAATTAAAACTGTGAATAGTAAAATGAAAGAAACACAGAAGACTTTCTTTTGATCTGGAGATTCTCTCCACTGGAATGAGATCACAAATGCTTCATTATGTTTCATAAACTGATGGAAGTTCAAAGCTAACAAAGTTAACATGACACAGAAATTGGTTTTCCTTATTGTATTAATTATTCACTTATTCAATCAGATATAGTTTGTGGTTACGATCACTCTATAAGAGTGCAAGAGTGAATAAAACCAGCAAGGATAGTAATCATACAGCCACAAAAATGTTTAGACTTTCATTGGAGCACCATTACTACTATTGGAAACAGAATTCAGCATTTTGCCATTCAATGCCAAAAACAAAATAACCAAGATGCTGGGAACATTTGAAAAGATGCAAGTTTCTTTTAATATGCAGCTGTGCCCAGCTGATTGCCAAAAGACCAAGGATATGTCTCTACTTATGGGGGGGTAGTAACAAAAGCCCATTATTGGCTGTATTTCCAGTCAAACAGGCTGCAAAATCTGCCTGCAGAGAGGAGCTGGGGACTCAGGAGCAAGCAAAGCACCTGCACAGAACCTGGTGGGATGGGCTCCCTTGCTCTGAGTGCAGAAACTGCCCATGGCCTGTGTCCTGCTGCCACACTGCTCAAACTCTGAGACCTGAGAGAAATTAGTAAATAACAAGGAATTAGTCAGGACTATATTTCATTTGATAAAATATATTCTTCATTGCTCATATACGTCTTTAAAACTGGGTGCTGCTGAGAATGTCTGCCAGTTTAGTAGCAGGAAATTTGCAAAAGCTCTTAAAAACGTGAGTGCTGCTTTGAATACTAATCCTAAATGGAGAGCCTACTTCTTCAGCAATTCTTTGATATAGTATTCCCTGGACTTTCTGTGAAGATTTTTTTTTCACATCAATACCTTCTTTGTTTTATGTAGGGAAAGATGTGAATGAGCTCTGAATATATGCATATATATATATAAAAAACTCCATATGATGGTTTAAGGAAATCTATTGGAACCAGTTATTGATGTTAAGCATACAATTTTTTAAAAATTAACATCTGGTATAAATGAATAGGACACAAATCACATATAGTCTGAATGAGCTTTTACTTACTGTAGGAAAGGTATTGATATATAGGCTAATACAGAATGGAGAATATCCAGGGTTTTTCCATTCATTTTGAGACCTTTCCATGGATGTTACAGCTTCCAAACTTTTCACAGGAAAGACTTGTCATGGCGATTTTTGCAACCACTACAATCACAAGTTATTAATAATATGGAACAATAATTAATTTGATTGGATGCTGTGATATAGCAGCCTGGAGAATTTAATTGTGATACCCATAGGAGAGCAACTCTGATTTAGAAATTTAAACAGAAACAACCCTCTTTGACAGGTCAATCAGATAGAAGACAGAAATAATAGTGTGCTTTTTCATTCCCTTCCCTCTTTCCAGTGCTAGTACTAAAACAATATGTCTAAGAATATTCCTGCCTAAGCCACCATATCACGATGATTTAAAACCTTACTGTGCAGAAAAATTAGAAGTATGTAAGTCAAAGACATAATAAATGCTTTCCTGAAATTAAATCAAACAACTTCCCCTTGAAAGTATTTTGCTGTTGTACTTCTATGGTAAAGTTGGTTGCTTTCATTATCCCTGCTGAGAATATAGGCTATCAACACCCTTAAAAGAATTCTGCTTATGCAAGTATTTCTGTAAGAGAAACAAATGAGTGTGGATGAGGCAGACTGTAGGGCTGTCTAGAATGGATATTACCTTTAATGAGCAAATCATGACTAACAAGACATTTAGGCATGAGACTAACAAGCAAGCAGCTATAGGGCACTTAGTTTCATTCCTAGCCTGTTGTATTTCTGCTTTTGGATGACTAGAGGCACATTTTGAAAAGAGCTACTGACACAAGCACACAGCTGAAGAGAGCACAGAAACCTTTCCCAAGCTGGAGTTATATTGAGTGACAGTTTCTTTTTTTAAGAAGAGTGATACCAACATCTTCCAAGGTATAAAACTAATTTTGCGTATGTGCATTGCATGTCTACTGAACACCTAACATGCCAATGATTGGAAAATGCAAAAATTCCTCAAAATTTGAGTTTGCTTGGGAATGGGAAGGGAGAAACCAAGGTTCTAAGTTTAGCCAGGTGCTTAGTATTTATTTTTGAGGGCTGATTCTTGGCCTTACTGGCTGCAATGAACTCTTTGTGACTGAAAAAGAGCACAGAGATACTTCCACTTTGTCTGGTTTTCTCTGGTTCACAAGCCCTCCAGTCCTGAAAGTCTATTTGAAATTGTGAGGAGAGCAACAAAGCTTTTCAGATTCAAGCAAACTGTGTTTCCTTGAGAAAAACTTCTCAACCACCACTGATGATGCAAGGGACAGAATATCCTGTGCTAAGGAAGAGCAAAGGGCTGCTCAAATGCTTCCAGCTTTTTTCCATCCTCAAGGCAGGAAGAAAGGCCTGGGTTTTTTGCTTACCATGGCTGGCTGTGCCTGGGGCACAGAGTATGTCTTTGGTGAGGCATGACAGTTTCTCAAGGGTGAAACAGAGTTCATCAAAATGAGTGTTCTTGTCTCTCCAGCACTTTTTCTGGACACAATTTTCTGCCCTTTTGCAACATTGTCATTCCTTTTATTCATTTATTTATTTGGTGCCCTGGTAGGAAAGACATAGGAGATGGATGTGACTGAGCTGCTAACACTGAAAGCTGAATTAGATGCAGTTTTACTAAAATTAGGGCTTGTTCAGTGCAAGCACAGCAGTCTCAAAGCAAATAGAGGCAAATAAGCAATGTCTGATGTACAGTGAGCATTTAAGAACAATAAAGTAGATTAACAAGGAAGTAATTTCTTCCAGGGTATTGGCTGTGAGTCTGGATTTTTCTGTGTGCCTTATATAAAGTTTTACTGTTCAACAAGAATAAAATTTTCATCTACTTTTACCAGCTCCAATCATTACCTCCTCTCCTTTATAAGATGAATACACTCAGTAAGAAGAGTTTCAGCTAATGAGTTCAATATAATTGAAAGACAATTCAACATCCTTTTTCTTGAGCAGATGCTCCAATGAGTCAACCCCAACTCATCATTTGGTTCCACAGAGTTTAAGATTATGTTAAGAACTAAAACCCCCCTGATTATTTGTTTAAAGGAATCCAAATATAGCTTCTTTTAATGTTTAAGTACCTAGAGAATAAAACAGCTGTCAGCAATATGTTCTTCTGAGTGGCTTTCATACGAACACTCAGTCTGTTGTTTGTAATTTAAAAAATACAGCCACACTCAGTCATCACCCACAGACAGGTGTGCAGTCCAAATATAATTCTTTTATTTGCCAGCACATATGCAAATTAAATATGAAGATGGTAGTACTAAATTTTACACAGTGGAATAGTAAGAGCTCTAAAATTAATATCAAATGCCTTGACACTCTCAGATGGTTACCAGGTGCTTTATCCTATGAATTTCCCATTATTAAGGACATATATAAGAAACACGATTTGTGGTGCAATATGTCACTGAAATTACCAAATTCAGACATTGAATTATGCAGGATAAAATTTCTCATGCTGGACAGATTTAAGTGGCTTAATGCATGGATATTTTTGTCCCGTGGGCTCTGTGAGCACTTAATACAGACATTTGGAAGTAGGTAAGCTGAGGATCCCTGAATATGGTCACTGAGTAAAAAGGCATGACACCCCTGTATATGATTGGGTTGAATAGATCCACTATTCTCTACAGTTCTGAATAAAACAAAGTCTCAGCTTCAGAAAACAGTTTTTTGTTTTGCATGCAGCAAGTAGAAAAGTAGCTGATAAAGTCCTGGCCATGTCACTGGCAAACCCCCTACAGAGTTTTAATAAACCCCTGTCCACTGACTCTAAAAGCAACTGTTATAATATCAAAAAATGTTTTAGATAGAGACTGACCATAGGAGTAGGAGTTGCCTCATTTAATATAACATGTTGTGTGAATTAAAATTTACTTTTGGCTTTGTTTCTGCTTAACAATAATGTCTGAGGATGTGTGGAAGAAATTGCATAGAACTTCCAGTTAAAGATACTGAAGTTCCCATTGTGTTTATTTTCTCATGAAATAGTGCAAAAACATTTTTTTAAAGAAGGAAGGGAGGGTAAGTTGAGGAATGAAACCAAATGTTCCAAGATATTTCTGTATGAGAGTATTATTTCATTTAGCCAGGAATAGTGGGCATGCCAGAAAAAAGGAGTGTATTTTGACATGAGGGCACAATAGCTACAACCACAAACATCCACACTCTCACTTTGCTCATAACCTCCTTTTTTAAAAGTTTCTGTCCATGCCTGGGATTCATTACACGTCTGCACATTTTTGATGCAGCACACTTCTTATACAAGTGTGGGTCTGAGAATCACCACCATGTGTGCTTCCATCTCTAAGCTCTGGAAACACTCTCCACTCACAGTGGCTGGGAGCACCTTCCATGAGCAATACCATCAAAAGCCATGGCAGAGACAGAATAAACACAGCAGTTTACTGTTGATTGCTTTGAAGGAAATGCCTGAGACGGGTAGTGACCCAGAAACCTCTATTATTGGCCTATGATTTTTAATTTAATAAAATTTTGATAAGGCCAAGTTAATCTTGAGTAATGTACTGGTATGGAAACAATCTAGTTCAAAGTATGATTAATCTGTTCCAGTGTGATAAATGTTAAGCAAGGATAATTAATTCCAGATTTTTAGATTCAAGAACTTAAGCTTCTGCCTGGCTAATCAAACACATAAAATGGTAAGATAATGCAGGAAGTCTGATTGCATCTCACATGCCCCACCAAAAGCCTCATCTATCATACAGATATAATCTAATTCTTGAAGCAACTTGACAGCACAGTCAAACATTGCACCTAAAACAATCCACATCTAGCCATCCATTCAAAACATACTGGTTGGACATTCACTTCAGAAGGACTTCTGTAATCCATATGTTCTTTCACAAGACTATGCAAGTGTATGTGGGTCTTCATTTTGATCTCTGGTTGGAAGTACTTAATTTATATCATTCTAGATCAAAGTAGATGTCAAATAATTAAAGTCTGGAATCAAACCTGGCAACCCTGGACATAACTCTAAATAATTCATCCATGGTTACTGTACAGTTCTTAGATGCATCTCTTCATATTTTGGCGAAGAGAAGCCTGACATGCACAATGAGGTTCACTATTATAAACCAATATTTATTCAGGAGATAATAGTTACACTAAAGTACACTTTCCCATATTTAAGTAAATGATACTGTGGGACTAATAAGATTTTAGAACATAATGTTTTTGAAAGACAAACAAACAAACAAACAAAACACCCTGAAAGGATTTAGGATGATCCTGAATAAGCAAGGAGACTGGTAAAGAATACATTGTGCAGGGGAAGTTGCTGTTGTAGTCTACACTAAGATCTGGGGTACTTGTATTGAGGCAAAGAGGAAAATTATCATCAGAGAAAATGAATGAGCTCACCCTGAGGAATTTTTAGCATGTTTGCCTTGTTTCTGATACTTGATTGGCCAAATTACAGCCATCACTGAAATGTGCAATTTTTGAGAAAAATGAAATGATTGTTTGAAAAAAACTCTTCATGTAGAGTTATATAATGCCTGTGAAGTACATCATCCAGAGCTTCTGAAACTTCCACAACTGATGGAAATAGCAAGATGTAAAGACAAAATGGAATTGAACAAAAAGTGTTGGGACTACGTTACATCTTCCCTTGGACTAGAATATTCAGGCTTTAGACTCTAATGTGTGCAAAGGTGACTCTAATGAAACTCTGATCTGGCTTCCAAAATAGGTTTTAGAAAATTATTTAAAACTCTTTTTTTTCTTCCTGCAAAAAATTTAGAATGAAAGAAGCCACAAGGAGTTTCCATGTTGTTCAAAGAAAGCACAACCACATCACCAACGTGTCCTTTAGAAACTGTGGAGAGTAATTAGACCAAGTAATGTGAGTTTGCCAAAAGGTTCCTATTTTAACACAAAATTGTAGCTCATAAAATACAATGACAAGACAAAGATAAATTAAAGATTTGATATTCACCATTTAAAGCCAGATATAATGCTAAGAACTGAGAAATTATTAGGCTGCTAGAAAGAAAGGAGGGTTATTTTATAAAATTTGCCTTTTTTTTCCCAGATATTAACTTGGGCTAACTGAAGCCAGAAGAGCTAAAACCTAGCAAGCAGTATTTTATGAAAATTAGGAACTGCAGTTGGTACCACTGTTCCCAGTATCCCTAGCAGATGGGAGTACTGCTTAAACACACTAAGTTCATGGAACCATGCCAAGAGTGCTATCAACAAACAGTACCTAGGAGGATTCAAAGAATATCCTGCTCTACACAGCAGCATGGAGTTTTTGTTTCTATTGCTGGGATTTATTTCATTCTCTTGAGCTTCTTTTTGGTTTACATCTTGGAATGATGGGTCTATTAGAAACGTCACTAGAGGACAAGATTTACCCTCCATTATTATATGTGCACATTGAAAGAGAAATCTGTAGGGCTGCAACCCCTGAGATCTCTTGTCTGGGGAAATCTCCCATGAAATACAAGTATTCAAAGAAATATATATAAATGTCTGTTCCTGCATCACACATGCTTCATAATATGTTGGTGCTTGACTGTAACTGCATTGAGTTACTAAGGATTGGAATGACAACAGTAAATGTCAGAACATTTGAACACTTGCAGAACTTAAACTCCATTTTTGTCTATCCATAAATATCCATGAGAAATTTCTCCTGAACCACAATCTTAATAAAACAGGAATTAATAAAGGAAGGAAATTTATTTGAAATGGAAAGAAACTGGATATATTTTTCCACTCTTGCAAAGGATATGCCAAATACTTAAAAGATCCTAAGTCTGTCTCTTTCTTCAGATTTCTCCAGATTTTTTCCTCTAGAAAGAGAGTGAGATGTTGATACAAACCAGTTTGTGTTTTGCAGCATATTAATATACTGATTTTCTCAAGGAGAGAGAAGAAGGGGGAACCTTACTGTGGAGGAACAGTGAATGTCCTGAGAACAACCTGAAATGCCAGCTTAGCATTTTTGCATTTCAAAAACGTCTTTGACTTTTATAAACAGCCATGATGGTAAAATTGAGGCTGTTAAAAATACATGGTTTCCTTCAGTAGTTTATAATTCACAGTGGCATTTAGTGGGTGGAGTTGTAAATTAGTAAGTGGACTGTTGCCACAGCAGAGTAGGCTGCTGCTCTGCAAAGGAGAAGCTTTGCTAAGAATAGGAATGTGGTCATGATGATAATGAACAAGGGCTCCACATGCTTGAAACACTGATGGGAGATTGGGAGAAGGTTGTTGGATGTTTAACAACTGCTCTAGAAATTAGATGTTATCAAAGATCTGTTTGAAGGATTGAACTGGATGAAAAGCATGCAAAACCGAACCAGTAAAACCTGGTTTCAATTTTTAGTAGCACTACCAAAAGGCAGAGTGGCACATGAAATATTTATGTTGTTGATAAATTGGAAGGTACAGTTTTACAGCCAAAAAAAAAAAATGCTATGTTTATTCTGCTGCAAGAGGGAGGCAGGATTGCAGCAGTCTCTACACATAAAAGGATCTTTTCCCCTATTGCTTTCATATTAAGTAGATTAATGTGCCAAGAAAGCATTACAATATGTTAATCAGGTATTTGATCTGGTCTGTCAAACACTTAAAGAAAAAAGTCAGTACTTCCTGGAAACTATAATAAGGTTCCAAATAAACCCAGCTTTCTAAAGGCATTAGATTTCTCTGAGGGGGGATAATTTACTTATCACTAGGATGATTTGCCTTTGGACTCTTAGCTGTAACAGCCTCATTCAAAAGTGGAAAGCCAACATCATATCAGAAATCCTGAGTGAAGGGTGCAGAGAGATATGGATGGCACTATAAAACATGCCACCTTCAACTTTTGGAAGCTTTACTACTGAGTGACAGCTGCTGTATGGTTGCTGTTCAGCCAGAAGTAGACAGGAAAATATTCTGAACCCAAATGTATGACCTGCATGACTGCAATAATTTCATGTTTTCCACTGCTTAAATTCCCAGTTGGGAATTTACAGACATCAACAGAGTGCTCTCAATTTTCTGGCCTTAATGTATGTTTGAGCTATGTCAGCCTAAAGTGATCCACAGGAAACTTGCACTGAAAAACAGTGACAACAGAAATCTGTGTGAAATCATTGTGTCTACTTCACATGCCACAGAACCCTTTCCTCTGAAGCCCTGCTTTGATCCCTGTTTGTGCTGGCCAGCTCTAGGCCCCCCAGAGCAGAAAGGGCTGCACACAGATGTTACACTGCTAAACAGCTCGTCACTGGAGGAAACCTCTCCTGTAGGGAGATCTCCAACCAAGTGATTTTGTCACAAAAAGTCTAATCTGGTGTTTTCTCAGTCAGAATATGGGACACGTTTTTAGCAGAAGACATTTTGAGCTGCAGTCACTCCCTAAACTTTCCCAGATACCCAAATGTTGATTTCATTTACTATTAAATAGACAAAAGAACTTCTCAAAAGGATTGCTGGGATAGTAACCTATCACATTCCACTGAGGACTCATCCATACAGAGCTCAGTGAATGCTGTTTCTTCTATAAAAATATCCCTTAGGGAGGCATGTGTCTGGTACAAAATAATTGAGTATCTCTGCTCTTACTGGAAAGACTTAATCTTAAACGAGAATTTGTGGTAGCTTTTGTGACATAGACAGGAAACAGAAAAAGATCTTTTATCAAACTTAAGCCACTAATTAACTACTTGGCAGACAGGATTAAAGGGGTAGGGTCCTAAGTAGCCAAAAGACTTATGCTCTTTGGTTTAAATTCCGTGTTTTCACACATTAACAAATCTAAAGCATATAAGATTGCAGTAGAGAGTATGGAATCCAGGTCAGCTCTTTAAGGTCTGCCAGTTTCAAGACTCTACATGCTTACAATTTAACCAAATTAAAGCCATGAAATTATAATTGAATATGGAAATGTTCTGGATAGAAAACAAATCTGTCACAACCTCAAATCACATCAATTCCAAAATCCTGTCCCACTATGAAATGTGTGTAGCAGTGTATCCCACATTGACAAAGGGGCACCCTACAGATTTAAATGTGGTATCATCTCTGGACCACCTTTTAAAATGTGCTTTTGGAAGATAACAACAGTGGGATTTGTTTCCCAGAGCCCAACTCTTCTTGCCCAGCTGATGCCTGCCTGGCCAGCAGTGGCACATTGCTCATCGGGGGTTTGAGCACACTCATCCTCACCCTAACAGCTCAACTCCTGGCTACCTTCTGTGTGTGCAGACCAGTCAAGAACTGAAGAATCCTTGTAAATCCTGCATACCCTGCTGGCAGAGTGTCTCTTCACCCAGCTATCAATGACTGAACAAACTGAAAGCAGATCCATAGCAATCACACTTAAGTCATTCCTGGAAAACTCCATAGGGGGGAAAAAAAAAATCCACAATACCTTGGTCTAAATTAATTTTTAAAATGCAAAAGACATGATAAACTAACACTGGTTCGAAAATGAGCTGAGTAAAAACAAATGATCCTTGTGACTATCAGCCCTGTCTCTACCATGCAAAAATAACCCTAAACAAACAAAAAGGTAATGGAGAACCATAAAAAGAAACAAAGCAAACTAAAAGGGAAAAAACCAAAACCTAATTTCCTGGACAGTAAAATATAGGCTGGAATCAAGTTACTGTACAACTTTGTATGAAAAGTGTACAGTTTTTCAGTATGAGCCTTGGAAAACCACTCATGCACTGGACTGAACAATTTATTCCTGAACTCTTTCCTTCATACATGATGACTTTCAAAAAGGTTTTGATATTTTATAAGCAGAGCAATCAAAACAAACTAATCCAAATGTGTGTGTGTAATGCAAACCCCCCAAATTTAAAAGAAATATTTGCTACTAACATGTCATATAGAAAAAAAGACAATTTTATTTTTAAAGAGTCCATAGAAGCAGATCATTAGCACACATCAGTATTTGTTAAGATAGATAAGCATTTGCAATAAAAAAGGTCCATATTCAACACATTACTAATAAATAACAATGAAATAGAATGGGTATTGTCTATGCATGAGCAAACTTACATTTTTGGTCAAAAAAGATATATTATTTAAGTACTCATTGTAAATCACATATATGTAACTGAATGTACTATTTTTAAAAAACATATCACAACATATATCTGCAAAACTAATTAAAACTTAGAACTGAAACTAAATCCAGAATAGTTTTCTTTTGTATTAGTCCTGTATCAGCTCAATATTTACATGTGTTTTACCTGAGGCACAAGTCAATCCTACTGAATAACAGCTCTTGAACTCAAATACCTGAACATCTTACTGAAGCTGTGTCACCAGGGTATATCAGCACATTCAGAGCTTAAACTACACCTGTATCTAAAAGATTTTCCTACTTCTATTTATAATATATTACTATAGTATATTCCTGAGCATAATGAGATGTAGAGGAAAATGGCTGGATGGGATGGCCTTGTGGTGGCAACTCCCACCACAGCAGGGGAAAAAAAGGAAGGGACCTAATGATCCCAATTTTTGCCTGTCTAAATAGGTTAGATACCACTGAATTGAAAGATAATCTGTGTTCACCTGCATTTACCATGGACTAAAAGGACTCAGGTAAGATTTTACAGCCCAGGACATTCACAGACCAATTTAGGGTGCATACCCCACACATACACACCTGCTGCTGCTGCTGCTGTCATGCACTTGGGCTTTGCACTGCTGTGCCATGGACAACACAATGGTTTCTGTCAGGAATATCAGCTCCACGTGTGACCAGCCACTAGGATATACAGGATATACAGGAATGCCTGACCTGTTTCTCTTGCCCACAACAGATGTTTTCCTAGGGAAGAATTAGTATTAACATTATAGAACTCAAACTGGCAAAATAGTGCAGGGCCTCAATGGCTTTGCCTCCTACAAGACTGGGAGCCCAATCTTGACAGGTTTCTTCACTATAAATAGATTAAAGAATTCAGCCAAACATTGTTACATATGCATCTTTCAAAAACTGCACGTAATTCTGGATGCTCTGGTTCTTGTTCTCTGTCTTCTGTAGGCTGTTCTCCAGCTCTTTCAAATGTAATTCATGGTGCCTTTCATTCTAATGAAAAAAAATGCATAGAAACTTAGAAATAAAATATAAATCAATCAAATAATCTATGACAACAAGTACCTAATTTTTAAAGCTTTATTTACCTGTAAAAGTTTTCAGAGGTTCCACAGAAGCAAAAGTGCTAAAAAAGGCCTCAAAAGATTGAAGCTTTTATTTATCTTCAGTCAGGACCAAACTGAACATGACTACATAGACTTAAAATCAAAAAAGGCCTATAATAATTTATAATAAATTCAGATTATTGTCATGAACTCAGGGAAAAAAAGAAGATATCACTACATCATAATGGAATTATTATGTATCTAATAAAATCTAGATATGCTTACTGAACAATCGATCTGAGGGAAATTACAACTTTATATGTATTTTTTTTTATTTTTGTCTTGCTGGGAAAACTGGACCGAGTAAGGGTAGTAAACTCAGTACTATTCAAGTGATTTAGTTAGACTGGTCATCTGCTAGGTTGATGGGAAATGTCAATGTACAAAGTATATTGTCAAGCTGAATTAATTTATTGTTCTGAAAAGTGTGTATTAGTAGTATGTTTTCAGTAAAAGGAACTTGTATTTGTAAATGGTGACAGGGTTGGTGATTTCTTAAATCACAAACAGCATTATTTACTCACATGGTGAAATAAGCAGAGGAGTTGTTTTTTTTCTTCTTGCTTCTTTCTCACTTGAGCTTCAAGAAGTAGCAGTTTTGTCTGAAAGGCTTGTTCCTTGTACGAGATTTTTTCCTGTTCTTCAGCTACCTATAAAAGCAATGAAAGAGAAAGGTTATATATAAAACAAATGTATAAATGAGATAGATATATTACATAAATATTTACTCTTAAAGCTCAAATCAAATTATTTTCTTATCTCTTAACATTAATAGTTTTATTTCTTATTTTTTTTAATCTAATAATTAACTTATTTTCCATGCCCAGGTATTAAACAAACCTGAGAAATATTCTGGCTAAATTTGAAAGCTGTCTCGATCTAGAAAAAAATGTAATACTATTGGGAGTGGAACACTTCTTAGCTTATTTCCAAGTGAAGCCAAAATTTTAGTTTTTTCAAAAGCAAAGAAATATCCTCAGACAGTATTGAAAAAAATCAGATGGTTATTTCTACATTATTAATCTGAAATTGCAACTTCATACATTTTTTCTGATTAAACTAATATAATTCACTACAATCCAAATTCCTATATTTCCTCTTGAATTTTATTTACTGTTTGTATAATTTCTACAATTGACAAAGTTTGGCTTAATGTAGAAAAGATGCAAACTCTTCCTTTAAAAAGAGGAGGATTTCAGCACCAATGTTCTCATGGGCTTCTATAACAAAGACAGTAAATGTAAGATTAAGCTTTTGTACAGAAACTTTTTGCCATATGTGTAGGATTTAATATAATATGGTTAAATTGATCTGTCAATTAAAAAAAAAGATAATAATACATTGGTCAATTGAAGCTTGTTATTTATTTCCATAGGTTCCAAACTTGACAAAGAAATGTAATTGTTCCATCCATATTTAAAACATGCAGAAATTCACAATAACTTTTTAGTATTTCTCCCTACGTGCAAAATTGTCTTGTGCCATAATTTTTTCCTCAAGCTCATTCTTAATGCTATTTTTAAACAGAAAGTAACAAATAATATAGAGAGATTAATTAAATCACCAATACCATTTTTCTCCCTTCTTCCAAAGCAGATTCAAGTAGTCTGGTTAATGCATTATATTCTGCAATTTTCTCTTTAAGCTGCAATTTACTGTTCTGAAGACTCTCATCTTCTCTTCTGAGCTGATAAGCAAGTTCTTCATTCTGATATTCCACCTCTCCTAATTGCCTTTATGCAAAACAGATTAATGTATTATAATTCACTATAGCAGAAAAGTGTAGGAATTAATTTCAATCAGATTTTTCAAGTTACCTTTGAAGATCTTCATATGTCTTCTGAATGTTGCAGATCTCTTCTTCTAAGCAAAGATTGCCCATGGAAGTTACACTATGATTATCCTGTGAAAATGACAACTTGTTTCTAGTTGAAGTGACCTGTATATGGGATCTTGCTGGACTAAAGTAAGTCTGTCTATTAAAATCCATCAAAGAGTTTGATTGTAATTTCACATAAATGCTATGCTAATTCAGACAAACGTTATGTTATACTCAAGTAAATGCTATCTTGTGTTATTGTACCTTGTATAATTATCTTAAATTAATAAAACACAGACAAATTTGGAGACTAAAATTTTGTGTGAACACTTCAAGGCTGAAAACCTGCTATGTAACAAAGGCCTAAAAACCTCCAAGTGCTGCTCATGCAGCCTTGTGTATCAGCAGTTGGTCAGGTCTACCTGGGCAACATAAAAGGCTCCCTCACACTACACTCACAAGAGGCACAAAAATAACTCTGCATATACATATGGTTATCATAGAAGAAAAGTGCAGCACTGGCAAAGAATTTCAGAAAGAAGAATATCAAAAAAAGACAATCAAGTTCATGAAAAGAGAAGTAGCAGCAGCAGAAGCTGAAGGAGGCAAGAAGACAGTCTTTTCCTGCCCAGCATCCAGACTGCTAAATTTTACATGTTTTCTTTCAAACCTCAGTAGCAATGAGATTATTGCTCCTTCTACCACCCACCACCAGCATGTTAGCAATAAACAGCAACAGCCTGTGGGGCCATCAGTTAAAGGGGTGACCACCACCATCCATTGGACTACCTCAGGCAGTCCCATCCAGCAATTTGAGCTAATCTGCCTAATTGAGTTGATCAGAATTACTGTTCAGGCTGTTCAGGTAGCAGACATTAGTCCAGCTGAACCCAGGAGAGGTTTTCTGCTGAGGAAGCAATTGCACCAGGATAAAATTTTCCTAGATTCTGGTCATAGAGTCAAGGGTAAAGGACATAAATCACCAAGACTTAATGCTTAAATTTAACTACTGTTTCACCAAACTAGTGATTATATTCCCAATTATTTTGCTATACTTAAGAGATTCTTTTTCACTTTTTCAGGAAAACATGTAGTTAGATTAAAATTACATGTATCATTTTATATGATGTATAAATTCTGCACCTCAAAATTAATTATTGCCTAAGTACTTTAAGATTTAAGAGTTTATGAACATTCCTTAAAGAATCAAAAATCAAGAGCAGTGTTTTATATAAAGTCTATAGGACACTGTGCTTCAGCTGTAGTTCTCCCACTGACACAAGAGGATGATTAAGTCTCTTTCCAACCCTACTAATTTGAAAACCTTTGTCATTTGTGCTCTTCTAATCCAAAAGCACATTAAAAAGAAAGGACAGAAAACAATAACGAAAAACCCCAAATCTACCCTGCCATTGAAACTGATGTCAGAAAAAAAAAACAAGTCGAGGAAAATTAATTTTGAGGATTTAGAGAAAATACAAGCATAAGTGTTAAATACAGCTAAAAATTGCAATTATCCTATTAAAGCATGTTTTAAAAATATTTAATCAACTAAAAAATTGCAATAATTAAAATGTTATACAACATCAAGAATATAATTTGTCTGAATAAATAATGTAAGGTTTATAAATTAGCTACTAAAACCAAAATTAAATTATTGTACTAGATACAAATATCTAGACTTGCATTTATTTCCAGGGAAGAATTCTGCAACACAGCTCAGGACATAAGTATTCAAAAAGAGCAAGAATATACTCTTTCTAAAAGTAAAAAGTCTTGCCACATAATGAATTCACATAAATACAGTTGGCAACAGTTTTATTTGCATTGTGCTATTTCCACTGAAGTTTTTGATTTATGAAGAAAACAAAAAAAGATAACCTCAGCACTATCACACATGCCAATAGTAACAAAATGTCCCAGAGACATTTTTCCACATAATTTTCTCATTTATCTTTAGAAATCAGCATGTTCTAAGCACCTGAAGCTCCAGCTCCCTAAGGGTTTTGCATTTGTGTGCACGGATCCTTTCCCAGGACAGAAGCTTTTGCTGGTTTTCCTCAGCTGCTTTCAGCAAGTCACAAACATGTTCTAACTCCTTTAACTCCGTTTTGTCCCTCACCTGCATAGTAGCATCACAGGAGAAAAATGTAAAACCATAAATTAATTGTTGTAATACTTAATGGGTTTTCATGTAGGTAATAAAGCTAAAATTCTATACAAGTTATATATCACCTATTTTATAAAATACTGACAAAGATACAAGGTCTTTTCTGATGCTTAAGAATGTGCTGTGTTCCAGTGTTCAGCTCCATCTGCTGAAAAAAATTAAAACTCATCTCTGTATGGAGCCTCAATTTTAACTGTTAGTTTAAAAAAAGGACTTACAGTAGGTTTGCTTCCATATACAACTTTCACAACTGTTCTGTCAAAAGGATAGTTTCAAAATCAGCAACAATAAAATCACATTTTTGAAACTGATAAAAGAATTCTGGAATTCTAAAATTGTAGCCAAACTACTTAGTCATTGCACTAGGAAACATTACTCAATTGCTTACAATTATGAAGTATCCAAAAAACACCAGCTTTAGGTAGCAGTCAGTAAAAGTCTCAGAAATTTAAAACCAAGAGACAGTACCTTGTGACTTCTAATAAGAGGAGAAAGATGTAGAAAAGATCTGTACCCTACAGAATTGTTTGGAAACATTACTTTTACTGCAAAACATACCTCATCTGCTTCTAAGCACTTGTTTTCAGCTATTTTTTTGTTTTCATTTAAGACCGTTTCATGTCTGGATTTCAATTCTTCTACTGCAATTTGTCTTTTTTGTACCTAGGACAACATATATTTTTCACATACATATGCGAGGTCCTTGATTTAAATACAGAAAAGATAGAATCATTGGTATGAAGCATAAAGGAAAACCTTTGACTTCTAAATAACATCTCAAAGTTTGTCATTATTTGAAGTTATTTATTTTCATTGTCTTACTTGTCACAGCAAGTATAAAAGGGTTACCAGGTAAAGAGCACTGTTGTATCAGCAGTGTGTTATCAGCAGTGTGTTATCAGCAGTGGAGAATGCAGTTGTGCTGTAGAAGCAGCCAGCAGGACTCACATCTCTCTATCTATGTAACAACTCTCACTGACATTTCCCATCTGAAGTCACTGCAGCCCTCAGCTGGATAATTTCACTCCATTCACTGCTTAAGGCTGGCTGTTGCCTGGAACTACATCTACCATCTTAAAGCTGGCACAAACTCGTTGTGATGGTGCAATCCAAAGACAAGGCTCTCTGGCTCTACTCTAGATTTTCTATCATGTCTTTCTTTTCTCTTGTCACTGATTTAAAAAAGAAGTGAAGAATGTCAGTGAAATTGTGTCTATACTACAGCAGAAATAGATATATATTTGAATAAATGTTCTAAAATTTCTGTGTGAATAAAGCCAAATACAAAAAATGAATTGATAAAAGGCCCATTTTAAGTTTGGTTTATTTGTTTCACTGGTGTTTCTATGTGGATTTACATACTGAAATACTCATATAACCCTATAACTCCTAACCCTAACATATTTCTTGAATGAATTTAATTTCTTGAAGTTACCTGAATACTGATATGCTCTTTGGAACATGAAGGTAAAGTATGGCCAAGTAGAGGTAAAATATCATTGGGATATCCACTGAAGACATCAGACTCAAATGTTTTATATATCTAGTTTACTGGGTCACTAACCCGCTTTTAGGAAGCAAATCTTGTCAATACAAGTTTGTAGTTGTTGGCTTCAATGAGCTTCAAGTGGCCTTCACACAATTCAGTAGACAATGTGTACTTGTAACAGTGTGGAGACTATTCTTTGATATGGTCTGTAATAGCATTTCTTCTTTCATACTCAATATTACAAAAATATTTCAATCCCCATTAAAAAAAGGGTTTATTACAAACAAAACCTTTATCATTTCCTCAAAATGGCTTACAAGGTTAGAAAAAACATATTTGAAGATTTCAAACGTGGTGAGTCACCTCATTTTCACGCTGTTCTACAAGGTTTTCCTGCAGCTTTGCTTTTTCTTGCAGATGTAGTAACTCATATTCAATAGACACTGTACTTTTCTCCAATGTAGCAAGGGAAACCTTGACGAAAAATAGAAAATATAAAAATTACACATTCTACAATATGATATTACCAGCAAGTGACTTTCTGGCACCAGGAAGAGTGACATAAGTATTTTTCCTGTCCAAATGATAGTCTACAGTTCATTTGTCAACTTATGAGAACACTTATTTCAGATGATAAATAGAATACAAAACCTGTAAACTCTTTCAAAATTGAAATTAATAATTGAGGTAAACTCAGTTCTTTAATTTGAAAGAAAGCTTAACAAACATAAAAGAACAATTTCTACTTAAACAATTGTGCAGTTATTGACAGTAAAATAAACAGCATCCTGATTAAGCAGATATATCATCAGACAACTCTGTTCCTAGGTTTGCCATAGATTTCCACTGGAAAATTTTCAGTATCTCATTTGTTCTTACTATTATAAATGGATGGCAAACTTTATCCTGCAGGTCTGGGGTCTCTGGACAGAAGGTCCAAAGAAAATTAACATGGTTATTTCATTAATGTATGAGAAATGTAGAGCTATTCAACAGTGATGTATAGTCTCACCTTTAATTTTTTGTTTTCAAGGTAAATCTTCTTATTTTCAGAGTAAAAAGAATTTAGCTTTCCAAGAATTTCCTCTTTGGAGTTTCTTCTCCATTCTTCCCTTTTTTCCATGTCTTCCATCAGGCCTCTGATCTGACTTGTTAGACAGGCAAAAAGTTCTGTATAACACACAATGCTTCCAAAACTCTCACTATGAAAATTAAATTCAACCTTAACACACTCTCCTTCACCGTATATATATATATATGTATATATGGGAGAATGCATTTATGCATCCAAGGAAATGATTATCTACTTATATTCTGGGATAAACTCTCTGAAAGAGGAAAGCTTCTACTCCCAGGAAGAGTCTTATCTCAATTATAGAACACCAAATCATACTTCCAAGAGAACTATGCATATGCATATACACAAAATGTAATCATATTGAATTTATAGGGTATATCACAAAATGCCCTACTAAGAACACTCTTTAGCTTCTTTAGGAAAGTTACTTTCCATTATTAAAAGCAGCAAATTATGCTGTGCTTCATTTTTTGCTTTTTTTGGTTAATAAAATTCACAAAATTTGTTTTGCTGCTTAGTCAGCCACACTCTGCTTAGTAGAAGAAGTCTAGAATGGCACATTTCAAACAAAGACTTGTATTTTCAACTGAAATGAAAACAGCAAAAACTAGGTGGAAGCAGAATTACTATTTGTTCTTTCTTAGATGCTTCTCATATACACTGGACCAACAGTGGACTAGACAGATGTCAGGACTGATGCCGTCTACCTGCACTCTGATTAAATTTTAAAATCTGCTGCAAGTATTTTCAGAAATGCCAGATTTTCTGGGACAAAACCACAACATTCAAGCCAGTTTAATGTGAGCTGGTAAACACTTGAGCCTGAATCAAGTTCTTTGTGAAATAAAATTTGTCCCAGACCTAGAATAAAGGCATCTAACAGTTTCTTTTGCTTTTAAAATTCCAGTCCATATTTCTACCAACAGAAATGGTAAAAGGGTATTTGTCATTGTCTGCCCAAAAAAATAGCATATCCTTCATGTACATTAAGATTTGACTGTTTAGTTTGAGTAAGATTGGATAAATTCGTTCTGCTTTTCCTTACAGGAGTGAACTGTTCGAGTGGCATCTGAGATGAACCCTTCTCTATCCTCTCCTGAGGTGAGATATTAGTGGAACTGAAATAATTTGGCCATCACTAGTCTGAAGTAGGACCTAGAAGACAAAGAACCTTGTTCTATTCTGTAAACAGAAGGGTTAACACTCAATCTGTTGAATCAGTTATTAAATAAGTGGTTATGTAGAGGCTGCATAGGAACTGCCAGCAAGTTCAGGTTGATCAGAAGTATGCAGGAAAAAGAATATGTTTCTTACTGGTAAAGGGGAATAAAGCCTTAAAAGAAGTGAAATGCAACCGAGAGGTGGGTAAAAATCTTAAATTTGTTCTTATTTCCAACTTCCAAATTCTGCTCAGAATTTTAAAATATTACTAAACTCATTTACATTGTCAACAGAGTATTGCACTACTAAATACCAACACTCTGTGATTACAGAAATAAATAAAAAAGACCAACAGTCCAACTTACTTCTCAAGACTTTCTTTTTGAACTTCTAACATTTTCTTTTCTTCAGCTATTCTATCGTGCTTTTTTCTCCAGACATCAGAGGCTGACAGTATCTCACACAGTTTGACTTCCTAGAGAATGCAGAAATTATAAACTATGTAACAAAAGAATGGCACTGAAGAATGCCATTAAATTCTACAAATTTTTCTAAACACAAGAGCTATGTAATATGAGATGGTTTTACTGGATCTCCCTTGTACAAATCAATATAAATTTTCTCTCATCTCAAAATAAAATCAACAAAATTACCCACATTTTAAAAATCAAAGTCTAAGTATAGACTTTCAAGGCAGAGACAGTTAAACACTGGTACTGTATATCAACTGTAGAATACAACATTTCAAAATTTAAGAAGACAATCTTTTCTTGCCAAAAAATTGTCCTCAATACATCTCAACTACGTATATGTTACACCAATTAATAAACAAAAATGTGCCAAAATATTTTAAGAATGAAAAACACTAGCTAGGTGAAAAATGAAACATTAGGCAAAATCCCTTCGATGAATGTAGATAATTAGCCATGTGATCTTGAAAGTACACCAGGTTTTCAATGAGGAAGGAAACAAGTGTGACTACAAAACATCAGAAGTTCAGGAGGTTCTGCCCCTCTGTATTGCTAATTTTAGTTAAAGATCCACTACTGTCTTCTCACAAAGATCCAAGAATGCTAAAACCATTAATAATCATCTCCTTGTACACTAAATATATCTTTAATTGTGACATATCCAAAATGATTACAACAAATCTAAGAGTATGAAAACATATTCTTATTAGGATATGCAAATAGGGCAATAAACACAATTCTGATGCACCTGGCCTTTTTGAACATTTACAAGCTATTGATAGGCAAAGCAAGATTCCAAGGAACAACTTAAGGAAGAAGTTTTATGCTTGGATTTTGAAAAGGTTCAGGGCAAGCAGCTCAGAAACAGAAAGCTAAGAAACCACATGAGACCTCACACGATAATAAAGAAAACTAGCACTCCAAAGCTCTGCCATGAATTCTCAGTTAGTACAGTGTATTTCTGAGTTAGTCATAGTCATAGTAATTTCTGCTTACCCATAGAGGACTAACAGGAAGACCAGGAGAGGTTTAACCAAAAGCTGATGACATTCCTGTTACTTCCTACAGCTCATAATGTATAACCTCATGACTTGAGACCATCACTGAATTTTAACAAAACTAAGGCAGTTAATAATAACAGCTTTCATGACACCTATAGCAACCTTTTCCTTAACAAATGGGCAACAAAACAAAAGACATACAAGCTCAGTATAGTCAAACAAATTTTCATATTTTTCACAGGTGTAAGTCTTTCAGTTGTTCAGTTTCAAGCAATACAACAGAACATTGCTCACAGCATAGTCACTCACATGTTCTCTTATTTTAGAGGTTACATCTTTCACAGCTTCTTCTAAGCATTGAGCTCTTTGTTCCTGGGACCTTAATACTTTTTTCAGAGCAATCTTCTTCTGTTCACTTGTTTCCTTTAAGGCTAACTTCTGGCACTTGTATTCACCAATTTTATGTTTCCACTCTGCTATTTTATTTTCTAGAGTCTGCAGCATAATAAAAATCAACTAATAAACAAAGATGTGACTTGAGGTGGTAGATAAACACCTTCCATAAACACAGCAAACAGAAAGTCTCAGTTTATGTATGGATTTAACTGTCGGTATGAGGAAACAGCTGCTATCCCTTATTATAACCACAGGAGGTCAGAATCACACTAAGAATGAGTGCCTTGGGCATTAGTCAGTGGCTGAGGTAAATTCACATTGACAACTAATTTCATTGGGGCAAGGCTAAGCTTTTGCAAGCTTTTGTCTAGTTATTAACAAAATCACCTCCAGGATTTAAGCTAGCCAACGACTTCAGCAATTTCTTAAAGTGAACAAAACTTTTTAATAGAGATTGAGTGACAATACATCTGTATGCAAGTTATTTTACCTTTTGAAAATGTTGTTGGAACCCCATAATTGTACTAGGTAGAACAAGAAAACATGCGGCTTTTATGCTTTTATGCAGACAGATGTGATTTGAAATTGCCTTGATATAGGTCGGGTAACAATCTCAAATGACTCAATTAGCAGGGGATGTATGCTAGTAAAAAAGTTTGGAAATTGGAAATTCATTGATTTAGCCAACGTTTTCTCATCCATTCCTATGTTCTTGACAAGTTTTATATATTGTATTCTGAGGCCCTATACAGCTCCAGCCTTTCTACACATGATCTCCTCCTTGCCTTTTTCTCAAGCCAGTAACTGATGCAAATGCCCAAATTTAACCTGTGTTTCTTAGAACAGAAAACGAAAATAATTTAACCTATCCTAAACAAAGTAAGATTAGGCATTAGTTTAAGTGTTTCCCTTTCAGTCAGTAATAAGAGACTTATCGACTCCTCACAGACAAACAGAAGAAAGAGGGTGTGGCTGTCACTGTTCCCTTAGAACAGAAAGTCACCTTAGGGACATGTCTATCTCTTGACCATATGCAGACTGTCTTCAGGCAGTGCAGTTGAGTGAGCAAACACTTCTCTGCATGTTTCACTTTGCTTCACCAGAACTGTACAAGTGTGCATAAGTTGAGAAAAGAAGAAAAAAAAAAAAACCACAAAAAAACCCCCACCCCAACTTTGCAATTAAAATAGTGTGGTCAGGCAGACCTTGCAAAACATAAATACTTATGATTTTAACTGTTTTTGATTTTTCTTTTACCGATAATTTGATTTCAAAACAAGCCACTGCAAAGTTTTGGGTTTTTTTCCAATAAACTGAAACACAAGTAAAAATATTTTGACCTGTATTTTCATTTTTATTTCATCATTTTCTGCTCCTTTTCTTTCAATCTGACACTGTAGGTGAGCTTGTAGTTCCTTTACTGACCTTGACAGGTAGTGTCCTTTCTGTATGTTGATCTAAGAAAGACAAGCAAACACAAATTTATTGAACCATGCTGTATGATGCTCTCTATTTTTTCTGCTATGCCATAGTTTCTAACTGACATTTGAATGTCCTCAAACCATGGAAAAGATAAAAGAAGCTCTCTACAAGTATATTCACAAGCAGTAACCTTACTAACTTTATTATGTTAAACAGAAATCATCAACTTGAAACAATTTATGTATAATTATTGAATCATTTAATCTGAGTTTAAGTGGCAGGAATAAGGCCTGGAAGCATGTCCTCAGAAATGCAGGCTAAGCAAAGACAGCCAGCTAGCAGCATGACTAACACTTAGCCACACTGATCAGCTGTGCTCTGACTAACTAGAACTGAACTGACCTTCATTAAATTCCAAAGACCACCATCTCCTATTAGAACTACTAGTACATTTAATCCAAACTCTAATTTCGGGGGATACATAAATCATAAGGGAAGAGGAAACTTATGTCACCAGAACTCAGATCAGATGGTTCTATGAAATTACTTTCAACTTGATTCCTTTGGCTCATTCTAAGTAAGAAGTAATGAGGTAGGAAACTATTGTATTATCAGTATAGACTAAAATAATGTACCAGTGGAATTTCCATTATAGATACCAGCAAGAAAGGGAGATTCAGTCAAGTATTGATGAAAATGCCATTTATTGAAATTAATGTAAGAAGGAACAAGGGGATAGCAGAGAAAACAATTTATCCTTTCAGATGCTAGGCACCCTAAATTGTTTAACATTAGGTAGTCTCTGGTCAGGGGATGGTATGCCACATAGATCCCATCAACATTGAGGTCTGCTGGCATTGGGGTCTTCAGAATTTTTATAGGCTTTCCTAATCAGCATTTCTATTCTTGAGCAAAAAGATGTTCCCATGAAAATGTGCTCCTTCGCTTCAAGATAAAGACAAGGACACGACAGGAGCCCCCACAGGCTCCTCTATTATGACCAGCTGGTTACGTTAATCCAGCAGCCAAGTGACATGTTCATTTGGATAAGCAAAAAAAAACCTCTTAAAGAAGAACCATGGCTCTTAAAAACCCACAAGGAGTTACAAATATCAAAGTACACTGCTGTCCCCTTAAAGGTTTCACTGAGCCTACGCCGTACCCTCACTGAGGCTGACCCACGGTGCATTGCACACACACAAAGGGCAGGGAGGCGCTCAGTCTGTGACAAAGATTGCCAAACTACCACTGAAACAACTCCCAAACTTTTACAATTCTTCCTTCCCAGTGTTGGGGTTTGCACTGAGCCCCTTCTTTTGGCACAAAGAATGAATGGGCTCTTGCCAGACTTGTGAGTCTTTGATGATATTAGCTCTGCTGTCTGTACTACCCTTCCCAAAAGAGCCACAGAAACCAACTGTGCACAGTACCTGTTTAGTTTATTCCATACTAGTCCTTATAAGCACTTTTCCCCCAGAATATTGCAGATCAGTAAATGAGAAGTCAGAAGCCACATTAGGATATTAGTGTTAAGGACAACTGTATCCTTAGTTGATAAGTTTGTAGGAAACACCTCCCAGGATTTTACTTTTTTCATAGGTCTTTGAAATAATTGCTTTACTCAAATTTTGTATTTTTTAATTAGGAATCTAGTATGTTGAAAGAAAATATTCATTCTAATGGAATTGGTCACTTACTTTTTCACATTGAAGCATTGATGAAAGTTCTTTAATCTGTTTCTCCCTTTCAAGTATTTTTTTCCTGAGATTCTTCATGGGAAAAAAAAAAAATTAATGTTTGTATACAAGGCATCAGGAATACACAGTGATGAAGACTTCAGATGTAAAACTAAGATTCCATTTTATGATGGTAAATCACAAATACTCCCATTTCCCACCCTTACTGGAAATTGTATGATTCCATAAGGTAGCCAATTTCAGATATTTAGCATAGAACAAAGACAATCAAATTTTAGTTTACTTACAGTATTCTGAATTTGACTTTCACTTAGCTCCTGCATCCAAGTGTCAATGGATTTGCTGTTTAACTGCAACACAGACAACATTATAAATTTCTTCTGATTATAACTGACTTTGTATTTTTCAATGGTTTTAAATGGGTTACATATAGTATCCCATTCCCCCCACTTCCTTATCAGTCACCAGCAACCTGTAATCACCCTCACCCCTTCTCCAAACACCTCTCTCCTGCCTCTACCCTAGCACTCCAGGATGACTGATGCCTTCACCAAGCACAAAGTTATCTGTTTATTCCACTAAATGCTCCACTGACCTCTCATTATTTTTTCAGAAGTGGATTGTGTTGTCTTCTCCACCCACCAGGACCCATTTCCCCTGTGCTCAGCCTGTGCCAGGTGCATCTCCATCAAAAGGATTATTCAGACTGAGAGTTTCAGTTTCTATCCTATATCCATATTGCCCTTCATATAATTGAGAAAACAAGTAACAAAATCAGGAAGTTCCCATCTTAAATAATCACTTCCTCAAAGAATCAGAATGCTGACTTCTCTGTTTTCCAACTGTTGTCTTAAGGCAAAATAGTACAATCAAACATCTAAGGTTCTTTATTTTATATATGTATGTGTCTTGTTTTATTACAGGACTAGATTTCCTGGCAGACCTCAACTTGTATAACACAGTGCAACTCTCTATAACTTTTTCCTAAATTTACAGCCAAAACCAAGTTCTTGAATTTAATTACTTCCAGTGAAAACAGCACCTTGGAAGATTAAACATCACGCTTCATTTATCATAGCAAATCAGTGTAAGCAGAAAAGAATGAATAAGAATTTTGCCATAGTTTCAGTATACTGTTGCTATGTCCAGCACTGCTGTAACTAGGAAGTATATTTTTAACCTTGTTAACAAAACAAATACAATTTTAAAAATCAAGCCTGACAGGAACAGAATGAACTTGCCTCAACAACGTGAAGAAGAATAAACTTTTTCTGAAGATCAAAGTCCAGTGAAGGAGCAGTACAGTCATGTACTGGTAAAGACAAGGATGATTGTGATACTGATGACATTTTGATTTAATGCTGCATAACAAGACAGAATATGTTAACATATATTGATGTTCTGTGAACCAGTAACATTACTGGCATGCCAGGTTGTTCCCACTACAGTGGAATTACTGGACTGGACCAAGTAAACCCCAGTCACAGCAGACATGTAACACAGCACCTGAAATCTTCCACAAGAATTTACAACTTGCAATTGTTTAGTGCTGAATGCACAGATACGATGTGCAAAAAGCAAATCCTTCCACAGCAGAAAGCCGAATATACTCGAAGGACAAAGTAAAGCTTGCAATTGCTATTTCCCACCTCCACGCTCCCCAGCACAGAGGGGCAGGCTCAGGGACACAAGTCACTCAATGCCAGCCCTCGCCCCGAGGCACACTCGGGCTCTCACCGCAACAAAGGGCCCAGCGCCCGCTGCCGGCGGCTCCCGCCCCTGGGGTGTCCCGCGAGTCACCGCTCAGCACCGCTCCCGTGAGTCAGTGTCCCCTCGGTACCGCTCCTGAGCGGCAGTGTCCCCTCAGCACCGCTCCCGTGGGTCAGTGTCACCTCAGCACCGCTCCCGTG
>WEIU01001170.1:311-11476 GCA_013389925.1 Aegithalos caudatus | reverse complement strand
GACTTAACCATTCTGATTCCCTCAAAAAATGCTTATTCAAGGAGATTAAATGGAAAAAAAAGTTACTGCTTTTTAAACTCTGAAAATGCTCCAAGTGAAGGAATGGACTGTTAATTGTATGTACTTTCATCAGGATATGTTTACAGTATTTTCACAGCTATCTTTTGACTGCATTCCTAAAAGTAAAGCAGTGAATGATGGACAGTGATTTTCCCTACAAGGGTTAATGCAGTAAATTAAGTTGATACAAATAAAGAAATCCAGACAGTTTAAGTACACAGGGTCAGTGTACATGATGGAGAGGCCTGTCAGTTTTTGCTGGCTTTTCCAAATGGGCATTTGTCCTGCAAGATCTCAGAGACATCATCTTGAGCTTTGAAGTGCGTTGCATCTTTGGGATCATGATCCATCCAAAAGCCAACATAATCTCTACCTGGCAGTTCTGCTCTTGTGTGTCAGTCCATGTCAGGCATGCTGTCCCTCTGTATTTAAACCATATGTATTTTTAAGTCTATGCATGCATTTTCCCTTATGTAAATTCTATGCAAAAAGAGTCACTTCTCTATTTGTATGCAGTTTTATGTACAAATAATTTCGTGCTGGAAGAGAACGAAACTCTAAACCTTTTCACTATTTTTTCAATGCTTTAATTTTAATTACATTGTTTTACATTAATTACAATGTGCATGTATAAGAAGTACCAGATTGTAATGCCAGCAGAAATAACAAAATTGCAGCTTTTCTTTATCCTCTGCAATACAGAGGTGAGAACTAACCTGGATGTAGGTGTGATGCAAATGGATCATATTCTGCTGGCTCCCTTATTTATAAAGGAAGAAACCTAACAAATGGGGCTGGACTGATAGGTTAGTGAAGTGTATTGAGCTATGATGCAAATTTTTATGCTTTACTATTTTCTGTGACAGGTTAAAGTGCTAAATATCATCTCCATGTGATTATGTACTTTTATAACTGGGAAAATAATTTGAAAATTACTTGTCCCATGCTTATGTACAGCTGAAACAGCTTAGTTCAGTGCTTAAAATCAAAATCTAAACTGTTTTTTTATCTATATTCACTTCACGGTCTTGGTTAGGTTGAACTTGCTGTGCTTTGTGCTGATAATCTATTTACCTGCTATATTCAGTGTTGTAACTTGCTTTTGTTTTTCATCTATACACTTAAGCAACTAAACACCTCTCAGCCTGAAGAGAATAACATTATGGTAAATGTCTCTTACATGCTCAACTTGCTGCATGTAAAATGGCTAAAGGTTTGTTGGCCTCCTGTGTTCACTCATTTTCCTGTCAAATGTTTCCTCTTGCTATCCAGCTCATTTTGGTCTTGTTTCACATGTTTTCCATGCTAAAATGGATTGGTGTAATGCACTAAATGCACTCATGTCAGTACAGCATTGGATGTTATTTTTATCAGATTATTTCTGATAATTTGAAACATACAGTATTAAGTTTTATATTCTAATTTCTGTGATTTTATGAATGTAAATTTAGGCTACAAAGGAAATAATTTTTCACTTCTGAATTATTTTCAGCTATCAGAGGAATTATTAATATGAGTACAAGTGAATTGTGTGAAGCAGCCAGGAATATGTAGAAATTATTCCCTTCAAGCAATGTGTTACAAAGAACTGGAACTGAATAATGTCAGAGCAGTTAATGGCTTAATTTAGAGTACAATGTATCCTAAACTTGTTGCAAGGACTCTCTAGTGCAGCTGGTTTTAGCATCATAGTTGTAAAAGTGGGAGAGAAAGTGATTAATTAGTTATGTGCAGCATAGACTGTGCTGTCCAGGCTGTTCTGGTTGGGGTTTGGATCTCCACAGCATATTGGATCCCATCTCAATTTAGTGCTCCAGATTTCTCAGCTGTGATCAGATAAAAAAAGGAGCAAATAAACTTGTTACAGTTTGCTCTGCAACCTTTATACACATTTCTTCCTATTCCTGATTGTGTCATCATCTTACAATGGCAGAAGATGAAGGTTAAAGAAGAACCACATTGCAAGTGGGAATTGAAAGAGCAAGCTGAAGTAATTAACTTTTAGACTAAATCTCTTGCAGTTCTATGATTTTGCTGTGCTGCTTGCTACTATTTTAATACTCAATTTGAGATACCTCTGTAGCATTTTTAATTAAATTTAGGCTTCTGTCAAAGTGCTTGTGAAATAGAAAACTGGTAATGAAATTAGCAAGAGAAAGCATTCATCTGTTTCAGTGTAAAAATGAGAATAACTTTCTGTAGTTTTCCATTATTGTAACACATTAAGTTCCTCCTAAGGTAATTTAGTTTGTCTGATTCATGTCATTTTTTTAAGTAGTCACGTCTTGTGTTGTAATAGCTTGTTTTAAGTAGATTCTTGTAATATATGAGTTCTACAAGTCACACTCTCTTCAGTATCTGATTTGTTTCATAGATGTAATGCTATCCATATTCATAATAGATTCATTGTATATGAAGGGCTTTGGGCAACTGACTTGTTGCACTCCTCAAATCTCTGTGAAGTTCTGAGGACAGGAAAGTACTTAAAAGCTAAAGTGTGATTACATACTGTAATGGAGTACCACCGATGTCTAAGTTTGTATGTTTCTATTTTTTCCTCCCCCACTCTTAATGCTGACTAGATATGGGCTGAGGAAGTGACAAAAGTAAGTAAACAATTTTAAAACTGCAGAATTCTGAAACTGTAACTTGTGCTGGACTACTGTAATAAAGGATATTACATGCTGGTGATTTCAGTCTGATGTTGGCAGCCTGATGCATTACATCAGAATACACTGGGCCCCTCCAGGGCCTTTCAGGTTTCAGAATATTAAATACTAGGCACAGCTATATATCCACTACCAGTGTTTTACTAAAAGCATATCTAGTAAAGCAACATTAGGAAGGTGATTTTATTCCATATGCTTTAATGTGTGTTGTCCCTTCACTGCAGGATTGCACAGTATTTCTAAGTAGTCCTGTGCTCCTATATGAAATCTGGGGAGATTATTTACATGTGAATACTCAGATTCAAAACCTGGGGTCATATTCTGTTGTTGCAGAGCAAGTACCCTTTTGAGGGATCTTCATGAGATGTACCTAATGAGGCCTTTTAATGATCCTAAAAACACAATGCAATTGCTGCTGGGAAGTTTAGTCTTGTATTTTTGAGCTCGTCTCTCTGTTCAGAAACAAAGGTGATCAGGCCATAAACTTCCCACATTAAAAGTCAGCTGGTTTTCACCTTTACCCCAGGGTGTAGAATAGATGCTGTCCTGCTACTGTTCACCTAGCAGTACTGAAAATAGGTATGGTCAAACTGATTATAGATATCATCACATAATTCAGTTCATGTAAATCTCTATAAAATCAGTACATTGGTAAATATATTTTAAGTCACTCTGTACTGGCTAAATTAATATGTGTTACCACATTACCTACTTTTCCTTTTCTTGAAGAAAGAAGTTGATTTGTTAGAACCTTGTTGAAACAAATAAAATTACTCTGATAGGTATGTCCCCTTCTTGTAAGTTGCTGACTTCCCTCGGTTACTTACCTGACAGGGAGACAGAAACACATTAGCAACTTACTTGTTTTGTCTCTTACTTCAGAGAAGCAAGAGACAAAACTATTTCTCTCCAGATAAATGATTTACTTATTGCTTTGATGGGTTTTGTAAAGAAAATTAAGATGTTGCTTTTCTTCCCCTCTTGGCTATCAGAGTAGCTTTTTTCATCTGTTTGTTCTTACATTTCTCTCAAAGACTGGCAGATGGATTTCACTTATACCATTTCAAATTTAATCAGAAAATTCCATGCAAAGTTTCTTTCCTCAAACTTTGAAGACCTAATTAGTTTGAAGCTTGATACAAACAGTACTATCTCAGTTTTTAGCAAGAAGCACACAGTTCTTTAGGTACATCTTCACTGTTTAATTACTGTGTAAGCCCTTCCAGCTGCAGCAACTTTAGATAGAAAAACATTTCTTAGGTAACTGTATCATTCTTCTGCACTCTTTTATGAGATTCCATGTGACCTTACATACTGATTAACATTAGCTGAATGCAAGAACAGAATATTTGCAAACATACGAACTGCTTATGAAATCAGTTTTCTGCTGGTATCACCTCATAATTTTTCCTGAAAATATATTTTCTCCTTTGTTGAGAATAGTAATTGCTGCATCTTGGACTTAATGTAGATTTTGGCCCTTGGGTTTGCTTTTAGAAACAAGGCACTAAATGAATATAAGCACTGAGGTGAGGTAATCCAGATTTTAGGCTGAGGACATTCTGTCTGGGAACAATGAATCTTAGAGCACATATTCTGTATATATATGTTTAGTGTCCTTTTTAATTTCCCCCCCAAAAAAGTATTCTAATTTTAGCTATGCTAGATTGAAGTAATTTAAAACCAGTGTAACACTGAAAACTAACTTAAAATTGTTGAGAACTATATGTAACAGGGAGTAAATTTGAATTATTGAAATATGAAACTTGTATTACATCATTTTAATAGAAGTTTTACCCTAATTGTAACGCCAAGTGTTAGAACCTTTTGTGTAGCTCAGATTTATTTCTTTTCGAAGACTCCTTGATTACAAGCTCCAGAAATAGTTGTAGTAGTTTGGTGGCCAGTATAAGACATTAAATTATGAGACATCCTGATAAAACTTCACATCAAAGATTTATGTACAGCTGATTGCTGTGCAGTTACCTGGCAAAAATAACGTGAGATTTACCCTGAATTATTTCATCAGAGATGAAATGTTAAGTTGATGTATAGAAAAAAATTACATTATTCTTGGCTGTCACTGGTGTGCTGACAAAACCCCTGGTGCAAATGTGGTTGTGCCAGTGAACACTTGGTTTGTTATTGGGAGAAGTGGAGTGATGCTGCTGGCAAAGAAATGCTTTTCTTTTGCATATGTAGTAGGTGTCTGATAACAAAGCTGCTTGCTGTGTACCCAGGGCCTCAACATTTCTGAACCCAGAATGATGCAATTACTGTATTTGCCTACTAAAGATCTGCAAAGAAAAAGCCCATTTCAAACAGCTAAGCTTGTGATTCCTGTGTTTGTGGAGCACTTGTGCCTCGAGTGGGGCTGTTGCAGTGGCAGGGGTGGCACCGAGCCTGTCCCAGTCCCTGACGTGCATTCTCTGTCTCAGTCTGAGCAGGAAGTGCGGATTACCCAGAGTGAGTTTGACCGTCAGGCAGAGATCACCAGGCTGCTGCTGGAAGGAATCAGCAGCACACATGTGAGTACCCAAAAGGTGTGGAGGGGGAAACTCCACATCAGGGCACCTTCTGAAAATAGCTGCAGTAAACTACTTGGGAGCTCTGGTCTAGGAGCTTTCACTTCAGTGCATTAAAGCATCAAACTACAAGGGTTGTTTGTTTTGTTTTTTGTTTTTTGTTTTTTTTTTAAATAAGTTCTTATTTAATATCCACTGAATTTACTTTCCCATTAACCTTCAGAATACAGGAGCTTTCATTTTCATTTTTCATACCCAGCTTTCCATTCATCAGATGAAGTGAGTGTTGAAACCACAAAAATGTTTACTCAAGTATGTTAATTTTTGTGACATTTTATTATCCTGTTTACCTGGTAAATCCAGGCACTATGCCTATCTGGTGTTTATCCCTAAGTGCACTATTGGCATGAGCACCTGATGAGGTGCTTGCCCTTTCTAATGCAGCATGGTGCCCTTATAGACTAAACACTTGAGTTCTTTGCTGTGTTACAGGCACATCACCTCCGCTGTCTCAATGACTTTGTGGAAGCTCAGATGACCTATTATGCACAATGTTACCAATATATGTTGGATCTTCAGAAACAACTTGGAAGGTAGTAACACTGTATAAACTTCAGGAAAAAGCTCAGGTTCTAGTAAATGCTTGTGAATAGTGGGAAAACTTGCAGTGATATAGCAGTGGCAAACACGCAGGCATGCTGGACTTTTATCTGTTCTCAGGTAATTAATATGTAATTACCCAGTGCAACTACTTCCCTAAACCTACACACAGCACTAATGCTTTTTGAGAGTTGATCTACTGAGATTTTATATTGTGTAATTGAGGAAGGTGAGCTCTTGGTAACCTCATTTAATCTGACAAAAAGGAATTTCTAGAGATTTATTTGTAATCATTCACTTTGTAATCAATCACTCTTATGTTTCATGCTACTAAACCACTGTGCAACATGGGAAAAGTTTTTATACTACCTATAAATTCCTGTTGCCTCTTAATTTGCTGCAGGTCATTATCTGATTTTCTGATGAAACCCTGTTCTTCACTCTTAATTGAGTTGCCAGCATAGATACTGTAGAGGGAGAAATCTACTTCATCCTGTCTATTATCCACACACAGTAGAATGAACAAATTTGTCTTGTTTTACTGTTTCATGGGTTTAGCATTTTTAAAGTAAGAGAGGAAACTGACATTAGTTTGTGCTCTTAATCCTTTTTGTGTGATTGGTGGGAATGTAGAGAGATCTACATACTTGTTAAAGTTTCTCTATTCTAATTCTTCACAAGTCACCCTTTCTTAGAGTTCATGTTATTTACGTGAGTGTATGCACTGAAGAATTGGCTGTACTTTGAAGTTTACCGTAGTTTCTTTTCTAGATAACTGTCTCTGAGGTATCTCTGTTTATGTTTTCCCTGACAAGGAAGTAAAACCAAGTGTTCTTGTGTCTTATCCTTTTCCTGACTTGCAACTTCCTGTGGCATTTGATTTCCTCAGTTTGTTTAAGTTTGTAGTTTAAAGACTTTACTAAAACTGTAATTTAAAGTATTTAAAACTTCAATCAAAAAAAAAAAGCTACATCTTTAAAGTTACATCTCAATCTAATACATTCCAGATATTCAGCTATAAAATGTGGTAGCACATAAATACAAGCTGTGGAATTGAAAGCTTGAAAACAAACATTTGCAGTATTAAGGAAAGAGCAACTTTTAAATTATAAATTAAGTGAAATATATTTTCAGAACTATTTTGAGAGGATATTTAAAAATGTATACTTTTATCCTAGTGTGTTTATCAAACAGAAAGCCTTAAACATAATACCCTTATTCTAAGGAAGAACATGTTCCTCTTTAAATTCTTTTAGGATGTATAGCTTGTCCCAGAACTGCTGTTTTTGTTTAAAATTTGTGTGAACTGCTACCAAGTATAAAAAAAGTGTATTTGAACAAAATAGTGCCTTTAGGCAAACAGAAGGATGTATCTTTATGTGTCTGTGATCTGATTAGTATATTTAATAAAATTACTGTGACTGGTAGAAGACCAAAAGCATGGAAGGTTTTCAAAATTCTAAATGCCTCTTAACAGTGAAATGAAGTTTCTCTGCCTATGTGGATTAAAATAGTTATGGTATTAAATCTTGGGTGTGTCTTTCCTTCCTTGTGCAAGGAAATCCCACTGAAGTATAACAGAGCAGTGGGACAGGGTCTCAGGTTGTGATCCTTGCTTTGGAAATATCTCCATTTATAGGGATGTGGTGTGTAGCACTTGCATTAAATAAGCAGATGAGTAGGGTTTGTGTTCTGTGCTCCTGAGGTTATGTGGGCACATACAGACCAAATAAACAACTTAGGCAGCTCAGCTAGACTTGGGTTGTGTCTGCCAGTGCTGTTTAACACAGAGTGCTGAGTTACACAGCTTTTCACACATCTAAGAACTCTATTGTGCAATACTCTCACATAAAAGCCAAGAACTGCAAAGGACTGAGTTTCATTTTGAGGTTGTGGATGGACCAGAGGCATTCAGCCTCTAAGTGAGATCAGTTTGTTAATTGAAACAGAAGCCTGGTTCTCAGAAGAGATATATTATATTTTACCTGCTTCAGAATCTAGGGCATAACCCCTTCCTGGTTCCAAAGCTGGGCACTGATCTTCCTGATGTGCTCTCCAGAAGCAGCTCTAAGAAAGGTGGGGGAAAAACTTGTACTCAGTTCTCTTTATATAAATAGACATGTTTTTATGCATGTTTCTCTTCAAGGCAGCACCAGCTGCTTATCTCTGTACTGCCTTCCCCTCCTGTGAAGGGAATCAAATCTCCCTTTTTTCTTATTTTCAGTTCCTCAGAATGAACTAAACAAATCTGTTTCAAATATTCTGGTACTCTGGCTGCTTTTTTTTTTTTTTTTTTTCTTCCTGATAACTGCTTTTGCTCTGAAGTTTCTCAGCTTCCCTGATAGACAAATGTAAGCTGTGGCATAATTTTTTTTTTTTCAGATTATCTATTACTAGCATCTTACTCTACAAGCTGTGAAACTCCTGTTACTCAAGTATTCAAAGTAAAAATCCCCAATCCAGACAACCTTTGTATAGCTGAAGCCTTCCAGTAAAAAGCCTTACATATGGCTTTGCAAAAGGAGTGAGACTTAATACCCCACTGATTGACAGAGTAGTTGTGAAGTTTTGGCTTTCTGTGCCACTGACTATACAAACCAGTGACCCTTTGAACTGAGCAGAATGACTTACAGGTAATTACTGTGTTAACTGAGAACAGGTTTAGCAGTATATTAAACAGTCATTTAGCAATATTGAGAAACAGCTGATTGTCATTTGAAATTAAATCCCTGTGTTTGAATGCCAGCTAATCAAGTAATAAATACATCATGAAGCACAGCTGAGTTATACCTACAGAAACATGGGGTCTGGTTTTGGCTCCCTTTATTCTTCTTGTTTGATTTGTTCGGGGAACATGATGAACTAGTTTGAAAAACTAATCAAGCAAATGAAAAAAAAAAGAAATTGGTGGAGTTGAAGTCTCATCTTGGTGAGTTGAACCAGCTCTTTATGATCAAGTAGGGGTCAAGGTGAGCCAGAGGGGGAAGTGGAACTTCATCCTTTTCACAATAGTAAGCTGCTACCTAAATTTGGAACAGTTTCCTGAAAGTCTTCCCAATTTTTACATGCAGTTTGGTCTGACTGGGGCTAGTGCTGTCCTTCATATTACACTGCTGCTCTTTCCTTTCAGTCAGATACAATTGTGACTACAAGGTGAACATGTTTAGAAGGCTGTTTTTGTGGAAAGTTATTGATCTTCCTGATTTTGGTTAGTTCAGATGGTTGAATCAAAAGCAGCAGATTGCTAGGTCTGACTCAAATGATAGAGAAAGAACATGTGTGCAAAAAAAGAGCTACAGGAGGGACTCCACCATGTTTGGGGGCAATGTGCATTCACCAGGTTGAATATAGTGTGAGCCTGGAACCTTGTGTGCAGGATGCTGCAGCTGTTACAGCTACGGGCTGCATTAGTTTTACTGTTGTCACATAAACCAAAAACTAGTTGTTGCACTGATGGGTTTAGCTTTTACCTGCATCAGCTCCCTGAAACAGCTCCTCTTACAATCATATGAGCACCAGTAATGCTGCAGACATGGTAATGGGAATATACTGATCTGCATTTCCAGGGGTAGAGTTGGCACTGAACTGCACCTTCAGAAAGAATCTGTCTGGGGAGCAGAGGTGTGAAGGGAAGGGATGATATGAGGCTATTTTCTGGTGGGTTCATATGCATGGTATGGATCTTCCTTATGTCCAAAGAGTGGGCAAACAAAAGGGAGGGGAGGTAATATGCCCCTACCCTGAATGTTAATGAAAATGCATCCATGTAGAAGGACTGATGAGGGAAGTTATGTGTGGGAATTCACTGGTCAAAAGAATGGAAGGAAATGCAGCTACAGTTCCAGGTCATCATGACTCAGTCTGACTCCTCTGGCCCTTTCTTACTGCATCACCTCTGCCACTTTTTTAAAACCTCTATTGACCTACTCTTAAATAAGAGATTTAAATAACAGATGGATGTTACAACCAAGTAAGGCAGCAAACGATGAGAAATGGTTACATCAGCTGCTAAATAGATGAGTTTAGCCTGCCACAGAACTGCATCCCAACATGTAGGACAGAGTGACATGAGACATTCTCAGAGCTCATCATTGCTGGTCCATGCTTCCTACTCCACTGCCCCAAAATCTCTTGCTGCTCTTGCTCTCCTTTTTGCTCCTTCCATTTTTCAGTCATGTTATTCTGTGCTTTCCCTTGTATCTGCTCTGTCACTCAGAACAGTTTTTTGTGACTGAGCTCATTAGCTAAATAGGAGATTATACAGTTTTTTTCCCTCTTTTTCAGTCAGGTTAATGAGTTTAATTGACTTCATGGGAGGGTCTGGCAAGCACTACAGCTGGCACTGAGCTAGTAGCAGCCTGACCTAGAAATGAGGAGCTTAAGTTGACATAAGTTCATTTTTAGTGTAAAAAAAGTTTTTTCTTTTACAGCATGAAGTTAGCTGAATCAATGAACTGATTTAGATTACAAAAATAGTTGTGTGGTTTTTCGTGCATTCAGAGGGAGGCTGGGGTTTTAAGTTGTATTATATTTCCCTGATCTGGTTCGTCAGCACAATCTTTTGTGTAACCATATAATTGAGGAATGAGCAGGAGGAGGTGGAGGCTACTTTTCCTGGCAGAGCTGTCAAAAGAAATGTTTATCAAAGTACAGGCTGAATTAAGTTTGACCAGCAGTGCTTTTTTGGTTTTGTCTTTTTTAAGAGACAAATATCCGGGGTTTTTTTAAGGTGGCAGTATTTCTTTTAACTTAGGTTATTTGATTTATGCTACTTCTCAGGGACAAGTATCTTTTTTAATGTTATACAACTCTCAGTGCTGTTCTGATACTGCTATCTACTGGTGTTTATTGCTGATAAAAATAAGAATGCTAATTTAGGCATGGGAGCATGCATAATGCCCTGTGTAAAACAGATTCACTCAGAATCTTTTTTTTTTTTTTTCCTCTCCCAGCTTTCCATCTACTTTCCTCTCTAACAACAATCAGTCTTCCACAACTCCTGTGCAGAGCGTTTCTACTCCCTCAGTCTTGGCCTCAGCCTCTGCTTCATTGCCTTCAGTAAGCAATTCAATTGTTACTTCAGGCCTCAGTGAACTGAAGTCATCAAGTGGCAGCAGAAAAGCAAGAGTTCTCTATGATTATGATGCTGCAAACAGCAGTGAATTATCTCTACTTGCAGATGAGGTAAGAGTTTTCTATGTACCTTGATCATTTGAAAGTAAAATGGGAATGTTTGTGAATAGCCAGTTAAGATGTGCTACATCAAAATGTCTGTGTAGTTGATTTTTTAAAATTAAATTTCAATAATACC
>WEIU01001169.1:42048-72213 GCA_013389925.1 Aegithalos caudatus | reverse complement strand
AGGAAATACAGGAGAGAAAATTTCTCACAACACTAGCATGTTTGAGCAAGGTCAGTCAAACATTGCTAACTCGTGTAGTAGAAAAAGCAAGCATGGTCTGTTTGAAATCAATAGCACTACTGAGTGCAAATGATGTTGTCAGTCTCTTGCAGACTACCTTCATTCAAAGTCAATGATTCCAAGTCTTTTGCCCTGAAGGGATGCTTTCAATCCCGAAAATTTTTGCAGACTGCTCTGCCTCAAAAGTTATTGAAAAAGCTGTGTGTTATTGCTCTGATGTACCATCAGCATCAGCATGGAACTGCACCAGATCACTTCATTCTAGAGCCAGAGGAAGATGTTAAGAAAACCAACATAAATATGTCAGAATTTATTTTTCAGTAATGACGTTGGCAAACATTTGAATTTCTTTCACTTCTTGACCAGTTAGACATAATAACATTAATATTCAGTAGCAATACATATGTTCTCTTCTTTCTTTAAATAGTCACAACTTATTTCAGTTAATTATTCTAAGCATTATGATAGCTTTGATCCTTCAGCTCATAGAGAAGACAGAACATAAAAATTCATCAAGTTGTCTATTCAGACTGTTTTATGCCACTGCCTGTAGTTAAAGAAACAGCACTGCTCCATTGAGAGTTTCCTTTCCAATTTCAGTCACTACACATATTTTCTAACAGAATGCAATACTCACAGATACTGGAGAGGCTATTCAAACACAATAAAAATGAAAAAGCACAAATGTTGTTGTGGAAGCACTTGACAATATCTCCCAATATAACATTTTATTGTAATGTACAGAAACCCTCCAGTACTATGTCAATGACTGTCATTCCAATATGCTCCCTAGCATCAATGCTGTCAATTCTAGTGTTTCATGGCAATTGGTTTGTTTCCACAAGTGTCACATCCTGGAGCAAAAGTATGGAGGGAAAAAAAAAAAAAAAAAGTGTGATTCAAGGAATTCATAAAGTTCCAAAACTGAAAAGAAAGTAAATGATGGAGGGAGGAAAGAATAGTGAAAGACCCTTCAAAATATAAAATTTTAAATGAAAGAAGGAGGAAAATTTAAAATACATTCAGTATTTCCTGAATATTTTTTAGACTATCCATACAAATGAACTTTTTTTATGTTTATATTTTTATCCTTCTAGAAATATAACCAAGCTAAAGAACAAACTACATATTTCTAAGGTATTTTTAGAAGTCCACTTCACTGCTTGCTATACACAGCTTATACAAAAGATATCAAGAGTGCCTATAACTAAGTATTAGTTTTGTATCAAAGTGGTAGATGAGCATCAGTTTTTTACATCTATCATTTGAATCAAAGTTCCTGGCCTGCCAGATCTTGCAATTTGCCATATACACATTACAAACTAATTTAAACCATTTTTATTGGTAGGTGAGAATTTTCTCATGGTTAATTTGAGAAGTAAAACACATACTGCAGGGATTCACTGATGTCTGATTTTTATTTTTTTTTTTTTAATAATTCTCTATTGATTATCACTATACTACCTTTATACTGACTGGTTCAGTAGTATGCAATTGGGTTCAAAATGTATTACATTCTTTTAAAATATTTTCCTAGCTCATGTAATAATCATCCTCAGTTGCATTTGAAAAGGTCACTTTCAGTGAATGTAGCACACATTCATTGAAGAGAGAGGCTTCCCTCTCTCTTGCTCCTCCATCACCACTTACACCTTGCTACTCTTCCTTGTAAGTACATGAAGTGTGTTTATCCACACATTCTCCCATTTTTTAGTCTTCCAACTACCTCTGAACTACTCTTACAGAACTAAATTGCTTCATTCATCTATCAACCATATATATTTTCCATTCCCTCATCTTTCCTTCAGTATTCTTACTCCCCAAGTTCCTTGCATATTCCTACCCAGTAACTAGCCTGCACCATTTTTATCTGAGCTCCATACAGAAAAGGAGGAGATGAAGTCACTGTTGATATCATCTGAAACAAATTAAAGTTAGATATATACTAGATATGATAGATAAAAAAAGTCCTAATTTTTTTAAAAAGAGAAATCAAGTGGTCTTGGAACATTTGAAGGGCAACAGAAAATAAGCAACAAGAGAAATTCCTTTTCTATCATAATGAATATATAAAACATTTCTGTAACAGAACTTTTACAAAGAAAATATTATTATGGGCAAAACTACTTACAGATGTAAGTACAAATGCAAGAATTGATGGGTTTTTTTGAATCTGAAGGGTCATATCTTTCCAAAAGGTTTGCCTTGTTTAAAGATTTTAATGCCAAAAATTTCTTCCATCTTATTTAAATAAAATACTTATAGGAATCTACAAAGCAGCAATTCTGACCATGTAGTCTAAATATTACATGGCATGCTTAATGGCTCAAATGTCTAAATTCCTAGTTTTATATTAAGTACCAGAAGTTTAGGAACATACTTAAGTACTTCTCTAAATTAGAACATTTTTTTTCCACATAATCAGCAAATGATACTAGTTTAGGGTAAAACATGAAATATAATCATCTTCTTGTGATTAGAGTCAGAGTATAAGAAATTAACTCAAAGTCTTTAATGCAATGTATTTCTCAGAATTACTTTGAGAAGATTAGTTCTCTTTTACAAATTCTCATTACTTATCTCTATAGTTCAGGTTTTTAATCTGATTTTAAAAGGTGAAATTACATTTTATTCATTACAGAGGTATAAGTTTTAATTTTTTAAACAACATTAATACTACTGCTAACTATTTTCTGTAAGAGAAACACCCAGCCTTCTGAGTAGTAATTTTGGAATACGTATTTCCATGGTCTATTGAAAAACTCCGTAGTATTTGGCCTCTCTTCACACAAAATCAGTGGGATGTAGTGTTGTATTAGTATGGCATAAAATAACATGAGTTATTTTATAGAAGTTATTAATAAGAACAGATAAATTTCTATTTCTTCCATGGCAAAGAGCTTGGTTGTATTAGTATTGTGTGCTTTTTTCCCATTCACTCATATTATCTCACATAGATTAAGTGCTACAGTGCATGGGCCGTTTTCTTATTACTCTGAAAAGAGCTATTAAGTAATATTTCCTTCTTTGGCTTTTCAGGAGATACACCCCAATCTTTTTAGCTCCCTGTCTTGTCCCTTTCACTGAATTGAAGAAATCAGCATCTCAAACTATGCTTTTGCCCAGCCCTCCTACTCATCTGATGTGGGTTTCTATTCATGCAGACAGCAGAATTAGTAACAGTATTTTTCAGACCCTGATAGAAAGCATTAATAATTTAGGATTTGACAGGTTACTCAGACATTATTCACTGCAATGCTTAATGACTTTTTATAAGATCATAGTAGGTTAGCTATTCAGCAATATATCAGTCACCCAGGCATTTAAATTCATTTACAGCAAATCACAGTAAAATATAATATGCAGCAACATTAACTACAGAATAGAATATTTAAAAAAGATTTTACATACAACCTATGTTCTACAACTCTATTATGTCCATGCATTATAGCAGACTGCCAAGAGAGGTTCTGGAGTGTCCCTCACAGGAGATATTCAAGAATATCTGGACACAATCCTGTGCCATATGGTCTAGGATGACTGTGCTTGAGCAGGGAGGTTGGACCAGATGACCCACTGTGGTCCCTTCCAGCCTGACCCGTTCTGTGGTTCTGTGATTCTATGCTATTAAATAAAGAAACCAACCAAATCTTATATTAGCTCTAGGCCTATTGTATTATGCTAGTTCTTCATGTCAGTTAGGACAAATAAATTTATTTTCTCCCTCCCCTCTTCTAAAAGAAATTAACTTCTTAATGATACTTATCAGTTTCTATAGGAAAATATCATAGCTGTGATTAATTGTCAGACTTACTAAAGAGTTGCATTTGGTTGGTGAAGAATTGTTGAGGCTGGTTGAACGAAATATGAGTTGGGCCTCTTTTTGATCTTGCACCTGCTGGAGCAAGGCTGACACCTGAAGAGTGTTTGGGGTGAAGCAGAGGCCTCACAACCCCGCGATGATCAGATGATGATGATCAGACTCCCTCCTCCTTTGCCATGCATAACAAGCCTTGCTCTGAGTTTGGTTCTTCGAGGAGATGAGCACAAAGACTCTCTGGTAAAGGTCAGACATCCTTTAAGACACACTGGTGGGTGGAGGTGGACAAAGTGTTTATTTTACATTTGTATCAACTATAAATTTTGACCAAAATCACCAAGATGCTCATTAAGCCGTAATAACATATTAACTTTCACTTTCATGCAAATGAGGTGAAATCAGAAACTAAGTCCAGATGCAACGAGAACCTCTGATCTCTGAGGACCAGCTGGAATGCAAGGAGGTTCATCTTCTGCCAAATTTCTGTACCTTTAATGCAATCCTGGGAACAGAACTATGTCTAATTCCTACAATATCAGGAACACTTATTTGTTTCCCTCAAAAACACTATTTGAAAACACATGCATGGAAAGCCCTCGTCCTTGCACTTAGACATGGTAATGAATTCTTTAGATCTAGAATTCTTTCTGATTAAGAGCAGTCATGCTTCATTTCAGTCTAGCTACTCACACAGAAAGTGTCACAGAATCATGATTTAGTAAACAAGATTCCAGTTCATACTGTAGTCACATGAGGCTGCCAGTCAGGCACGCAGCATGGATAAATTCAGACTTTGTTGCTTTCTGGAGTGATTAAGGAAACTGGCTAAAAATACATAGCAGATCTAAAGAGTATCAGGAAAACAAGTCTTCTGTCTTCTGGCACAATGTAATTTCTTCCACACCTCCTGAGAAACAGGAAATGAAAACATAGCAATAGTTTCAAATATCATTCCATTCAGCATGAACATTAGAAATATTAATGCTTCTGGTGAGAGAACTTTCTTGTTCAATCCTTTACTTCACTGTCAAATAATAGATTTTCCTTTTATTTAACAGTATTCAAAAAATTTATTTCAGGGGAAGAAGGTATACAGAACAGACTCATTTCCAACCAGTTCTTTAGGCATCAGTTCATAAATACCTTGTCTCACTGTCTGCTAAATATGGCCAAAAGTTTCTTTGTTAAAAACAAACAAACAAACAAACTAGCAAACCCAGAGGAAACAAAACACACACAAAAAAAAAACAAAAAACAAACAAAAAAAAAACAAAACCACAAACCCCATGTTTCTACCAAAAAACTCTGAAAAAAACCAAAAAACAATCCACCAACTAACCAGCCAACCAATACCAAACAAAATAGAACAACCAAAAAAAAAAAAAAAAAAAAAACCCACAAAAAAAAACCAACCCAAACAGTTGTTATTTTTTTCTTGAAATCAAGTAGCTCCTCTGCAAATTTGTATCACATATTGCTGTTCCACTGAGTGCAGAACTAAATAAAGCCTGGGGAGATTTGGCTTAATATCCATATGTGTGTAATATTTCCAGGTTCTTCTTGAAGTTATCCTGTGACTTCCAGACCCTGATGAACTACTCTTGATTACTTCTCTGTCACTCAGAATGCCTATCTAGTCTAGGAAAGAAGCAGCCAACACTATATTCCACACCAATATCTGACAGTATTTCTATGATCTTGGGTTTTAGCCAGCTGTGTTGCTGTTACATGTTAGACTTACACTGGAGGTACTGATTTCTTTCCTTTTCCTACCATCTGCTAAAAGACCTAGAGAAGCTCAGTTAATTGGTACAGCTATTTTTCCATCAAACTCCATTGAAATTAGCCCAAGAGAATCAGAATACATAGAAAGCAATTATATGAATCATAATTTTTCTAAGCCTCACATTCTTAAGAAATACATTTTCTTTCAAAGATGAGCTTGCATGCTCAACAATTGTCTAAACGGTATAATGTCTGATTTCCTGTTAGTATGCCACTATCAGGCACAGAAGTTTGAATTGAGAGAGCTCAGAGTTCATTTCAGTTTCATATTCAAAGATTAATTAAACTTAGTCACTAAATCTTCAGAAAAGGAACATGAAGACAGTTTTCTGCATATTTAAAGCCTCCAGGAAGGGCAGACAGAAGTATAGATTTTTCCCTGTTTTACTGGACTAATTCCTAAAGGATAATTACTAATATTACATCTACCACTGTGTGCAGTGACAATCTACCTTTAAAAAGAGCTACTTGAACATTTCTCTGCCTAAAGAAAAAGCAGCAAGTTTTAAAATTAGTAGCATAGTCTACTGAGACTCAAGTGACAGATTCAAACCTTGAGAATGTCATGCACAGTTAGACTGTGACAGTGCACGATTCTTTCACTAGCAGAAAGTGAAACAGGGCAGATTCCTGTCAGAGAGGGAAGAGAAAATTTGTTCTAAAAGTCACAAGGGAATCAGGGTAACAAAGTAGCAATGGGAACACTGCATTGGTAATAAAATCTGATTCAGGGAAAGAAGTAATGTGAAGGAATGTACATGCAGGGATGTCAACGTAATTACACAACACAATATCTATGCAATTTTCTTTTACTTTTTTTTTTTTTTTNNNTTTTTTTTTTTTTTTAATTTTGAAATTAAGCCACAGAATAAATTACCTTTCCAATTTGTTTTAAAACACTGCTGAGCTCCTCCACCCATTTCCTATAGTGTAGTTGTGTTGGTTTTAAATGGCCTGGTTTTTGCTAGTGGGGGGGGCCACAGAGGTGGCTCCTGTGAGAAGCTGCTGGAAGCTTCCACCATGTCCAACAGAGCCAATCCCTGATGGCTCTGAACATGGACATGCTGCTGGCTATGGCTGGGCCAATTAGAGATGGTTGTAAAACCTCTGTGATTAAAAAAAAATTTAAAAAAAAATAGAAGAAATCAAAACAAAGAGGGGGAACAGCTTTTCTAGCCAGAGAAGAGGCNTAATTTTGAAATTAAGCCACAGAATAAATTACCTTTCCAATTTGTTTTAAAACACTGCTGAGCTCCTCCACCCATTTCCTATAGTGTAGTTGTGTTGGTTTTAAATGGCCTGGTTTTTGCTAGTGGGGGGGGCCACAGAGGTGGCTCCTGTGAGAAGCTGCTGGAAGCTTCCACCATGTCCAACAGAGCCAATCCCTGATGGCTCTGAACATGGACATGCTGCTGGCTATGGCTGGGCCAATTAGAGATGGTTGTAAAACCTCTGTGATTAAAAAAAAATTTAAAAAAAAATAGAAGAAATCAAAACAAAGAGGGGGAACAGCTTTTCTAGCCAGAGAAGAGGCGGTGAGAACATGTAAGGAAAACATAAAGACACCAAGGTCAGTGCAGAAGGAGGGGCAGGAGGTGCTCCAGGTGCTGGAGCTGAGATTCCTCTGCAGGCTGTGGTGAGACCATGGGGAGGCAGCTGTGCCCTTGCAGCCTATGGGGATCCACAGGGAATGCAGAGATCCACCCACAGCCCCTGGGGATCCACAGGGATGCAGAGATCCACCCACAGCCCATGGGGGAGGTGCCCATGCTGGAGCAGGTGATGCCTGGAGGAGGCTGTAATCCAGTGGAAGACCCAGAAAAGAGAGGGGCCTTCTTCCAGGCTGGAGCAGCCTGTCCATGGAGGACTGCACCCCAAGAGAAGAAAGAAACTGCAGCAGTTTTGGGAGGACTGCTGCTCATGAAATTGGACCCATTATGGAGAAGTTCATGGGACTCTGTGGTCTCCTAGGGGAAGGACTCCTCTCCCAGATCAGCAGAAGAAAACCCTGGGTGATGAACTAACCAAACCCCCATGCCCTGCTCACCTGCACTTCCAGTGGGAAGGAGGGAGGGGCTGGGGGAAGAAAAGGTGTTTCAAGGCCTTAGTTTACTACCTGTTATCTTCCTCTGATTTTGTTATTAATAAATTCACTTCCTACCTCTAACGTGTGCCTGTCTTGCCCTTGGAGTGATTTCTTCTGGTTCTTATCCCAGTTCATGGACTCATTTTAACTTTTTTTTTTTTCTCTCTCCTCTGCCCAGCTGTGACAGGGGAGGGTGAGTGAATGGCATTTCTGGGTGCCTGGCATTTGGGCAGTGCAAACCACAGCAATAGGTTATAACATTATTCTTTCATGGTATTGGGATGGTCAGAAGCAGTTTTTGTAACTCAGTGAGTCTTTAAGCAATATTCAAATAGCTCACTGCTGAAATGCAAGAAGCAGGACAGGGCAGCTGCTCCTCCTGTTGGACAATCTTTTTTACCACCATTTTGAGTTATGGTGTTTGCTAAACTGAGAGAGCACGAACCCGATGAGGTAACCAAACAGTGAAAGATGCCAAATAGTTTTTCATTGCTAACAATGGTTACAAATATTTAAGCCCTTCAGAAATATTTCAGAATATGACCCTCTCTATATATGCCTACTTTATACCTGTTATATAGTAGGATGGGTGCTCAAAACCAAAAGGGATCACTGATTTGACAGTTAGATGTGATGAGATGCTTCATCATATATGTATGTGATGAAATATTAGTCACCAAGATGCTCAACTAAATATACATGATCAGGGTGCATTTCTCTAAGCACTACTTTTCAATATAGGTTCTTACAATTTGTCTGTGATAGTGGATCCATATTGAGATATTGGCAAAACCTGCTAAGCGTCCTTGCAATTTTTGCAAGCTTTAGAGAAGTTCTACACTGCCCAGTATCAGAAAACTTTAGAACCACTAAATAATGAGAACATAACTACTCAGTGAGTGTAAATGAGGATCTTGCTGCAGACACACAGATGAATGTCTTTGATTCCACACATGTTGGAGCAGTTAAATATTTTCAGATTATAATGCACTTCAAAAACATATTCTGACTCTTATACATGGGTAAACAGACACAAACATTTTTGTCACCTCTATGTTTTAAGTTGCACATTTTTTCTGTGTGCTTTACTTCAGATTTTGGTAGTGTCTCTTTTATATTGTTATTATTTCTTTAACATTAGTCCTTTCAGAGGAAGTCTTAATCAGAAAGAAGAAAGTTTTTAATGTTTATTTTGATAATAGCAATGTAACCGTTTTTATGACATGATTACAAATTCTTTGAAATTTACATGAAAATTGTATTGGAGAAATCATAAAAAATTTCCTCTTGCATCTACCAAGTACCATGTGATTGCAAAATTGCTTATTTGTGTATTTTGTAAGCAAGTTTACTAAGATTTCCCCACCTACCTTTTTCTTTAATTAAAATATACACAATAAAATGGCTACATTTACAGATACATTGAAAATATTTGGGCCTTATATATATTCAAACTGAAATCTGCAGCCACTGATGGCATTTCTTATTTATAGAACTCCTTACTGCTAAGAAGGGCTGTAAGTCCTTGCAAGCTATGCATAAGCCAATACATCATCATTGACATTCAACCACCTCCAAACAGCCTGAACGTTAGTTGATGCATAGAAAAATATGCACAGTTGAAGACCTGAGAGTGTTATGGCCAAGGACTGTGGGACAACACAGTGAGTGGTCCCATTAAACACTATGGGCCCTTTGGCATTCGGAGAGAATTTGTTTGTCAAGGTCTGACAATACCCCACACTGTATTAGTTCCCAAGATCAATGGCGGTGTCTGTTCACAATTTCAGCAGTGCTGATGGAGACATTCTGTTAAAGCAGTATAGCTCGCAAGATGTTGAGACAAGTGAGGCATAGATTAATAGAGTAAGGGTGAAAAACATGCTGATATATGTGTCAATTTAAATGGATCAATCTGTCAGGCTCTGGAGACAAAGAGAAAGCTTCAGTCATTGCTGGTGTTATAGAACAAATAGTAGATGATAACTTGCATGTCAGGAGAAGTTCTAGAGCCAAAAAATATGGAGAGATTGTGAAAAATTATTTTCTACAGCTGTATTTGAAGGGAGGCTAAAACCAGATAAATTGGGTGTCATCAGGATTCACAACTTTCAAAATCAAGACACCAATTTAATTGCCTAAGTAACAGCATTTACATGGATTTATTTATTTTTTTTTCTCAAGAGCATCAGTACTTGTAAGAAATATGGCTCTGTGCAAGCCATAAACAAATAGTTTACTTAAAGGATAAGGTGCATTACAATTATGGAGGTTACACTTAAATTTGTTTCACTACACAAAATGTAACCTGCATTTACCTTGAAGTACCCTCCACCAGTATTTACAGAACATTGTAGGAGTTGCCCCAAACTTGGTCAGTTCCAGTATTCAAAATGTACTTAACTGGTGAATCTTACTCTACTCTGTCCACCTCAAGACACTCATCAGCAGGTGTCACTCTTGTCTCTTTAAAGAACATAATTCCAGAAAACTCTAGAGAAGCAAACAGGAAGATCTGTTGCTCCTGGGAGTGGTAAGCTACACTTCTGCTCCATCTCCATTCCTCAAACCTCATAGTATACTTTCACCACTTTGTGTTTATGCCTGTGCCCTTATCAAAGCTGTCTGCAAGGAAATTTAATTCATTGAGATGACAGAAATTTAAGTGATTCACAAAAAGAATAAAAGAAAGGGGCTATTGGCAATTGAGTTATCCACTCTAAACACTCAAAGTGTTTGGTAAATAAAAAGACTCATCAGCATAGGATGCAGAGGGGAAGAAAGAATTGTGAGATGATTTGGCAAAGATATTTTAGCACAAAATGGACAGCCAACTAAGATTCATAAAGCTCCAGACTAGTACAATGAAGAGGTGGGATTACATGGTCAGGAGCAGGGAATAAAAAGCAAAGAGGTAGGGAAAGACTATGGACATCTGCTGGCAGAAATGCTAGCATACTTCAGAAACTGCAAAATCACAGAATGACTCACAAATAAACCCAGGACTATTCTGTCCACCTCCACACTAGCCAGGCACAAGCCAGCTTCACTCCAAAAGCTGCTTCATCATTTTATTCTCCCCACCAGGATTTTCAGCTCCAGCACAGCATAGCTGCAACCGACACAGCTTTCCTTTAAGAGCTGGCTTGCATAACATAGCTTGAAATACAATCAGAAAACCCTTACCCATATTAGAAACACAATGCTAGGTACACATTTGAATACCTCTGGCAAAGATCTTTAATATTCAGAGGATATTAAGCAGGAAAAATGCCTGTGTCATCCAATGGAAAAACCTGAAGAAAATATGGACTGAAAAATCTTTTCTTCATCAGACTTAGATGTCTGCAGTAGATACACACAGCAAAGCCAATTAATTCACTGTCACACCATTTTTACTGAAGAATGAAGATTAAAAAAAAAAAAAATACAAAGGGTAAACAAAAGCAGCAGTATTCCTGAATTAGTTTCCTCCTCTTCTTGTTTCTCAGTTTAATCATCTTTTTTGTTTTGTGCTGAAACCAGTGCTATGCATACTGCTAATGCAGTTACAGGACTAGGTCCTTTAGACATCTTGATATCAACGATCACAAAATGGTGAAAATTTAAGTACATTATGTTCTTCTACTGTTACCATGAATAGAACTGTTCCCACAAGGCCATGATCTTTAAATACCTGTTTTCTGTCCAAAGCTAGTTCAGATTTATAGAGAAAACATATGCATTTAAGTATTTTGTATTAACATGTACTAAAGGGACACATTTCTTTTATTCTCCTTTAATAAATGTCAACCTTTATAAAAATCAACCAAGCATTATTCTATTCTACCAGTGCATTGATCCTAACTGAGAAACACTCACACTTTTAGGAATCAGTGATCCACACAAAGTTAACCTTACCAGGGTCAAGCCTGTGCTGTGCTGCCTGTCCAGCATGGCTTTGGAGTCTGTGATGGTGCACAATCCTCGTCTGCAGAACAAACTTGGCTAGCTCATTTTATACAAGGAGCCTGAAGGCACATCCCACTTGGAACCTGCAACCATACTGCCTCCCTGGCCTTGCCTTTGTCTAACTGTGCAGCAGGAAGTCCTGTGTGAGCACCCTTTAAAAAAGATTTTTCTTGTGAGGATATTACTCAGGATAGCTCAGATGACTAAAAGGATCAATTTCTCTCCCTGAACAGCACCCGCTTTTCAAACCACTGTGGGAAAAATCCATTTAGGCTGCAAATGATGCTACATCAATGTGGGGTGCCCAGGATCTGGAGAGATGAGACACTTTCTACTTGTAGTTTTCTTCTCATTCTTTCTCATTAAAACAGTTATATTTTTAAGCCATCTGTCATTATTAGCCTCTCCTCATTGAGATACAGAAGGAGCCCTGCACCAGTCCTCTTGCTCACTCACTTTCAGCACCACCACTGCCACCATCCCCTGCTGCAGTGACACTCACCTTGTGGCTATACTCTGAAGTTTTAGACCTACAACATTTTACAAGCAATTTAAAAGTGATGCAAAGGAAGTGAGGACGAAAGTCTTCTATCTTACATACTTAGCAGAATGGAAGTGGCTTCTTCCAGAATGTGCCTGTTATAAAGAGAGGCATAACCCCCCTAATAATATCCTCATTGCTGAGTTTTTATCTCTTGCATCCAAGGAAGTTTGTGGAAACACTTCAGATTGTAAACTTTATTGTTGTCTCTACTTGTTAGTATTAGACAACTATATATAGTCAAAAACTGTGATGATAGTGACAGATTGATGTCTGGAAATTGTCTTACTATGGAACATTTCAGCATGTTTTTTGAGACAGTAAAAAAACACTCTGTGAAATTATGATCTTCAGTATTTTGTCAGGTCAGAAGACATATTTAAGTGCCCAGAATAATTCAAAGAAACAAAAGATGTTAGCATTTTCCCAGGATTTAAACTTCATGAGTTAGCTTTCACTTGGTGACTAGCATCATCTGTTTGCCAACAGACTTGCTAGAAATCTTTAAGAATAAAATGCTACAAACTTTAAAAGATTTAGCTTACTGACATCTCATGTTATGTAAAAAACTTCTGCAATACCTTTTTTTTTTGGTGTATATATGTGTTTAACAGGAAGAAAATTACAAATCCATGTGATGGAAGCTTTTAAAAGACTGATAAATCCTATCAGTTTTAAATTTACAATAGAAAATTACTATATTAATTTATTACCAACGCACTTCATATGTTTGTTTCTTATACACTGTCAACATTTCCTGTACGAAACTGTTTGTATTTGACACCTAGAATATAAATTAGCTGTGAGGATACAAAGACCACAGAGCTGACGCTGTATAGTTAGCAGTGACAGAAGCTGTCTTGGGTGGCCTCAACTGCAAAAGTCGAGGTGATCAAACCTGAGAGCTTTTCAGCAAAAGGAGTTTGAACTGAAACAGGCTGGTCTTTTTTCTTCATTCTCATGCATGATGTTTTTGTGCTGCTTACCTACCCTTCCAGATGGGCTTCCAATGCTGCTTGTTTGTAGTTTGCCAGCCATTCTTATTTTTATATTCAGCAAAATATTCTTCCTGTTTCACTTGTGTTTATCTTGTTCTCCATTTACTGAATTTTTAATTGTTTACTGCACTCTACTTATGTTCAGATGCAGCAACATAACTTTTTCTTTTCCTCTTTCAAGGCCATGTTGCTAATACTTATGTAAAATACTTACATTGGCATGCTTATGTCATTGTACAGACAGTACAAGCCCCAAGCTTTGTCCTCCATTTTATATATTTAGAACAAATTAAAATTGGAATTCCAGTCTGTGAGGAGGCAAAAATTCCTATTACATTTTCCTCCCCTAAATGTGCAGTAGGGTACAGGCACAATTAGCCTGTCCTTTTCCTGTTTCATAGCCCAGCTGAGTTCATCAATAGCTAAACAATTCCATCCTGAACAGTAAGCAAGTAATAGCTCTTGACTGACTAGACTGTTCTACTCCTAATACCAAATGTAACACTTTATGCGAGCGACTGGGAAGTGCAGGTTTTTTCATGCTGTAAAAGTTTGAGTTTCACTGAAAAAGCTGAACATTCCAAACTTAAATGTGAGCTATGAGGACAAAGATTTGTACCACTGGCATGATGTAGCAAATATGGCGAGTTTGTTATTGTGATTACAAAAAGGATATTTGTACCCTAATAAGTCATAAGTTCTTTAAACTGAAAAACCATCTTAGCTTTCTGGGAAGGATGATTATTAAGCTCTATGCAGAAATAGACACTGGGGTGAGAAGGGGAGTTCTAGAATGGGAAGAGTAAGAAGAATTTCTCTTCTTTTCACAGGGTTTAAACAGCAAACCTGAGCGATTTTCCCCATGCATTAGGTCACTGTGAATTAATGATGAAGAAAATCAGAACAGTACTTTTGCTCCCTCCCCTGTTCAGTTAGTAGAGAGAAATTAAATTCTTATCAAATGCATGAAAAGTGAATACACAGGCTTACTAAATGTAATGTTAGTTTAAATAAATTCACATAATTTGTCACACTCAAGAGTGAACTTATCTGATAAACCCATTTGTACTGCATCCAAACAATCTTTTCTCCAGAGCACAAAAAAGGACCAAACTAAAGACCAAAGAAATTTGTTAAAACACAGAAATATTGCTTAATACTTTGCAAGTTCACTCACATATGAATGTGTCCCTGATAATAAAGACATTTATTTTAAAACTCTGATTTTAAAATATATTCATAGAAGAAGACCATCTCAGAAAGTGGAGTATTGTCACAGAAACAAATGAAAATGAACACTGGAGACACACTTGTTCTGATATTTTTGAAACAGGAGAATGATTACAAAAAGCAAAAAGGAGTAGCAAAATCTGAAAGCACTTCTTGTCAACCAAGTAATTAGATTTCAGGCAGACACCATGGAGGATGTGCTGCAGAGCTAGCTGTCTCCAGGAATGTCCAAGAAGAACAAGTGCATTCCCCTCCTCGAACTTGTCATTTTATAACCTAAATGAAATCAGCCAAATTTAATCAATAAGGAATTTATTGATAATTTGTAAAAATCGAATTTTGGAACAGCCACAATCAAGAACAACTCCGAGCCTGGGGTCGGAGCTGGGTGAACCTGAGACCAGCCTCTGGTGCTCTGATCACCCCAAATTCACAAATTGGTCATTGGAGAGCCAGTTTTTATACTTAATTCTTTGTTGAGGCTGAGTTGGCTAATATACATTTTCAGCTGCCTGTCCACTGATGAGATTTACAAGAAGGGAAGGGTGTTTGAGTAGATTTACTGGAACCTGGACATTTGGATTCACAGTCTCCATGGGTGAGATCAGATTGATAACTTGCATTAACTGCTAGGTCATTGACGAGATGATTGAGTTTAGGTGGGACTGCTCTGCCGTTGTACTACTCTTTTTCAGTTGTAAATCACCCTGTCTCCTCGGTTTCCAGCATCCAGTTTTGCAATCTCAGGCAGCTTGGTTTCTCTTGGATCAGAAATGCTTTTACTTTATTTTATACCCTGACGATAAAACGCAAATTATACAAAACATCTACAACACTAAACAACTAAGAAACTGACCACCAAGTCTGTGAATGAACATGAAGCCCAAAATAAGGAGTAGAAAGTCCAAAATATCCAATAATAATGTTCAGACATCTGAACATCTGCATCTGGCAAGAAAAGATAGTCCTGAACAAGAGAACTGAAGACAGAGCAAATCCAAAGATGCTAAGTAGGATTTTATAAGCAAGGTTTTAATCATGATCTTTCCTTATTTCAAAATTAGTTTTAGAATTCACAGTTTAATAGTAGCATACCAAAACAGAAAAAAAACCCCAAAAAAAACCCCAAAAAACAAACCACCAAAAAAAAGTTATATTATTTCAATAATAGCTACTGAAAAAAACACTGATAAAGCACTACAGTGATTTTGAGATATTTCTAATTCAGGATTATTTTAATAGTCCGTATTCATATAGTAGAGAGACACCATTAACCAACAAAGACTATACTACGCCAATTTTGAAGACAAAGTCTATATTTAAAACAAAAATACATTTCACTATTAATATTTGATGTTCTATTACTGAGAATATCAAAACAGGAAACATTACTGCTTTAAATTCAATTGTTTGGTACATAGAATTTAACATGTATGTTTCCAGAGATTGGACTGAAATCTTGTCTGGAACAGCCTTTTTTTGCAGATATTAATTCCTGCACTAAAGAATAAGAAGAATCTTCTTTGGAAAAATATAATCTTTTTTAATTCCTTCATGATTTTGTTTTGTGGTGTGAGATATCAACTGAGTTTAAGAGAAGAACAGTGTTTTGTTTGCAGGTTTTGTGCTGTGCTAATGGAAAGCAAATCTTATTTTTTGTCCCATGAAAAACCATGAGTGTGTGAAAGGCCTGGCTCATGGAATTACCTTCACTTTGGCTCCTGGATGCACTGTTGCAAAGAGCATTGTTAGTTATCTGGTGTCAATGATGCTGCAGCTTGGTACAAATATGTCTTTTCATTACTTGTCATTGAATCATGTAAACCAGAGAGAGGAACTGAAGAAGGAAAAGGATTTTTGACTCAGATAAAACTGAATACATTATTTAAACAGTGCAATGAAGCATGTATTTTATTTCATTGATCTAGACATTAGAAGCATGATTATTAAGGTGTCTGGCAGGAACTTAAGTTAACAATTGAAATCACTGCTATCTCTACAATGTCAGTGGATAAAAAATATCTGTTTTAAATATTTTCACATATTCATAAAAGTTATATACTCTGACAGTTTCTAAACCAAAGATAGTGGTGTTATCCTCAGATGGCAACTAGGCATCACCCAGCCATTTGCATTATTTCCCCGGTGGTGTGGGGAAAAAAAAATCTAAAGGTAAAATGTAGTAAACTTGTGGGTTGATATAAAGACAGTTTAACAGGGGAAGTAAAAACCACACACAGAAGCAAAGCAAAACAAGGAATTAAATCACTCCTTCCCCTGGGCAGACAGGTGTTCAGCCATTCCCATGAAAGTAGGGCTCCATCATGCATAACATTTACTTTGGAAGGCAAAAACCATCACTTCAAATGTCCCCAATTTCTGCTTTTTCTCCACAGCTTTATTGGTGAATCAACATTATATGGTCTGGAATATCCCTTTGATCAGTCAGTATCAGCTGTCCCAGATGTGTCGCCGCCCAACTCTTTGTGTTATAGTCTGAGAAGCAGAACAGGCCTTTTGTGTAAACAGCATTCATTACAACACAAACATCACTGTACCATCAACACCTTTCATCACAAGTCCAAGTCTCAGCCCATACTGTAAAGAAAATTAACTCTACTCCAGCCAAAACCAGAACAGATCAAGAAGAGAAATCTTACCTAAAGATGTATGGAAAACCAGTGTTGGGAAGAGAGGGATAAAACTGGAAGATTTTGGGAGGACGAGGCAGTAGTTTCATTCAATTTACCTTGCAGCTGAGAATGATAAAAAATTCTGGTGTGGAAAATTCTGTTTTTATAGCTCATGTTGTTCATCCTCCACCTGCTTTGAGAAGTTGAATTCTTGTGGGGAGACAATACACTCACAGACACACACATTGCCTTTTCTTAGAGTGAGGCAGGCAGCAACGTCCTCTGCTCCCACCAGCACCCCTGCCAGTTTCAAGAGGATGAGCTTAGCCTAATGGAGCCTGTGTCCCTGTGTGTGTCTGCTGCCTGGTGTTTTCAGCAAGGTAATTAAATAAATCTGCTCTTTGCATTTCAGCTGAAGTTTGATGGTTATCCTTCGTTACCCACATATCTTCACACACACAACCAGATAAATTCTTCCTCTAATTTTAATCAACACTTTAATACTAAAATTAAGATGCCACAAAAGACAATCTCACAAATGAGCACGTACTTACCCTTCCTATTTTACCACTTGATAGGAAGATCACAGAGGACTGAGTATTCAGGATGAAACATCTGCATAATAAGGAGACATCTACACTACTTTTCATGTCACTGATTTAAATTTAAACTCTACATAATAATAGCATTACCAATTCCTAAGTGGAAAGAATTTTGCAGACTTCTAGATAAGCATATGCATGCATTTTGGTCACTGTTTGTCCTGGTAACAACAACTATCCCATTAGATAAATCCAAACTTGACTGAAAGTTATGATCTCAAAACCTTACTTACAGAAAAAGATGCTATCCTTCCCTTAACTTTCAAGGATTTAATTCTTTATTCCATTAGCATCAGTCCATCAGTCCTAGCTGGATTTTGCTTCAGTCAATTAGCTTTCATCATTAGCCCAAACTGTGATTTAATCAGATGAAATCAACTGTTCAGATTGAACACAAGCAGGGTGTTTTGGGCCATAACCATGAATTCTGAGCAGTGACAATGAACAGAGCCTGTGGGAACTGTTCAGGAAAACATCCATCCCTGTGGATCAGCACTCTGCTACTATTGCCTCTACTAGATTTACTTTGACCAAAGAGAACTCTTCTGGAAATCCAGCTCCAAATTTAAACCTTTTATGCAATCCAGAAATATTACCATATTCATAATAATGTAAGAACTCAGCTACAATTCAGATCACATCACAAATGGGCTTAGAGCTGAGACCATGGTCATGAGTGGAACACACTGTCAAGATGTGCTTTGTAGAAGCTGTGTTTGTTATAAATTCTCATTGAGCTGAACAAATACATCAGTCTTCATGTCAGGAAACTCAGGCTTTCTTGTATAGTTCCTTGACTCCAGCAATCACCCCACAATTTAGTCTTAAAAATGTTGGCTTAACAAGTCCTTATATTTTTCAACACCCTTTGACAAGCTCTCAATCCTCACAGCAAACTTCAGTATGGAGTAGAGGATAAGAATATGATAGCTGCACTTTGCCAAGTCAAAGCAAGGGAGAACAGAAATAAAGAAAGAAAAGAGAGAAAGAAGGAAGATCACCAGTCCTTGGATAATGCACTGATCCTGCTGCATGAATGGTAGAGAATTGTGGTCAACAGGTGTGGGGGTAGGAAAGGAGAAAGGGATTGTTCCACTTCTTTTTCTAGTTTACCTGGTGCATGCCTCTTATGTAAAATAGTTTTTCACACCATTCACGTTACATTGTTTGTTCATACACAGACAGCCCTTTAGAACTCTCCAGAAGGTGAGTCAGAGGGGAGAAGGAGCTGATGCAGGCACACTGAGCACAAGCCTCAAGGCAGAAAAGGATCTTGGCTCAGAACAGGGCTGCCCTATCTCCCCAGGACCCTCTCTTCCATTAATGCTTTCTTGTCTCAACAGACAGAACATTTGAGACAAAATCTGTTTACATACATATGCCTGACCCTCCACATAAGGACATCAGGCATAACTTTGTCAGTGATTTACCACTTTTTGGGGGATAAAGTCCCGTGGAAATATTTTGGATAATTCTGTTGACAGTATAATGCCAAATGTGGCCCCATAAAATGGACAAGCTGATACAACTCCTCAGCACTTAAGATCATATTGTGATTGCAAGTGCATTATGTAAAAGAAAATGGAAATGACAAAGCAAGAAGTGAAGCTAGAAAATAAAGAATGCCTGGTAAAGAATGAAAGGCACCAATTCACAAAAAGCACAAAAACTTGGTGTGGCTATGTCGCAATTAAGGATTAATGAAATATGGTTGAACTGCAGAAATTACAGGAAACTTACAAATATGCATGACTTTCATATACCTTTACTTTGCATTTCTGATGGCTTTTCCCCTTTTAGTTATATTTGTATGGAGTAGTTTCTTGTAATCCCAGTGTGGGGCAGCAGAACTCAGAAGTCTGAATTTAGTCTCTCAATGAAAACTTCAGCAGAAAAGTTTGTTTTAAGTACATACAACCTACCACAAGAGCTTTCAGCATTTCCTAGGTACCAGGGACACATTACAGAAGATGCAATTGAGAATTGTACACAAAATTTAAGAAACTGAAAGATGCACTGTAAAAATCTTGTTACATTTAAACCTCATGCTATATATGTCATTGAAAAATATTTTTTAACAATTGATTAGTTCAACTTGTAGTGTATTAGATTTTATTAATACTTTCTCCTCCATGAAAACTCTTACATGTATTTGAAATTGTGTCCTTCCTATTATTAGTAGAATAATAGTTACATTATTAGTAGAATAAGCATTTTGTGGATTTGTGCAATGAATAAAACAGTTCTTTTAATTTAATCTTTCTTTTTAATTTGATAGTTTACCAGAACACCACTTCTATTCCTTAAGTGATTACAGTAACCTAGATATTGAGTTACTTGAATGGAGAGGGGAAATAGATGGGAATGAAAGGGATTGCTTATATAATTTTATCTCACCCATAGAATAAACTACAGTGTGCTTCAGGAGAGAAAAAGAAGAAAATCAGGATAAGTTATAGCATTGCACAAACAGCCTAGAAAATAGGTGTCTTCAATGAAAAATCTGTCTTATTTGTATATCTACTTCATGTGTTTCAACTTGTCTAAATTTTCTACTAAAGGGAGATGTGTCCTACAGCAGAATTTGGGAAAACAGCAGAAATCTACTATTAAAAAACAGTGAGAGCCCACATCCTTTTCCAGAAGAGGCAACATGAAAGACATGAAAAGAAAAACTATTCCTATCAGGGTTCAGGTTTGTTGAAAGGAAATGACATCTGGAAAAAGTAATTATTGAGAATATGATGGGAAGGAAAATTTTCATTTCCTATCTTAAGTTTGGCAAGTGTGTTGAACAAGGAAATGTTGAACAAATAAGAACAATGAAAGCAGAAATGTCATGTTAGATACCAAATATTTATTTAAATACAAAGTCTGTCTAGATTACTGTAAATTAGTGAATTTTGTTCTCTTTAAATATATATTTAAACACTGAGAAAAACAATATTCTGATATGCAGGATCTGTTTTATGTAGCTCGGGGCAGTCTACCAGGTCCAGACCTTGTCACAAATACCAATACATACTTATAGTTTGTTGACAATAGCAAAAATGCAAATGTTTTTAACTAAATGCTTTTGTTTTGGTCTGATTTTCTTTCCTATGAGCTATTTTGATGGACACAGAACAAAGCTACTCAGCTGTAGCTGAGGTGCACAAATGCAGTAGGTTTAAATACCTCCCACTGAAATTGAAATGCAGTCGTCCAATGTATCTGCTAACAGACACATTCACTGTTAAATGATAATTTAAACAAAGAACATAATTAAGAAATATTAAGTGTTCTAAGTATCTTAAGAAATCTGCCTGAAAAAACCCAGCATTGTTTTTGTATAGACATCTTCAACAGACAGGTTGTAGCAATTAATTTTGGGCATTTGCTACCAACTATCACACTTGTCTGAGAAAAACTAGGAATGTCTGCTGTGGAGAGGATGATTTCTGCTTATCCATGTGTGTTTTCTCACCAGGCATAAGTCAATATTGGTCAAGTAAGCCTCGTCCTATAAACTCCTGCAGACTATTCATCAGCTGTATCAACCCCTAACATTATTCTCCAAAGCTATATATTAACAAAATAAATGAACAAATGTACGTTATTAGCATTTCCATGAATAGCATCGAATACCTGAGTATGAGCCCCAGCCATGTTTCTGTTTAAAAACCATTATTAGAATAAAATATTTTTAATGTTATTATAACATAAAGTCTCCAAAGTTTCTACACTTTTCACTACAGCTAGTGCAAAGCAAGAAAATGCTATAATGAGGTAGTGAAGCGCAGTATACAATACATAAATTACTGCAGTTGTACAACAAAAGTAAAGCTCTAGAATTATACCAAGATCATGTACCAAGGTACAATGGCTATAAAGTGAAAAACTAATGAGGAGAAATATATGTGGTCTGTCAAAGAACTGATGAAAGCTGATGCTACAAAATATCTTTCTAAACACTAAAAATACTTAAATGACCTTCAGATAAATGAATAAAATAAATAAATAAGTCAACCAAAGACAAAAGAATACAAGGAAACAATAAATAAAACAAAGGAGAAACCAAACATTTTCATAATCATGGAAGTGTGAGACCTTGGTAAATTGATGATAAGAGCTGTAACACTCCCTTTTTAATCTTATTATTCTTTAAAGAGGATGATAACCAATAAAGGAACATGACAGATGATGTATACAAATTTATTAAACTCTTAGAAATGAGAATGAAGCCTCTATGTAGAAAGGAGCTGCTGGACCACTGACTTGATCTCAGTAAGAGCCAGATGAGAGGGATGAGGGGCAAAAGGCGTCTCTTTCCAAAACACTGTTTATTAAACAGGTGATACAGCAGTCCTGGGTTGTGAGTGACAGAGCCAAGCCCAAGCTCCAGCCACAGCTACAGCCAAGCCTAAGGCAGCTTTGGTTCTGGTTACAATGCATTATATACTTTCATTACTGAGCATCTGAATACATAATAATCAGTAATCAATACCTTCACATTTACCTATAGCCTAACACAACTACTAACATTACCATGATATGGTTAGTACTATCCAATTACACTGAGTTAGTATGTTACATTTTAAGCTTAAAGTTGTTTTTCTGTTTTATTGTAGTAGAAAATTCTTAGACCTTTTTTCTACTTGGTAAAAACATGTTTTTGTTTGCCTATGTTTTTTCTCTTTACCTGGTAAAAACATGTTTTTGTTTGTAGATGACTTATACTTTGTTCTTAGACATAAAGTTTCCTTCCAACCCATCTTAACCTTTATCGAACTAACTCAGCAATCCCTAACTTAAACTTTTTTTTTTTTCTATATCAAAACTTGCTTTCTTTTCTAGTGAAAATTGTAAGAATTTCACTTTTATGTTAAAAGAATATCAATTAGTTCTTACTTAAACACTTCCCTAAGGGCTAACCCAGGGATGAGTCAATTTTTTTTTTAATGCAAAGAAAATGGGATGCAATAACAGCTTGAAATAATTGGTGTGAGCCAAATGGATAATCACATCTTAGAGAAGGGTTTGTTTTGAAGATTGTCTTTGTATTACCATTCAGAATCAAGAGCTACAATTTTCAAATGAACCAGCCTGATCAAAGGGTTGAAAAATGCATTCAGTGGCTGAATAGATGGAAATACCTCTATAAATTGGGTAAATACCATTTCAGTATGGATAAATATGTTCTTATAAAACTGTCTTGAATGCCTTAATATTGTCTATTAGTCAGTCAATGTAAATATAAAAAGAAAAAGAGCAGGTCCTAAGAAACATGTATGTATATATTTAAATCCATAAGCTTTATTCTCTGTGATATGAGGTTAAGGTTCCTTTCATCCACAGGGAAAGGGATCAAAGTGAGAGCATTTCAATGATACATGGAACTACTTACTAAGAGGGAGAATGGAGAGGATCCAAACTATGCATTTGTTACACTCCTTTTGAAAGTCATTATGCATGAAGGATGAAACATTAATTTATTGTCTTACGGCAATTATAATTTCAGTTTCATTTGAAACAAGCTTCTCTAGTGTCTCAATATTAAATTGAAAGACAGAGTTATATTCACCTGCCTTGTTTTGAAGTAGTGCTCAGAAACAAGGTATGAAATGGACAAAACTGACAATCAGTGGAGGCAACCTTTGAAGAGCTGGTCCCCTACTTTCATTTCTCCTGCTTGCCTCTGGGCAACAGCATATGTGAATAACTTATTTCTTTGTCTGGTTCAATAGATCAGCAGTGCATGGTGAGGCCACACAGGAGATCTTGCTTGCATTCACCTGAAACTTCCATTATATTTGAGAGGTTACACTGACTGGCTGTAACCTTTTTATGATCAGCAAAAAGCCTGTTTACCTGGTGAGCTTCCAAAAGAAGTTTAAAAATAAGCATGTTTATGTGTACATCAAACCAAATTCTGGGACAAAACATAAGGGCCTGCTTCAAATGTCACTCATAAGTTTGCTTGCTGCCTTCAGTGAAACCATTCCTGGTTTGGTCCCATGTGATATTACAGCACTGTGACTTTAATACATCACAGTGGAAGGTACTCATTCTCTGTGCTGAAATGAATCTCCCTGCAGGCATGCTTAAGGCTCTTTTGCTTCAAGCTTCTCTAGTATTCAGCTTAAAACCTGCAGTGCTATTACGCATACCAAACTTGCTTCTAAATCATCACCAGTAAGAGTATAAAGAGACTTAAATATTATTTTATGTGTGCTGGGGTATAGTCTTTTCCTTTTAAGAATTTTGCCCTTTCCAAAATGAGATTTGACAGAATAAAAGATTTTTCAAAATGCTAAAATATGGCAAAACATCTGTGCTGCGCCTCTGGCTTTAGTTTCTTCACTACAGTGGAAACACTGCAGAACAGATATTACAGTGTGGTTTTTTTTGTTTGGTTTGGGAATTTTTGGGGGTTGGGGTTTTTATACAAATTACTTCTCAGACATTTAATTATTTTTTTAATGACACAATACTGCTGATTGTTTTGGAGCCACTTCCAAGGCTTCAAACCACAATGTCATAAACCATCTCAATTTTGAGACGAGCATACTGAAAAGTAAATCCTTCAGGAAAATAAAACACATGCTGTACAGATTGTCTTCCTGGACTGTGCCAAGTTGTCATATCTGAATAAATAGATTTTTGTATGCAGTTCTCTGGTGAGCATTATGAGTAGTTGTTAACTGACATTTGTCATTCAAATACTAATGAAAATTATAACCATTAGAGACAGTGGAGATTTAAAACTAATTTGGCATTTGAGCAGCTAAAGTGATACCAATCTTTGAGAGCACCAAATTACTCTTACAAGTAGAATAGGCAAAAGGAAACATATATTTTATGCACAGATTTTTCTACATTTCTGTGATTAACACCATGCCCACTAATGAAAACTAAATTTGAAAATACTACTCAGTTAAGTATTCGTGCAAACTGAGCATACAAAAGAGTACATATCCTTTTAGTGTGAAACAATGATATAAATTGCTGGAAATGTGATAGTTTGCAAAGCAAGAAAAATATTACATCCAGTTCAAGGTCCCCAAAACAGGAAAGACAACCTGTTGGATTAAGTCCAGAGGATGATCATCAGGATTGTTAGAGAGATGGAACATCTGTCCTATGAAGAAAGGCTGAGAAAATTTGGGCTGCTTAGCCTGAAAAAGAGAAGGCTTTGGGGTGATCTAATTGTGGCCTTCCAGTTCCTGAAGGGAGGCTACAGGAAAGACGCAAAGCAACTATTTACAAAGTTTGAAATGACAGGGAGAGGGGCTTCAAACCAAATGAGGGCAGGTTTAGTCCAGGTATTAGAAAGAAATTCCTTACTGTGAGACACTGTACAGGTTGTCCAGAGCAGTTGTAGATGCCCCATCCCTTGGAGTGTTCCAAACCAAATCAGATGGGACCCTGAGCAAGCTGGTCGAGTGAAAAGCTACCCCCACCCCCTGCTGCCATGGCATGGGAATTGCAATTACATGATTTTTAAGGACTCAGCCCCAACCATACTAGGATACCATGGTAACACATGATACAAACTACTACAAAAATTCTTTCTTTTCTGTTTTGGAGTAAAAGCAGTTAAAGACAGATTTTACATATCTTGCAAGTCATTTAGTCATTTAATATATGACAGAGTAGCTCAATGCGATAAAGAAGCTGCTTAAAAACCGGTTGACACCACAAGTAAATTTTAAACCATTCTTTCAGTGAGAACACATCCTTCACTCTCAATAGTTTACCTTGATGTTCCTCCCAGTATAGAGAGAAGGTCAAAAAACCTACAATGAAGGAGAAAAAAAAAATCTAATATCCTTTCAGTTTGGCCTTGAGAAGATCCATGATAATTGAGGATGGACATACCCATTAATAAAATCTTCTGACAGTAAAACTCCTATTAAACTGAACTTAGTAGAAAGATTCCTTGATTAATGTGACGTATATACTACAGATTAATCAAGGAAAGGTTTCCAGTATATTAATTCAACTGCCATCTCACATGTATGCTACTTATCGTACATTCTAATAGCAACCAACTCCCTAGATGTTATCAGGAGTTTGACATTTTCTCTAATTGCTTATGAGGTTGATGGAAATTTGATTTTGATGAAGTAACTTCCTAGCAGAGAAAGGTACTATTTGTCTGTAAAATATTCTACAACTCCCTTTTTCTTACCAAACAGAGAATAGGTGCATTGTGAATCAGTACTATCGACATCAGGATCTGTGCTCTGTTTGGGTCATTTGATGACTTTCTCTACAGTCTGTAGCTGCTTCACCACAAGAATGATTTCATGGGAATGTGTGATGGGATTGGTTCCCAGAAAATGAGACAAGCACAGTGACAGCATTAATATTATTTATGAGCCACTTTACAAATTGAAGCAAGCAAGATATGCCTACATTTCATATTAGATGAAGATCTACTTTTCCCCATCATGCAAACTCTTTAACAGTGGAAAATATGATTTAGTAATGCATAAAAGCATAAGATTTAAGACCCTAGTTACTTTATTAGGTTGAGGACAGATGCCAGAACACCAGTTTAAATTAAAGTCTCCTGTGTCAGTTGATTGCATCAGGTATATTGACTTAAAAAACCCCAAAATATTTTGGTAACATAATACATCGTATATAATCTCAAATTAGAATTATCATTTTCATTTGTTTCTTGAACAGGAAGAAATAGCAGTTGGTTCTTTTTGATTAAGTAACTGGCCTAAGACCCTTTCCTGAGTGTAACAGTAGCACATTTTGCTCTAGCCATTTTAATGCTAGATGCAGCTGATTTGTGTTTTTTCCCAGATGTGCAGAAGATAGGAAGACTAGAAACAAATTTTTGATTGGACAAAAACAAAATAATTTTTTAGAAGTGACTTCATTTCTTGCTCAAAATATAGCATCAGTGGAACATGTCTGGCAATTACTTTTGATTTGTTCTGACATAAAGTAAAGCAAACAATCATTTCTATATCACCTTTTTACTTTAAGTTTCACTGAATGTATATTAAAAGCAATCAGAAAAAGGTCAGCACTAAAATGAACCATTGTAAAAATTCTCAAAATTAAGAATTTCTGCTGACCTAAAGTTTTTTTTTTTTTGCTTTACAGTTCACAAATATATCTTACTTCAGTTTCATTTCATGTGTCATCTCACATGACTGAACAATAAAACCCTATTAATTGAAGACTCAGAGGGGAAGGGAGAGGGCCCAATGTCCATGAAGCTTAAGGAATTAAGCAGGGTGAGACTGAACTCAGCTTTTGCGAATAAGGTGACTTCATCACAACACAAGGGGGACCATAGGAGGCCTTTGCTTTAGGCAGTAACCTATTTACAGTTTAATGCATGAACAGCTAGTTCCTTGAGTTCATTTAAAGAGTGTGAATATTTCCCTGATAGTTGACCTAACATAGAGGGGTGGGGTGAATACATGACTCATACCAACAGAGAATACAAAAACTAGACAATAAGTAAAAATATGTAAAAGGAAACTATGGGCTTGAGCTGTCTTCAACCCCTGTATTTCTTCCTGATAAGGGTGGATGTCCAGTATTATGATGGTGAGCATTTTATAGAAGCTGATAGGGGAGTCACATTGTGACTGAGCAGGAAATTGCAATTGCCATATTGCTAAGTGTAACTTATGTTTGTCATTTGGACTGTGTTATCAATATATTTTGCAATGCATTGCTAAATCAGAAATCCTGTGAGTGAAATATATTCAAATACCTAAATTCTACATTAAACATTACAGCCTCCGTGCATGGAGTATCTAAAAGAGCTTGGTCAAGAAGTATTGGACTCTGACAACTCAGGATGGGTTTCTTTTTTTTCCCAGAAGCTACAAAAGTTCAGTCCTCCAGTTCATCTGTGGGACAAAGTTTAGTAAATTTGTAGCTTGATTGAGTAGTGTTGTGAATCTCAGGTCTGCCTTTTACAGAAACTGTTTTTCTTTTTTGCTTTCAAAACATAGCCTACAAAGAGGCATTAAATCCCTACAGTTAGGTTTATCATCTTTCAAACAAGAACAGATCAACCAAATAAGTCAAATTTAGTTCTGTGTTGTCACAGATTACAAAAAAGGCATTGAAAACAAATTTTTAACTTCTTTTCCATTAAGGCACACCAGCCTATTTCTTGTCTTGCTGGTAGTAAAACATCTTTCCAGGATTTCCTGACTTGCAACAGAAATCACACAGTGACCACTTTGGCTTTTTATTCACTGTCCCACTATTTGCAAAAGATGGTAGTCTTTGCTTTTTACTATTCTCCTCTCAGAGCTCTACAGGAAGTGTCTCCCACCCTCATTGAATCCAAGGGACAGACTCTCCACAGATAGTTTCACTCCACCCCAGGCTGACGCCTTTGGATAAACCAAGGGGCAGCTTTTCTTTCCATTTCCAGGCTTTACCTTTAATTAAACATTGCACATGATACACAGGTAAACCATGTGTAAATGCAGCATGCAGTTACACCACTCAATTTCTATTTTCTTGCTACAAGGAAACATCTTGTGGAGCTATATTAAATGATATGACAGAGGCAAAATCCCTAAACTATGTATCCCAAAAACCAAACCAAACAAACAAAACAACAACAACAAAAACAAACAAACAAAAAAACAAACAAACAACAAAAAAAAACCCAAACCCAGCTGCTCACCCATATAACATATAAAATATAACCTTCAGCACAAAGTCTGCCACAATCCCCACGGTGATTCTTTTTTTTCTTTTGTCTATTTTCTCTGCACAGTGATAATTTTTCATCTTCTCCAAAGCTTGTTAGCTTTCATATTCCTGAAATTCAGAAGTATCTTGAAGTTTTTTCATCTCACTCAATTCCTTCTGACTGCCTCTCCAGTTGCAGATTGAAGTAAGGAGCCATGACATCTCCAGCATTCAATCCCAGTGAGAACAAAGACATGTTCAACTCACACTGCTAGGACTGATTTGTATCTACAAAATAATCTGGCACTTGTTTTTGCCCACCTGGGTGCCCCTCATTAAAACTACTCATCTTTTATCTTCTTGCTTCCCAGCACTATTATCATATTCTGCATGGTGTCCAGCAGATTGAATCCTGTTGAGTACTGCTTTGTCAGTTGTACAATTCAGAAGGACTGTTGCTCACACACAGAGCTTTCTGGATTGGGGGGTCTTTCTCAAACTAAAACACTTTGATTAGCTCTCTAGCCTTCTTTGGATCTATCACTTGAGGATACACAAGGGTTTTTTTCAGCTTCTACTTCTCTCAGGCACTGTCCCTCTTTCTCTAATTCATAAATATTTGGCATGTATGACTGATTTTATGCACTTTGATTGATGTGTTTTTCCTTTATCTAGTTAAAGTTCCTCCAATTCATGTTTTGAAAGTACAGAAGATAAAGGATTTTTTGTTTTGCATTCCTCCCCATCATCTAGCACATAGATTTACTTACTTTATTTGCTGCCTTGTTTATAGTTGGCAGGTATCAGCTTTCTCATGCTTAGGCTGTCCCTTTCTTTTCAGCCTCAAACAGTAGTTTAGTTTCAAAATGCTTTAGTTGGGGTCCTTCTTTTCCTATGTGATTTTTCTTATTTGTTTAGTGAAACTCGTCCTGTACTCAAATCCCCATTTTGCTGCTTCCCACATTTGTAGGAAGTTGTTCAGATTAACCTTGGAATAACAAACCGGGAAAAAAAATTGTCCCGGAATTTTTCCAGCTGGGATTTGAATCGTCCTAATTTTCCTCTCTCACCATATTGTGAAGCTCCATCAATTGTCTGCTTTCCTTCTGAAATCAGTGGGTGCTGACAGGTATGCTCTACTTGGTGCTTTCCTCCAGAACCCTTGTTATTAATTTTTTTGAATCCTTGACCATCACACACATTTTCTTTTTCTATGGTTAGTTTTCTGGTCTCTGAAGCTTTTCATTTACTCCAGTTTTTCCTTGTAATGTTAGCTGTCTTCTTGCCAATCTTGATAGTTTCCTGTCTTGAAAATGAGAAAAGAACTCCCTTGAATGTCACAGAGTACATCTCTTCTGTTTCTGTTCTCAGTAAAATAATTCTGCCCTGCTGAACTCTTAAACTTCAAGAAAATTGGAAGTGTCTTAGCTTTCTTTCAAATAAATATTATGTGTAGACATTTCCTACTGCACAACTCATGGCTTTCAACAGGTATGGAATCCTCCTAAAGATATGGGATTCTCCACCAAGTCTCCTGAAATTTTGAGATTAGAGAGAATTAATGCCTCTAAATATTTTAAAGGGTATTCTGCAAAGTATGCTTCATATTGGGAACCCAGTAACTTATACTGAACTAAGCATAAGATTCAGGATAAGAACTTATAAAATTACAAAACTAATAATTAAAAAATCTGTTTTTGAAATATTTTATATTAATTTTTCTTGTAAGAAGGGAAAAGAGGAGGGGACAGGGCGGGGAAGGGGGCAGGGGCGGGAAGAGAAGGGGTG
>WEIU01001169.1:30413-41814 GCA_013389925.1 Aegithalos caudatus | reverse complement strand
AAGGGAAGGGAAGGGAAGGGAAGGGAAGGGAAGGGAAGGGAACTATGGATTTTCAATTTAGAAGATACTTGCATGTTTTTGTGAAATTTTCAATTTAGAAGAGGCTGGAACCCATGAATTTCCAAATTTCAGACTAGCAGTGGTCCAGTTATGCAGCGCCATTGGTACTCTTAAGAAGAAACAAGAATGTGTGAATAACCTGGTAACTGACTTAAAGTAACAGAGTAAAGATGAACATTGCATACTGATTTAAAATTAATGTATTGTAAGAAAATGGACAAGTGTAAGACCATATTCTATGTGTGGTTTTCAACCCATTAAACATTTTTCTTCCAGAAGTTCATCTCATTCTTAGTTCTTGAACAACAGACATCTGTGTAACAGACTGCTGTCTCCATGTTACTGATTCTGTTTTTATAGCCTGAAACAACTTACTTTTATCTCTTCCAAAAACTGACACAAAGAAAAAACATTCAAAAATGTAAGACTGTAGAGTATACTTGTTAGCAGCCACCAAATTGATAATCCATGTATTAAGAAAGGTATAATTTTCCTAATGCAAGTGTCGTTGCTGTCTTTTTCTGAGATGTTTCTCTATTGCTATAGTATCAATTAATAGAAATGGTATTCCAGTGAATCACCTTGTTCAAGTAGAAGGGTCAAAAGAATTATTCAGACAGAACAAACTAAAATAACACAACACAAAGAAGTCATGTATCTGTCAGTCACAAGCAATGTCAGTGCCATGATCTACCACTTCTTTCTGTTTCGTTACAAAGCAGCCAAAAGGTATGTCAAGCAGAGGTAAAAACAAAAACAAAAACAATAAAAAACACCAGAAACAAAGCAAACAAACAAAATTACTGTAAGCAAGCAAAGAAAACAGAGTCTGAGGAGAAGAAAAAAAAAAATAAAGCCAAAACTCAACAACATTCAAAATAACATGAAGCACTTTACCTTATAGCTATCTGCTGCAAACTTACATCAAATCCAAAGAAAATTTGGATATCCAAGACAAAGAAGAAAAACCTGCAAAGTGTTTGGTTATTGAGAAAGTGGGACAAGGAAAAACCTTATCATATATTTAGGTCCTCTCCTTTCATGTTTCCTATATATAATCCCTCACCTCATAATGCAACTTTCTCTCTTGTGCAACTTTAACCTTATTCATCCTGTTATAATTTGTCTCAGCATATTCTTAAATAGAATGAAAGATGTGAGCAGTAGCATTGAACTTGGTTTCAAAAATAATTTTGGCCCTACAGCTGATAAACCTGCTGCTGATAAAGCTAATAAACACATTATAAACAGACAGTAAGGCACAAGTGATATCTAGATGCTAATTCTGTTTATATTGAACACTTCAGCAGACAGTAACTTCAGCACTCATTCTCTTGCTTTAATTAGAGTAACATAGTCTCCCTCAGAGGAAGGAGAAATCTTGTTTGTAGGTCTCAGTGGAAGTGGCCCAGGAGATCCATCTGAGGTTTTTCGCTCAGAAAAAAATGAGCAGTTAACAAATATTTGTTATTAACTTGGTCAGAAAACAGGTACCCAGCTCCAACACAGGAAATAATGGAGAAGACATGTTCTTCAGAATTCCCAGTCTTATTCAATATAAGGCAGACTTGAAAACTTTGAAACTTTTCTTCATAATTAGAAAAAAAAAAAGTTTATTTTGTCCTGTTCATTTAAATGCATACAGTAGGGCACCGTCTATCAAGTATTATCAATGTAACTGAAATGTGTATATTTATTTTCTAGACCGAATGATGAGAGGTAAAAATTAAAACAAGAACCTTCTGCTATCAGTGTAAAATTTTCTTTGACGAAAGCAAAATCACAAATAAGAGCGATCATTTTGGAAAGGTTTTGCACAAGTAAAGTCCATAGCTAAAAATATTAAACTTCTACAGATATAATATTTAATAGCAGATTCTATTCCATCTACTCCAGATGACACCAGTGGAGGTGTCATTTAAATGATCACATCTATATGGAAAGAAAATATTGTCTATAGCTAAACTGAACCCAGATTCCCACCAAACAAAAATCTGACGTGTAAACATGAAGTTTAGACATGGCTCTAAAGATAAAACATAATTGCCTTAAAGGAAGACAGAGACACTGAGAAAAAAACATGTAATGGTATGTAACATAAACTGATTATTTGTTAAAACTTTAACAACATTCAAATTCAGAAGATTTTTTTTTTAAATCTCATCACTGAAATGTTTATATCAGATTGCAAAAGTCTAGACAGTTATTAATCTAAAAACCTTGACACTGTAAACAGGAAAACCACTTTTAAAGACCAATTGAAAGGTAACATCTGATAAGCTCAAAGTGGCCAGGCCTAAGCCAACCTCCCTGGCAAAAAAGAAAAAATCAGAGACTGACCACTGAGTAGCCTTTAGCATGAAGAATCTGCTTCTGTCAACGAGAAATTCTGATAAGCAATGAGGTCATGGCATGAAAAATCTGCTCTCACCTTGTAAGGGCAGAAGGCATGCAATTACTTCTGACAGGTACTTCTCAGTATTTGTCACATACACAGTTAGGGAAAATAAAAGTTTCCTAATAAGGGAAAGGTCTCTAAAAATGTTCAGTGAGTAGGTGTTAGGCCATTCCTGAGTTCATTTGAAATACCTTGTATTTTATGATATTCCAAACATGCTCTGAATCTATTTAAACTCTGGGGATTTTCAAAAAGACAGGCATCTTGCTGAGGTAAAAGCTTTCTTCCAGGGATGCATCTTCTTTTGTTGCTGGACAAAGAGAAATTTTTACCACCTTCTGGTTAGTGGTAGCTACGGGTGTTAATTCATGCTGGTGCGACTACTGATGCATTTAGTGATGCTTGAGCAGTTTTATTATGGAAATCTCTTAAAACCCTGAATTAAATATTCAAATAGTCTGAAAATGGCAAGAGATAGAAGTAAGTGATGGTAGAAAATCTATCATTTCAGCCTCAGCAAGGAAAGGAATACATTAATAAATGGGATAATTTGAATTTTTCAAAGGAAATTTCTAAAAGACTTTCAATATAACATCATATTCCTCTGGATTTCCAGGGCAGAGCTCAAGCCAGCACATTCAGATATAAAATGTGCCATAAATGGATAAACAAGAAACTTCAGGGACAGTGGAAGTAAGGGACATAAAAAGAGATTCTGGGAAGAGAGTATTATAGCAGCATCCAAAGCAGAGGTAGTGAAAAACAGTTGAATCAGATAGACCTGCAGTTTACCACACTTGAAGAAGAATGTTGGGTTTTGGTTTGTTGTTTTTTTTTTCTTTTCTCAAAAAAATAATAGCAGGCTGAAGTATAAGAAAGAAATACTATGGTAGTAAGTCTGCACTCATTTTTTTTGACAACACACAAGCATGAAAAATAAATTCAGAAGTGGGCACTGATGCCATGATCATTTAGTACAACAGTAGCAGACTGGAAAAATTCTGTAAAAATGAGAGACGAGAACAAGCAGTCTCTAATTTGTAATATTTATAGCATCAAGAGAAAAAGTAAAAGCATTTCTGAAGCAAGCAAGGAATGCAGCTTGGAGGACAGCAGCAACATGGGTAACAGTAGAGACAAAAAGGTCAGTATGTCAAAAATTCCTTTGTCATTCAAGTTCTATAGCTTGCTGGCAGTAATACAAAACAAGACCTTTCACAAGGGGAATCAAATCAGCAGGACAGGTAACATGCAGTGAGTAGATGAGGTGAGTGAGGTGAGACACTTATGAAGGCTGAGGTACTGAAGGCTTTGGAAGAGACTCAAATAGTAAAGAAAGAATTATATCTTTAAGAACATTGTCAGCATGCAACCTAAGGGGCTGGACGGATCAAATTCTGCAGATACTGGCACAAATTGAATAGGATCAAACCCAGCTTTAAGGAACCAACATTCAGTATGGGCAGGCAGGTCCTCTTCTCCATATTCTCTTTGTTTGATCTTGGTTAGCTTCGAAGTTACATGTACAGTATCCAGACTTAAAAGTGCTATAAGAGTTGAATTTCTTTCTAGCTCAGGTTGAGAAAGTTCTCTGGCTTGTGCAGAAGTGAGATGTGGAGCTACAGCTAAGAAACCTATGGATACAAATCTGCAAGAAACTTCTCTTGCCAATGAAGCATTTCTGTTCTGATATGCACTTACTTAACCTCCCCTTAGTGACGCCTTGGCACATTTAATTTAGTGGATCATGCCTTAAGCAAGCTGCTTTGTTGTTAGAGCAGAATCAGTCACTTCAGAGACCTCACTGACTTATTACAAAATTAAGAAATATCCAACAGTCTATATATGTTCATCATAGTGTAAACTTTTGACAGTTTACTTGGACTGGAGTCCTAGTAAATTTTCAGAAAATGTAAATAGATTTGTTTAGACAAGCTAATTGTTAAAAGCAGGGTCTATCAGAAAGCTGAAAACACAATCCCAAAACATTTGTGTTTGAAAGAAAGGGACAGAATTTTCTATGAATATTGTGGCTTTGTTATCTCCCTTATTTCCTTTAAGCCAATACTGACTGTTGCTTGAGACTGTCAACTGACAATGTTGAGATGGTTTCTTCTTCTCAGGAGTGCTCACCTGTCCTCAGTATGAGAAACCAATTGTCTTTCGAGCAGCATTAAGAGCTTCTAATTCTGCAAAAAGTATAATAACACAAATAACTAATGATGACTTAACAGAAAAAAAAAATCACAAATTATCCAAGTTTTTAACTTCAAGTGTAGCAATTAACCTACACAAAAAGTATTTTGCTTTATTCTAAATTTGAAGGAAAAGTTCTTCACGATAAAAACAGTCAGGATGTTCCAAAGAAAATGCGACAAAATGACAGTTCAGTGATTTATAGGGTAGTTAGTTTATCACTTGATTGACACATTAAACTGTGATTCTGTGGGGAAAAAGCTGCCCAGAATTCTCAAGAAATCATCATAACAAGAATGATATTCATCCTTTTTTTAATATCTAAGAGTTTTAGAAGGACACTTTAAGTCAAACCCTTCAAATTAGGACTTGATGGAGGCTGAAAATTAGTCTGTAGCATACAATTTTATTATTTTGTCTAGTAACAGAGGTAGTATTGACAATTTCTGCCACTCTGAGACCAAGAAGTTGAGCTCTCAACTTTAGTTTAACAATCTGAAAGACTAGAGCACTGATATTAGTCCTTTATCATGCATTATCAGGTTCAACACTTGTGTTCCAATACAATATCTTTTGGGACATTCACCACAAACACACTGCTGACATCCAGCTCTATAGAGACAAGCAGATTACGTAGGGAACCTTGGTGCTACAATAACATAATGAAGCATATTATAATTAAAAACTTGCTTTTGACCTAGACTCTGCAGATTGGATCATTTCACAAAACTTGTATCAAAGATCTTCTGTAGATCAGGCAATTTTAACTAACATCCAACCCTCCCTACAGATTCAGGTCATTTGTTATACATGAACTGTAACTTGAGCTCAAAGAAGGCATACAAAACTCAGTCCATGGAAGAAGCAAACGAGGAGGGCAGCCCTGACCATGAAGAGATTGTGTTCCTGCCAGTCCACAGTTCCAGCATGCAGCTGACTGGGATTTGCTGCTGCACAGGGCAAGTCATGTGATTTTTATGTTTTCCTCTTCTGCAGTGTGTGTCATTTTGATTGTCCCAGGTACACGGACCACATTTCATGGACGAAGGTTTTATGGACAGTGACTGCCCTCCTCACAAGACAGTGCACCAGCTGCTAGGAGTACAGGATCTGGCTACCCCTGCCAGGTAGCCAGAAGCTTTGTTTCAGCTAAGGCCTCCCAGCTATTGCCAGAGGTCTCCTAGGAACAGCAGGATCCTCTTGAGGAAGGACAAGCCAAAAGCCAAGGGTGATCCCAGTTCCCCATTAGACAGTACGTTCACCAACCAGGCACAGTCCCACAAGACCCAGGGGCCAAGCTGGGCATGGGATCCATTAGCCCTCAGGTTGTATACCCAGACAGGGTGAACTCATGCCTCAGGTCTGAGCTTAATCTAGGAGGATGAATGAGAAAATATGCATTAGGAGAAGACAGGGCTGACATATATGCGACATAGGATCAAGGCCCACCTAGAAGACAAAGCTGGAGATCAGGCTGCCTGTAACATAGGTCTGAGCTGCCTCCAGGACAAAGACCCAGATGCAGATGTACAGAACACCTCAAGGTGAGATTGGAGGCCCAAGTCCAATGTTCAATGTAGCCTCTGTAGCAATGGTCAGACAGTCTGTCAGCAGAGACTCCAGCTGACACTGATGGCTCTGGGCCTTAAGAGCTCAGGTACACTCAGTGATGTGACTACTGTGCATCAAATTACCCAAAAAACCACACGGTGATGGTCAGAACTTACGTGAAGTTGCTGTGATGCACCAAATTACTTTTGCTTCTCTTTTGTGCTGTTATGACTTCTAGCTGAAAAATACCAACATATTTTGTGTTCCATTTTAAGTGAATTAATGGAATTAAATTAGAACATAATAAAACACCCTACATCTAAACCACAACAATTTCATTCACTGCCCTGAGATCATGCAGCTTGATAGTTGGGACTTGTAAGGGGGTAAAAGTGATCAAATGTGCAATGGTTGTTAACTATTCCATCTGTGCCCTCAGTGAATTAGAAGAGTTGTTTTCATGCTAGGAGAGAAACAACCATGTGTCTATATTTTGTATTGCATCCTTTAGCAAGCAAGATGAACCAGCTTACTAAAGATTCTCCAGAACTTTTTTTTCTTTCTTTTTTTTTCTCCTAATGGAACAGCAATATGTCAGGAAAAATAACTGCTTTGAATGAAACCCACATTTATTACCCTGATGTGCATACCCTTGATAATGCAGCTTCTATAATTCCCTCATTTTTTGTTTTTACTTTTTATAAACTCTGTACTTTTAAATGTATAGAACTAGCACTAGCTAACATACTTTGTGCTTTGTAAAGCACATTGAATTATTTCATTGTTACAAATACAGTGTAGGTGGCAGGTCATAAATTAAAAGACTATTTTTATATAAAAATAGAGAAGTCACACAACTGTCATTTTCAAGAACAATGCAGCAGTTGGCACAGGTATAATCATATATCCCAAGCCAATTTATAAGCCATTTGTTTCCAGAGTCTAACATTTCACTTGAGGCATGATTGAAAAGTAATGATGTTAGGGACCACTTATCAGAGGACAAAAACAGTTTCACAAAGGAAGACCTTCTGTACTTGCTCTCATAGGTGTCTACTTCAGTTTAACATCATGTAAATGTTTTAAATAAAATTCCTTCTACAAATATTCTGAGCCTTTTTAAAGTAAGAGAGAAATTTACTTTTAGAAAATCTTTTATTGAAGATGTGTGTTGTGTTCCTCTAATCTGGGGTCTTTAAAATTCATTCTAATTATCTGTTTTCCTTAAAACAAACATTATGATGCCAGATGCTTAGGAGCATTAAAACTTTTGTCCATTCTTATTCTAGCAAAGGGGAACAGATTATCCAGGAAATCCTGATAATTGAAAATAGGGATAAAAGTATAAGTAAGTAAGGGCAGATAAAAGTCAGCAAGGGATGCATAAGGTGCTAAAATAAGAACATATCATTATAGTATGTATATTTCTAAACATGGATCAGAAATTGCTATGTGATTGACAAGTAATTGCATTCTACTGACATCAAAACTCGCAGAAAGTTAATTTTTTTTTCTAAAATTCGTGTTTTGGAACATTTTATTCTTTGTTTCTATTTTTAAAAATAAGGATATATTATTAATGGAAATTATAGTTTATTCCTCTGTCTTTTCCAATCTATTATAATGTTAGTAAAATGAATAACTTTCTCACATGGTACATCTTTCTGGCTAAATTTCAACCAGAACCTAAGTAGTTCTGAAGNGTTGCACAGATTTTACAGTTTTTTGTTTGTTTGTTTGTTTGTTTTTTCCATAATGGTAGTATCCCCTAAGAAAACAAAAAAAATTAAGAGCAGTGTGAAGGGACTGTTTGGGCAGGAGACAAATTGTGTTATGCCCCCAAATGGCAACTTTAAAAATCTTGCACCATATTTTATGGGGTTAGGAGGCAGCTTTGACAGCATAAATTTTCAGTGTTTCTATGTCATGAAGATCAGTCATTCTCTATTGAGTCTGGCTGGAATGGAGTTATTTTCTTCATTGCAATCCACGTGGTGTTGGTCTTTAGACATGTGATCAAAACAGATTTGATAAAACGCTTGGTGTTTTAGGCACTGCTGAACTGGGCTTGCACAGCATCAAGGTTGCCGGTATTTCCCACTCCAGTAGACTGGTGGTAGGCAGGATTTTGGGACAGGATACAGGCAGGATGATGACCAAAGTAACCAAAGAGATATGCTCTATCATACATCTTACTCAGCAAGAAAACTGAGGTGTTTGACACTGACTGTGGATGGGCTCACCATTTTGAGGGGTGAGTTACTGCTCTAGCACCACTTGTTAATCTTTGCTTTTCCTTCAAACATTAAACTGTTTTTATCTTGACAATGAGCTTTCACTGCTTTTGCCTTTCCCATTCTCTCTCCCAACCTGCTGAGAGGGCTTGAGAGAGCAATTAATAAAATAATTATTTTAAAATTTTAATTTAAAATGCTCTTTTAATGTTAATTTTAAAAAAATGGTGGCTTATTTGTCACCTAGGATCAACTGACCTATTTTTTATACAAAAAAATCTTGAATTAATGTTGTTTTCCTGTCATAGTGATGTTAATTTTTAACCATTGCAAATCTTTTTATTAATTTGAGTGATTTTAAGGTAATTATTGATTTTTTTTGAAGTATGATTTAACATGCCATTTCAGCTTTCCTTTAAAAATTATTTAAGGAGTACTCACTATGTCAGCTAATGAGTGTTAAGCTTGCAAGTCACGTGTCTCTTCAGATTCATGCCTGTATATTTTTACTGTAATTAAATGACTATTTATAAATACATGTAGATCAGTCCAGGTTGGATGGGGACCTGAGCAACTTGATCTAGTGGAAGGTGTCCTTGCTCTTGATTGGGGTGTTGGAACCAGAAAATCTTAAAGGTCCCTTCCAACCCAAACCATGCTATGATTCTATGATTTATTGAAACAATTAAACAATTTCAGGAAAAGATGCATTACTTCTTCAGAAACCATTAAGAAAGAGACATTTCTCTAACACACATGAAAGATTTTAAGAATATTTTAAGGTCATACTGTAACTGGAAATTGACTCACATTTTTAAAGAAGTAATAGAGTAGTTCATAAAAGTTGAAATAGACTTTTTAGCTCCTGGAATATCCCCTGTGAAACTGGACAGACTGATGAGAAAGAGGGATTAAAACTGCCTCCTACAGTGAAAGTCAGCAAAACTTATAAGTAGGTGAAACAATATATATTAGTGCATGCATATATATCAGTAGATTAAACATTTACAAATTGTCTAAAAAAGTGAAAGAATAACAGCCTGTTTCATATCCAGCTAAGATAAAAAAACAGTATGCTTTCCTCCTTTCATGAAATCAGGTGAAAGTGAGATTATAAAAATTTAGTGATTTGAGCTAGGAGCACACTCACTTCAGCTGAACTTCAGAAGCACTAACACAGCCTCACAGATATTTTCAAATTGTTTCTTGAAAGGAAGAGTGAAGAAATAGCAGAGAAGTGTAAAAGAGCAGAACTTCTAGTTCAGATTAAAGCAACTAACATCTTAGGAAGATGAATTTTAAATTACAGACTAGAAATTAAATTAAAAACACCTGTCGGTAACAGAAGTAATGAAATGGTTCATTTAAGTGGATACTTGCTCAGAGTTCCTTCAGGTTTTGACCTAATCTGCAAATATGTCTGACTTCTGTTGCTCTTGTTTGCATCACCAAGCAATAGGTGTGACGGTAGCAATGCCAGGTTTCAAGAACCCCAGAGAGCAGAAAGATGCAAATAGAGGATTTCCCACATTCAAAAATAATTTTTCTACAGTAAGACACACAGTATTTTGTAAGTTTTAAAGATCTTTTTCACCATCCTATGCTGAAGCAGTGTCAGGCATATTTAACTGGACTTTTGACTTACCAGGTTTTAAACCCTGGGTGACTTGTTTATAGGTGACACCTTCCTACGCCTGCCCATCTTGGAATGTTGTTAATAGACAAACTAATTCTCCTTTGTTGAAAATACCTGTTAGCAATCATTTTGCAGAATGGAAAGACTCACATTATGTGTTGGTTGTCTCTGTTCTAAATGGAAACTGTTATTAAGTCTTGATGGAGAACTCTAAAACATTTCAGTTCCCTCTTCAGTTACCTGGCACTGTCCAAGCTGAGAATTTATAGGCCCAGGATAGGCAAGGTATCATTCTTGAAAATTGCTCTAGACAGACCAATGCAAAGCAAGAGCAGGCAGTCACTTTGCTGTATTTTTTTTCTTATGTTTAACTGGTGAAATGAAAGAAATAAAAATTTAACCTCAAATGTGTTAATAAAACACAGATCTAAAGTTCAAAAATAATTTGTTTAAAAAAAAAAGTACTTAATTTCAGCAATGTCAAAATAAATTTTAGCAGATGCATTCAACATTAAATCTAATTAATTATTAGAATGACCCAAGAATTGAAAAAATACCCATTCCAGTTAGAATATTTTGACTTTTTTCCCTTTGTTTTCCATTGTACATGGTGACAAAAACTGACAAAATAGCATTTTCTAGCAGAAATGTTGCACTGATTTCTTTCAACCATCTTAACGTGATTGTGACATATTGCACAATATAAAAAGCAATTCTATCAGCAAAACATACTTTACACATTACACCCACTATTTTCCCCTTTTAAAGCATCTGTCACTGCTTTTAAAGGTCACATATTTCATGTTCCAATGTGCGGGGAGGAAAAAATATTTCTTCTTAACTTGAGAGATTAGCAAGGATGTTATACCAGCTTTGTTGTGCATTGGATAGTTTCATTTATTATTCTTATTGTGACATAGTGCCTGGAATTCATTTTTTTTCAAAGAAAGCCTTCCTTGTATGCAATTTTTGTACTGTAATAATGGAAAAAAGAAAAAAGAGATTAATTAAATGACTGAGGTCTGATGTTTTGCTTCCACCAATTAAAATATCTTCCTCCTCTTTCCTGTAGTACTACCTTGAAGCAAATATGACATGAAAAAAAGATCAAATCTTGTTTCTAATGTTGTGACAAAAATTCCTCTGTCTAAATACCAAGTACATTAAAATTCAGTCTCCCCTTGTATTATAGACAAAAAAAAAACAAAAACAGAGGGGTGAACTGTAGGATAAACTTGCCTATATCTGACAGCTACAGCAAAAAATACTCAGAAGGAGGGATTTAGGAAAGACACATGTTTAGGGGAAAAAAAAAAAATATATATA
>WEIU01001169.1:2324-18430 GCA_013389925.1 Aegithalos caudatus | reverse complement strand
TTTTCTTTTTTCTTTTTTCTTTTTTTCTTTTTTTCTTTTTTTTTTCTTTTTTTCTTTTTTTTTTCTTTTTTTTTATTTTTTTCTTTTTTTCTTTTCTCTTGTAGAAGTTAATGACGCCTGGGCTACAGAACATCTGAGTCTTAGGTACCAATATCCAGGATGGAAGCCTGAATTGTGTTCATGTAGAAATACATATCTCAGCATGGATTTTATGAGAAGCAAGGGCCAGCTGGTATCTGCACATTCCCTAAGTAATAATTTTTCAGCTGTCTTTAGCTGATTAATACAGAAGTTCTAAGGATTTATCACAATGTCATCTCTCATGCCTCACTAGACACCATGGGGATGTATCTTTCATGTAGAATACATGGCCTAGCTGTCTACTATTTTAATGTATTCCAAAGAAGACACCTTGGTGTGTCTTTCTTCAAATACAACATGGGAAATTTTCCTTTTAACAGTGTGTTGGTCAGAGACTTGGCCAGGCAGTAGGAGATCCAGGTTTAATTTCCTACTTGCACAAGGAACTTCAAACACATTCTATTATTTCCAAGGAAAGACACCTTACAGACGCTTCAGCCCTTCTGAGGCTAGGTAACTAGCAGAAGAGAGTGAAAAAAATTAATTAGGCCAGAGAGAGGAAAAAATTTTCATGGTGCTTTACAGAGCTGACTTGAGCATGCAAAATGAATCTATGGGAGGGGTATAAAGAAAGACTTGAATGCAACTTTCTACTGTGTGAAGGAACCACAATATATACAATCTGAAATGAAAAACTGCTGGAGACTTGAGATGGTGAAAATCTGTGCTTTTCCTATTCATGTGCTCTCCTAACTGTATTTGAATAAAGCACAGTTTTCATAGGTAATGATGCCCACAGCAAAAGAAGTTGTGTCTATCTGTGCATTATCGGACACAAATTTGCCTATCTGGAAAGATATCTGCTTACCATTGTGATTCTGGAGAAAATTACCCACTCTAAAGTAGTCAAAAAAGGGTTTATACTTTATATATATATTACAAAAGGTTTATAAAGATGAAAGTAGTGTAATTAAGAAAAACATGCTTAATGTACTTATACTGTCATCAGTTTCAAATCATTCCTCCTCCTTTTTCTATCCAGATTACAGGCTTATTTTCCAACATTTTCATAGGCTCAGTAATGTCCTCAGCTGCTGAAGGAGAGATTCCTGCATTAGAAGGATGTTAGCTTTTATATCCATCCTTTTTCTTGGATTAAATGCCTTTAAATTCCAGTTTTCTCCATAGATTATTGATTCCTTAGATGGCACCAATGGTCTTACTCCCACATTATTATCTACCCTCAACTCTTTGAATATTGGTAGTACTTTGTCAGACCAAATCCTCTCTTCTGATTAGCTGTTTTTGACAATCCTAAAAGTTACTGCTGAGAACTGAGAGCTTTTCGTACCTGCTCCTTTCAAGTGAGATGGTATGTAAATGTCTGAATGAAACTCATCTATGCAAATAGTTTTTTTTTTTCTTTTTCTTTTTTTCCTGTCCCTAATTTTTTCACTCTTCATAATACAAATTACTGTATGGAAGGAATACATGCAGGTCATTACTAGCTATAGTTTGTGATTGGAAAGGATATTAAGTATTTTGGCTGCATATGGTATTTGGCTTCCAGTACATCTTTTAGATAGGCAGCAACAATGAATTTGTCTTCTGGAACTGGAAGGAAAAAAAGTATAGCGACAATTTTGTCTCTGTTACTAGTGATTTGAAACTCAACTGTCACAGTCACTGTGACCATGACAGCCAGTCTAGACAGACCCCTTTGCCTATGAGTCTCTCTGCTTACAAATAACAAATCTAGGGGGACATCTTGCCTTGTTGGCTCCCTTTGTACTTGCACCAAGAAGTTGTCTCCAACATGCTTCAGAGATTTTCTGCATTGTGTTCCCTGTATGAGAGTCTCAGGGAATATTGTATATTGTCTTGGAAGTTAGAATTACCCCTAAGGATAAGGGTGGCTGATAGAGAAATATCTCTTAGTTCCTTGTAAAATAATTAATCAGTGTCATAGTTCTTGGCAGGGTGGATGTTAGTTGACTCCTACACAAAATCTGCTTTATTTGCTTTTTCTTTCCTCCTTACCCAGATGTTCTCAACTGTGTCATGACTAGCTTCAAGCAGTACACAATTCCTCACATACAGCATCACCCCTCAGCATTGCCACCCTCTTGAAGGGCCTATAACCATCCATCACGGTTCCGTAACCACAGCGCTCATCCCAAAAAGTTGTGCTTATGCCTATAATGTCACAGCTTTGCTTCAATTTCCTCTTGTTTATTCCTCATGCTATGTGCATTAATGTAGAGATATTTCAAATGTGCTCTAGTGCACTCAGGAGAACAGTGTACAGCAGGCTCACAGACCTTGCTAGCACATCATCCTGCAAACATTGCCATGACACTCCATGATTTAACTCCAGTGAGCCTGGTTTTATCCCTTTCCCTATTCAAAACTAGCTTAAAATTCCTTTTTTGATCCCTTCTAACTTGTGTGTGAAGTTACTTTTTCTCCTCTGAGAAGGGTGCATCCCATCTGTTGCACATAGAATTAGTGTTGTGTACACTGACCCATGATCAAAAGCCCCTAAATTTTGCCAATGACACCAGTGATGGCACCAGGTATAGATTAGCTGTTTCTTCCCTTATCATTTCCTGCAGCTGAAATGATAGAGGAGAATACTACTTGTATTCCTGACCCTTATATGGGTTATCCCAAGGCCCTCACATCTCTTGATTGTCCTTGGACTTTTTATTTTGCCCTGAAAAATCAATAATGGATCAGCTGAAGGTCATACCAGGATAGTAACTTTTCCCATCACTCATTTAGCTCAGGCCCCAGAGAGGGGGCAGACTTCCCTTAGAAATGGGTCTATTTGAAACATTGTACCGCCTATGCCCCTCAGAAGAGTCTCGTATGACAATGACACATATTTTTTTCATATATGAAAGTGGTTTTCATGTGCGCTACAAGGCTGACTTAACCTGAGTGACAGTTCTAAGCCAGACGAACCACCATTCTTGTAATTGTTTGCTTCCACTTGCAGAGCCTTGTACCTGTTGTGCAAGGACACTTGGAAGGGCAGGAGAGCCATGGAGGAGAGGTAACTGCTGAGGCAAGCAGGAACATGTTGCAATTTCCCTCCTCCATGAAGGCACCATGTACTGTCAGGTAGAGAGAGGACAGGGAATCCTCCACATCATACCTACCTGATAGGTTTGTCCCAGGGAAGAGGGAGTTTGATTCCAATAATCTGCCATTCTTTCAGACTCCCTAATGCTCCTCAATCTACTCACCTCCTCCTGGAGCTCTGTCACTAATCAGAGGAGATCCTGTACCTGGGCACACCTCCCACAGGGGTGCTCATGTCTGCTGGCCAGTCCTGGCATGAGAACAGGACTTACCCTGCAGCTGGCACTAACGTCTGCAAAACTGCATCAGTTGTGGTACCAAGCTTGGAGAGGCTGTGGTGCCAGGTGGTCACCATTCCTCCCTGGTCAATCCAACACCTTCAGCACCCTTCCTGCACACCTTCTGTCCTGTCAGCCACATCCTGCCCTGGCCACTACTGCTCCCCTGGGGGCACATTTTTTTAATATTTGGGGGGCACAGCCCCCCATCATTGCTCATGGTCCTGCCCATGTCTTAGCTGCCACAATGTGAGCTGCAGGCTCCTAGCATCTCTCTACTCTCCTGAGTTCAGGAAAATCCCCAGTGCACTGTGCTAGAGTGCTCTTCTGTGGTCTGTGCTGGCACCGAAGCAGTTCACCTCAGTGACTGAGACACACATACTACAAAATAAAGGATTAATTGCAAACATATGGCATTTTTTCCTGAGGTGGGGAAACTTAACAGAATGTAACCCTTTACTTTGGTAATGACTCTGGCAAATTTATACTTTGGATAACTTCTCCACTGAAAAATTTCTAACCACTGCTGTCAACTGCTAGACCTATACATTGTAGATAATTAATTTTTATTTCTTCTTTTTAAATTTATTTCTGTAATCAGAACATAAAATAGCTGTAGCCCGGGATTGTAGAATCTCAGGTATTACATCAACAAAAACAATTCATGTAGATAATTTGCCATCTAAATAGAGGTGGCTGAAGAACAGATCAATACAGATCACATAGGAATGACAAAAGAATAAAACAATTCCTAACAAACACACTTTTGTTCAGCTTCTATGTGATTAAAGAAGGTACAGTGGGAGCACAAGATAGCAAACGTAGCTGCTGAAGCTGTTTAAGGAAAGGCAGCCTGCTTGCTGTTCATTCTATAGGATGGCTGAAAGCTATGAGTTGTGGCTCAGAGGGGTTAACAGTTCTTCCCTGAAGAAGGTGACAATGCCATTTCTGCCATCTCCTTCAACCTTAGCCTGGAACCACATGACTCTCCCTTCCTCTTTTGGTCTGACATCTGCCAGAATTTTAACTGAACAAATTTTCAGTTGACTTGCTTGATGGAGAACTGTTATGTGTTGCCAGGTGGCCTTTTTCTTATTTCAGAAGATGAAACAGGTCAATACAAGAGAATAAATATTCATGTGGTCCGTTATCAGGCAGAAAGCAAAGGCAGTGACTATAGCACTTCTAGAATGAAAAATCAGTTTAGTCCAATTTTTAATAGGGTTCTAAAATTCTAATGAGCACAGGAAAATATATTAAAAAAAACCCAAACAAACAAAAAAAACCCACACCCCCAAAAAACCTCAAAACAACCAAGAAACCCCACAAAAAAACAAAACAAAACAAAACAAAACAAACAAACAAACAAAAAGACAAAAAAAAAAAAAAAAAAAAAAAAAAAAAAAAAAAAAAAAAAAAAAAAACAAAACAAAAAAAACCACAAAAAACAAAACCAAAAACAAAACCAAAACCAAAAACAAAACCAAAAATAACACAGGAAAAAACAAAACAAAACAAAACAAAACAAAACCCCAAAAAATCCCACACCAACAAAACCGAACCAAACAACCAATCAAACCAAAATTTCCCCAAACACATAACAAAACCCAAAAAAGCAACCAAATCCTCCAAAATGTAGTTTGCTTGTCATAAAGCCAGCTATGCCCAAGCATTTCAGAAGAAACAGAAGTGCAAGAGAATGTGGTATTTTAAAGTAATCTTCTATGTTGTGAAGATTATGATTTCACAGAGTACTGAACAACCACAATGCTGCGCAAAGGAGCAAGGATATTATTAATGCCTTAACTTTTGTTGACACCTACATACTTGTTCTTTCACATATTTTTATAATCTTTCTGTAATTGAAAGATCACAGTATACATGATCTTTTCTTTTGCACAATGAGAAGGGGAAACCAGAGTAACACAACAGAACTACTTTTCTTCCTTTGCATTTTTATACAAAAACTGTGACTTCCCCATAGATATCTCTAGTTTTGTCATACTTTCTCTTTGTTTGTGAAAGAAAGATCAATTTCTTTGTGTTTTATGGCAGTGACTTCAGGCAGTTTTGATTATATTGGAGTTGACAAAGATCATTAAAAAAACCTTCTAAATATTCTCTGGTGTGCTACAATCCATACAAAACAAACACATGAATGTTACGGGACAGTCACTTTCAAACCTTATCGTTTATTTTAAAAATCTTCAAGGAAATAAAAATAAAGCGTGCAAAATTTTCAAGGGAGTGAATACTTTTATAAATTTTGAAAGTGTTTTGTTATAAAACTCATCTTCATGATGCTAGAGGCAATTTTTGTTTGTTTTATTTCTATAGCTCTGTAACAGCATTGCTGTTTAATGAATGCCATGACTGGAAAGCAAAAATTGGCAGCTCTTCCTACTGTGAGTACCCCAGAGGTTACACAAAGTAAGAAACCTTACTACAGACAGAGTCTATAAAACCAAGACACTCCATCCTATTTACATGCAATAGCTTTTTTTGATTGTCAATGTCTCTGGTTGAAACATTTTGCTTATAAACAGTGAGTATTTTGTAAACTTCATTCTGAGAATATTCTTTGCCCCAGAGCAATCACTGTGGCAGTTGAAGCAAATAGGCACCTGAAATAGCCAATTAGAATTGTTTTTAAGATACCAAAAGAAATTGTTAACCTTTTATTTCCATGTCAGTCAGGCAATGCAATGTAGTTTAGATTTGGTTTTTATCTTCTTGCTTATTTCAGTAGATTTCCTCTGAAAGTTTGTTGCTGTGTCCCTCACGGAGTGACCACTGTCTGTCCTGGCTAGCCAGACACAGCTGACCTGCAAGGGTCACTCCTACGAATCCTGGGAATCAGAGGAGCAGCTAAGGGATTTCTCCCTTGCACAGGAGAGACTTGTGATGCCAGCAGAGGAAGGGGTCAGACTCTGTTGGAGGGCAAAATCTAAGACTTTATTCTGTCCTTGATGAAAATCCCGAGTCTCAAGGGAGCTACTCCACCAGCGCCCCTGAGACAGCTGTGTCAGCAGCTTAAGTATAGGGGAGGTACAAAGGGAGAGGACAGACAACCTTCCAATGGAAAACAAGGGAAGGGTGGAACAGGGTAAGAGAGACATTTAAGAGGGCAAATGGAATGCCTGAGGAGGGACTCCCCTCTGTCCGTGCCCTATCACTCGAGGACCCTCTCTGAGCTTTCTAGAAGCTGGGAGGGGTAGCACAATGACAGACAAAGCCCAGAGGAGGGGGCCAGGGGGGAGGTAGGGGGATTGACAACTGGGACAGAGCATTGTCTGAAAGACAGAGGGGAGAAGGGAACAAACCATTCAAACACAACACAATGAGGAGCAAAACCAACAACACAATGCAACAAAAGTTGAAGTCCATCTACAGTTTTTCAGTTTTCATCTAAATAGTTATCTTGAAATAATTTAATGTGAAATGGGAATATGATAATCTTCATGGCAAGTTTAAAACCAGCCAGTGCTCCCTCACATTTTGATCTCAAGCCTGAAACGAGGCATTCAGATTCCAGACTGAGAAATAATAACTTTTGAAATGAAGGCGATCGGCAGTATTTAGTGTAATGTGGAAATAAACCCCAGGTTTAAATTAAGGTATTGAAAAAAAACAGGTGCTGACCTACATTACAGAATGAAGATTGAAAATAAATATGTGTAAGTGAAATGTGACAATTTGTATAAAGCACAGCAAGCAAAATGTTAATCATTACCCTATAACAAGCAAGATGTAGACTTTGAGGACACTAGAGTGATAACTGTAGATTTTTTATTATTTGACATTATCAATGGATAAGCAAATAGGAGGAGCAAATAAGTAACATTTTTAGACAGTACTTTGTCAAGTGATAGAGATACTGATAAGAGTAGAGGAATATTGTGAAGGTATGTTGTGAATGAGCAAGAAAATAATGAGAGCCAACTGGGAAAATTTTCCACACAGGTAAGTGTTAGAAGTTAGATGACCCCAGAAATAATGCTGTTCAAGGTAAGAGTAGACACTATGTAAAGAAGGTTTCATCTATGTGAGAAGAAACTGGACATTTTTATTTTTTGTTTTCATGTGCTTGAAAACATGTTAAAAAGTCTATTTATATGACTTCAATATGAGCATAGAATATACTACTCGGTTGTTGATATTTTTCTTTACAAGACAGGTGTTGACAAATGAGAATTTCCATGGAATTTCAGCAGATTATATAATAAGGAAGGAATATATTATATATTATTATATAATATAATAATAATTATATGTTGTTTGGCTGTGGAATGCCTAGTGGCAAGAAAGAGCATAACAACAGAGGTGTGGGAAAAATGGAAAAAAATATAACAGAACAGTATTTTATAAAACAGGATAACCAAGAGAAATTGTTATAAAAAGCAAAGCACTGGCTCAATGAGAGACACATTTTTCTGAGTCTGGAAGACATTTTACAGCAACATATTTTCTTAAAAGAAGTGGTGGATTCATTTGCCCCCAAAAAACCCAAAATGTGTCATTGAAAAGAAACCCCACACCTGCATTAGAACAATGGAATATAATTTTTTTTCTTGAATCCCTGATTTTTATGATTTATGTCTGTTTCCATATGTGACTGTACCATTTTCTTCACTTAAAAATTTAGTTAGTATGATGTATGGTAAATGAAAATCATAGAACATCGTGAAGGAAAAAAAAATCATTATTTTAAAACAGAAGCATCTGCTAGTCAGATCCTAATCACTGTAATTCAGTGATGATCATAATTGTCATTACTATGGGCTTTTAAAAACTTCAGACATTTTCAAAGAGTCAGTAAGATTAGGTTTTGTTAGCACTAAAGGGGCTGTTCACTTTGGTTTTTGGGATATTTGTATAAAGCATTTTAATACTATTCACCTTGAAGTTTACTGGGGGAGAAAATTGGATTCCATGACTTAAACTAAAATGTAATGATAAAACATGTTGAGGCTGATCCTTAAACCCTAATCTATGTGAGTAATTATCTATTTGTACATTAGAAATGTACAAATTGCATTTCTTGATGTTATTAATGCAGCTAAAGTGATACGACTACTTCTGGAATGAAGACAATTTCTTTGGCTCACAGTTTCTTCAAGACTAGTAATTATTTTCCTCTGGAAAACAATTATTGCTCTAGGAAAAAAATGTAGGTGTGATTGATGGACCTGTAACAACATTCTGATGCCATGGGCCATGCAGTATTGTGCAGGATTCACCCTAACTACCAGGTCCATTGCATTTCCTGGAAGAACATGGAGAATTGTAATGAACATAGAATGACAGAACATTCTACTGTGAATGTACTCACAGGCTGTGCTTGAATGTACCACCAATGAGAAAAAAGTTTTTATGCATGGTCAGTAAAGGCAGGAGGCTGCATCCATTGAGGAATAGAGATGTGTCATGACAGAGAAGACGTGAAAAGTCCCAAAATACCACCTTGGTATATAATGAGGAAATTAAATACTCTTATGCAGGGAAGGAGAAGTTTGTCTGATTCAGACTGAACTTCCTAGAATGTTTTTTCAACTTTGTTAGCCCAGTGATCTTCAGCCACAAGTTCTTGTCCCCATTCTATCCTCTGTGTTTTGCATAGCTACAGGAAAAGAAGAAGGGAATTTATCAAGCTGAGAAAACAATCTCCCTTTTTCCACTTGTTCTTCTTGATGACTTGTAGGATAATTTTTCCCCCCACTAAACAGTAATCTAACTGAAAAAGAAAGATATGAAGGACTACAAAAGTATACACTTAAAACAAGTTTTAGGTGTCAGAAAAAAAAGTTTATTTTTTCTTTTTGTATTTTTGTAAGTTTAATTTTAAAATACAGGTGTATAGGTGTATTTAGAATTGATATCCTTCAAGCAAAATACTTTAAAAAACCTTATTAAAAAAAAAAGGTTTATCAAAGTTAGCAAAAAAAGTATTCCATTAAAAGACAAACGTAATATTTTGTTAACTAAAAATATTTGACTTTTCTTCACTGAAGAACACAATCTGGAAATAAACAGAATAACTTCACAATTTTTTTTGTATTATTTTTTCCCTTAACATCCCAAGAACTGTGGTAGGTGTCTTTCAATTGAACTGAAACACCTACACAGAGAAAATTCTAAAAATACTTCCCTTTTAAAGAAGTCAAGTTATTTAATTTTCACTGATCTAAATGACAATTGGGAATACTTTGAATTTCTCAGGATTAGGGTGATTTCCTGATTCTTCATTTAAGACAGTGTTTCTTATTCAGTTAACATGTTTTAAAAATAAAGGGAAGACATTGCCTGGATCAAATCTGTTCAGAGTAGTCCTTACTAATAGAAGGTTTGATTACTCTTCAAGTGTAGATTTTACCTAAAGAAATATTGTTCTTTGATTAAAAAAAAAAAAAAGAAACAAATATGAAAAATTGTTTTCAACAATAGTGTGACTGGCATATAACACCTTGAAATTTTGCTGCTTAAAGCATTATATTATTTCAGTTCTTTGCTTGTGCACTTACTATGCTACAAAGAAAATGTTCTCTAAGGAACAAAACTATTTCAAAATATGTAATAGTCTTTATATAAATTCTATGTATTTGTCATGGACATAGTAAAGTGTCATGGACACTAGTAAACTTAATTGAAATAATTCAATGCACACTCTTAGGCCTTGGAGCTTAGTATGAAGCCAGGTCTTTCTTGCAAGCTTTGAAACTGTCTGTGAATGTATTTATCAGATAGGTTTTGAAGAGTCAAGCCTGTGAAAAGTTGTTTTTACACAGCTGGTACTTCTCATGAGTTGTTGAAATAATAGTGAGAGTTCCACAACTTAGGATGTAGTTTTGGAAAGACAAGAGGGTTTCAAAGGTTTTCAGAGACAAAAATAATGAGAGGCTCTCAACAGAGAACTTGAATTAAAACCTTGTTTTAGGTCAGGAGTGATGAGTGCTTAGTTCCTACACTGATACCTCTGACTTATGAACATGCTTGGAATGCAAGGAGCTGAATTTACTTTAGCTCTCTACTCCCCAAGACACTCTTAGGTAGCTAAAATGAACTACATGAGTAAAGTTCATTGCCTTCAGAATTATGCTCAGACATTCGTTTTTGGTTTGTTTTTTTTTTTTTTTCAGATAAAGCCTTGCATACTTCAGCTCAGATAAATATAGTTTACATTTATGCATTTTAAATAAATTTAAATAAAAATCACTAAGTTTCCATCTAGAAAAGATTTAAACTGGAACTGAGTTGCTATAATTTTGTTTCAATACATAATTGCAAACTAGCTCTATTATATTACCTGCCTGAAGAGCCTCATGCTAAAGTTTATACATGATATATAAATGTATATATAGTCATTTTATCTAAGATCATTTTACTCAAAAGTTTTGCAAGAGACTGATTGATAGCTAAATATATCCAATCACCTGGGAACTGTTGTCCAAATTTGCCGGGATTCATAGCCTATCATGGTCTTACATTATACCAAGGTACTTCTCCTGCAATTTTCAGTTCTGTCAAGTTGCACATTCAAGGCAGATTGTGACTGTGACAGTGTCAGAGCTGAAAACATTCCATTATGAGTACACACCCTAAAAAGCTGTTTGATTTGTGTGAGTAGAAAAAGAGATTTATTGGGATAAAGAAGTAACAGTAAATATTGAAGTTTCCTGTAGTTTTCACAGGTTTTCACTTTCTTATGACTGCCTGAAGTAAGCATGCATGTTATTCAGAAAAGATCAGAAAATAATTCTGTCATAATTTATCGGCAGAAAGTCGGGGACTTTCTTGTCAGTAAAGACTAGGAAGCAGCAAGATTACTGCTTCAGAGATATCAGAAAAATGTCATGCTATCACTTATAATAAATTCTGGAATATTTGTTTGTCTCAGCAAGGCTGTAGGTGTCTTCTTTCTCAGAATAACTCATACCTCTCCATCTCAATATTTCCTGTTTAGGAAGCAATTAAAATTCAGTTGAAATGTCCAGTTTGCATTTTAAAGGTTAGTGATGCCTCGAGCCACAGGGTAGCTATATTTCTCAGAGGAATTCATTATTACACAGCTGAAAGGGGAATACTATATTGCTTCCTAACTATTGTCAAGGCACTAATAAAAATGTTGTTTTAAATATAGATAATTGTTCAATACTTGCAAGAGCTAATGCTAATATTGATGTTGGGAGATACAATTCGGTCTAGAAAGTAATGAAATCTAGACAACTTTATTATATTTTTATGATCAATTTAATTCCTAGTTCCAAATTTTTGAATGTACACTACAAAGGGTTGCCATTTTTTATAGAATATTGCTTAATAATAGTTCTCAATTGTTTTTCCATATAAGAGAGGAATTTCAGAAGATATTTCATCCCCTCAAGTATAAATTTATGTAATTGCATGGCAGTTCAAATGCACACTGAAAATATACATATATGTATGTATAGGAAAGGAAGATGGGGTTTCCTTTAAAGACTTCAAGTTTTCTCCAACTATTGTCATCATTTTTCATGGTTTTTCACATGTTTCGCCTGGAAGGTTACTCACTCAATGTGTGTAATACTAAAACTAATGTCTCCAAAGACTTTTAAGAAAAACATTTAGAACTGTATAACTTTTATCAGCTTTGGATGAAAGAGAATCTATTTTAAAGAGAATACTGACACAGCACTGAGCTAAAGCAAGACTAAAAATAAGATCAGAATATTGTCTCTATTGCTTGAGGTTTTCTGAAACAAACTGAAACACACTTGGTCGAAAGCATTTTATAATTTGATGCATAAATTGCTTTGGAGGGGGTGGTATTGGTGTTTGTGTGAAATGCATATAATCTTAAAAAGAGTATAGCCCATATTGGCAAGAGCAAGGGCAAATAGGTCCCTAAGGGAAGGGTGTGGGAAATGGACTTGAAGAGAATTCTCAAAGCCTGACAGAAGGCTCACATAGTATGCATCTGTATGGATGCATAGTATGGATCTGTATGGAATGGGAGAGACATTGTTGAGAGAGAAATGGAACTACAAAGTTTCAAATTATGGCCTTGCAAATAGACTAGGTACTTTGGAGAAATAGAACTATGAAATGTATTGTAGTAGGACCTACGAGGGTAATTTTAAATGATTGGCTTTAAGGCATTAGCAGAATTGCTTGGGAAAAACTGATAGGCCAAAAAACACTTATAATTTATTAGAAAATAATTTGGCTTCTGATTGTGATGGAATTGTAACATCTGTACCATCTCATGAGACAGATGGATACCCTTTACATGAGACAGAAGATGGAATAAAAGTCTTTATAACTCCTCTCAGGAGCCCCATCTCTGGGTCAGAGAAGGGGATAATTTGACAGAAGAGGGGCCAGGAGTCCATCATGGTGCCATCAGCAGCACCGACAGTGTCACTAGCAAGGGTCCCACACTGCCCTGCCTGAGCAAGACAGAGATATGGACATAGGGACAGGATATGATCTGGGTCAAGACAGAAAACTGAGTCAGCAAGCTGAACTTAGATCTGCAAATAGCAACCAAGCTTAACCACTGTGCAGTGATCAGCTGAAAAATCCAGAGTAATGAGGTCCCCAGCCTGCAGGACAGGGTCTGGATCAGCAAGGTAAATAGTCAGGCATAAGACTGACTGTGATGCAAACAGCAAGTAAGGGTGGGAGCCTTAGCTTAAAAACAGTTTCTGAAAGAAGACAGGGTTGCTTCAGTAAGTGCTCCAGCTTCATTAAAAGCAGCTTTATTCATGGTCACTGCCTGTGCTTTTTGTAAATTGACCAAACCATCAAGAATTGGGAGATAAGTTCATATCTCTAACAATAAAAATGTTGATGCCAGGTGTCCCAGGAGTGTGAAATTGGAACTATTTAAAAAGAGGCCTGATCAATCATCACAGAGTTTTGCAGGTGCTTAAGGCCTAGCTTCAGGAGCAAGATGGGAGATCTCACTGAGGCAGAAATTTTTTCTGCTCATGGAGAAAAAAAAAAAATTAAAATGCGTGTCTTCGTATCTGTCTTTTTTGCTCTGTCAGTGAGCCAAGAATATATTAGTGAGTACTTCTCTAATATTCTAACTGCTATAAGTAGTGGTGTGGGCATTGGGGATTTTTTTCTTTCCCTGTTTTTTTTTTTTTGGTTTGACTTCAATTTGTTGTTGTTTTGTTGTGGGAGATTTGTTTGTTTGTATTTTTGTTTGGTTTGTTCTGTTTTTTTTTCTTTTTAAGGAAGTCATGGTATTAAATTCAGGTTTACTGCTTTCATTATAGTGCCAAGGTAATGCAGTTTTGAGTGCTGGAAGATTCATGTTCTTTCATCCATACAATTCCTCTTCATTAATGTAAATAAACAGGACTGGGGTTTATAAAGAAATGGCTTACTGTAAGATAATGCTTCAGTCCATGTTTATTTCTTGCCCAAACTGAAGTTAGCCCTGCAGGGAAGAGCCCTGTATAAGAAAGGGATAATTCAGAAAACAAAAGTATCCCTTTCTACTTAGCCTGTGACTAACCCATGCACTAAAACAACTTAGTTGCATGTTTGGACCTTCTTAGGCTGCTTTGATTTTTCATTATTTTTAAAATACTAATCTCAATGAAACTGATCTTATCCTGCCTAAGTGAAAAGCAGAGGAAGCACTGGTAGGAGGAAAGGCAGCTAGAGGGTATTAGAGGTCCCTTATTAAACTTGGTGAAGCTAATGTGTGCTCTCCCATGAGTACAATTAAAGCTAAAGTGAGATGGTGGCACACTATATATTTTAGCAAAGAATTGGTTGATAGGCAAGAAATCATTTCAGAAAAATAATGAGAAAATTGTTCCTCTGAGATCTGCTGTGGAACTAACATGCATAATTTTTCCTCTGTCTCAGAAATCCTGCAATACTAATAGACCATTGAGGAAAAGAAAATCATTAAGTGACCAGGAATGAATCTTTGCCTATTTTGCAACATGATGAACAGAAAATAATCCTCTTTAACTGTGTCATATTTGTTTTATTACACTGATAGTCTTATTAGTATGCTGAACAGTCTTAAATAATGTTATTTCATATTCAATTTATTGTGAAATTGTGAATTCTAGTTTTTTTTAGTCCAGTTATAAAATCAAACAAAATTATTTTGGAAATAAAAATGGAACAGACATTAATACTCCCCTACAGGTATTACACAGTCCATACTGGGTCATGTTTTTTATGCAGACAAATTATTTTAAAAAATTATATTAACAAATCATGTATGATATAGATATCCCTCACTTCCCCCTCTTCCCCTTGCTTCCCTTATTTAAATGTTTGCTTACAGGGATTTTTTAATAGATCTGTGTACGTATACATGCATAACGTTGTACTAAAAATAAAGTACACTTATTAATATTATACAAATTAATATATTTTTATTGATTATCTCTGTGACAAAAAAATTCTTCCATAACATTAAAAAAACTGAGTCAGGTAACAAAAGTGAAATAGTGCTCATTTTTCATATTTATATTGGAATTAATTCAAATTTACACCATGTAATTTAAACCACATAGTGATGATTGTCCATCCATGTCAGAAAAGCTTAAGGACCCTAAATGGGAGTATGTTTTAAGATTATTTAACAATAACTATGAAACAGAAGAATTCTTCTGGTAGACCTAAGATTTTCATGACCCACTCTCTTTTGGGTTTTTTAAGGAACATTCACATGTCACTAGGAAAGCACTGAAACTTAGGCTGACTATCTCTTCTCACAGTTCTTTTACTTTCTTGGTCCAGGGAACTACACATTTCAGTGCAAGCAAAATATAATGTTGAAAGAACCCTGACACTTTTCCACAGACCTGGTCAGCTTTCAGTGAAGTTGAATCACAGTGAGACAGCAATACATTTAAACTGAGGTTTCAGAAAGGTACTGTGTCTCATGTTCAGCATTAGCTGTGCACTCATTTGCATATTTCTAATAAATGGTAGCATTAGACACAGCAAAGTAAGGAGTTCTGCCAAGGTGAGTACAACACTAGGCTGGTGTATGATATGCAGAGAGCATCCCCATGTGAAGATCTGTTTAGAATTATGCACGGAATAAATAAATTTGTTCCAGATATAAGGAAAGCAGAAAATTGGTTATGCCTATTGTTTCAGTGGCATTCAGGTGAGCTTTTCAGAGACTGTATGTGTGTATAAATATTTGTATCCCATTATTTCTGAAAGACAAGAGGATAGTTAGTCCCTTTTGTCCTTATGTTTTGCAAACAGAGAATTAAATGTTTTCACATTTCATGACAGAACTTGTTTTCAGAATCCAAATAATCTCGAGGGATTCTTCTCTGTCTAAGAGTTGTCACAGTCTCTGAAAATAGAGATAGAATTTGAAGAAAAAGGCAGACATTTTACTTACTGGGGGCTGAGCCTTTTTCCGAATGTTTAAATCCTATCAGTATCGCAATCAAAGGGTTCCAGATTTCACAAGGGAGCAATATTAGTTATCAATACACAAAGAAGCTCCCTCTTGAAAATAAAGTTGTTTCTACAACAAGGAATTCCCATCACTCCTTGCAATCAGGTAAAAAAAAAAAACGAAAAACCACCACCACCACCAAAAAAAACCAAACCAACCAACCAACAAAAAAAAAAAAAAACAAAACAAAAAGACAAAAACAAAACAAAAACAAAAAACAAAAA
>WEIU01001167.1:0-54377 GCA_013389925.1 Aegithalos caudatus | reverse complement strand
AAAAAAAAAAAAAAAGTTTGTTAAAGTTGTGTTTCCAAAAAGCAAACAAGTAGGAAATGTTGGTTTGCAGGGTTTCTTGGGGGGGGGTTATTTGCATGGGTTAGAACTGTTGAGAAGAAAATTAACAAACTGGACAAAAGCCATGAAGATGATAAAGGGCCTAGAACATTTTTTTTTTATACAAGGAGAGCCTGGGAGATTTGGTACAGTTCAGGATGAAAAAGAGAAGAGTTGGGGGGGTCTTATCAATGTGTACACATATCTGATTGCAAGGAATGAAGAGTGAGCCAGTGGTGTCCAGGGACAAGACTAAAGGCAATGGCAACAGTTTAGAAAACATGAAAGTCCATCTGAACACAAAGAAAAAAGTCATTGTGAGGGTGTAAAATGTTCACAGTAAAATTGCTGGAACTGGTTGCCCAGAGAGCTTGTGGATATTCATTAGGATATTCAAATCCAATTGGATATGGCCCTGAGGAGCCTACATTAGGTGGCCCTGCTTGAGCAGTTACAAGTTGTACCATGAGATTTTCTAATCTAAAGAGTTCTGTGATTCTGTCATTCAAGTTAAAGTAATCAAAACTGCAGAAAAAGGGATTCATGGCTGCTCCCTGGGAAGACTGGATAACTGCTGCAGAAGACATTCTACTGACATACTACAGAGTAACAAGGAAATGATTAAACAGAAATATCAGAATCAAGCAAGAGAAGTAATAGCTTCAATATTCTTGAGGAATCTGGCAGTTCTAGCCGTACGGGAATTTCCAAAGATAGCAAATAAACACTGTTTCAGTCAAGTCAAAAATATGCTTTAGAATCATAGAAACATTAATGTTAGAAAAGACCTCCAAGACCATCAAGTACAACCATTGATGGAATACCACCATGCTCAATAAACTGTATGACAAAGTGCCACATCTATTCATTTTTTGAACATTTCCATGGATGGTGACTCTGTCACTTCCCTAGGAAGGCCATTCCAATGCTTAACCACTCTTTCAATGGAAAGAAATTTTTCCCTGATATCCAACTTGACCCCCCCCCATTGCAACTTGAGGCCATTTTTCTTTGTTCTACTGCTAGTTGCCTGGGAGAAGATTGCCATTAGATTGCAACACCTGTAGATCTGACCTGTAAGAGTTCATCTAATGTTAAGGAATTAAAAATTATTAATATTTCTTTATTTTCACTCAAATTTTGAAGGGTTTTCATCTGAATGCAGAAACCTTCTTTCTTTGAAGTCAATGGCCAGGGAAACATTTCAGGTCTACTTGCAAGCAGAAAGATTAAAACTCATACAATATTCACTAATACTTAATATTGCGATGTCTTCTGCATTAAATTGATATATTTGCAGTTTGCATGCTATTCGTTAGCTTTATAGGTCATACAATTAAGAGAGAGAGAAAATACTGCATTGTGCAACCATGCGCTAGCTGAGCTAAAAACAGATCACTAACAATCTAAACAGGAAGAATTATATTAATGAGAAAGACTGCAGTAGTTTTAAAACAAAAATTGAATCAAGATTAGAAAAACTTTTATAGATGTTGTATAAGCTGGCCAAAATGACTTTCTCTGACCTTATCACACAGAGATAAAAAAATCAGAAGAATGAAGATAATAATGTAGAGGAAATTCATGCTTAAGCACAAATGAAAATATTTAAAGAACAAAAAATTGGTAAATTCTCTTGATAAGTTCAAGGTTTTATGGACTTCAAACTTAAAATATTCCACTCCACTGAAAATTTACTTTCTTTTTCTAATAGGCTAGCAATATTTATCACACTGAAGTCATGAAAAGAGTATGGAAAAGGCATGAGGAAATTTGACCAAAAAAATGGTTCTGCTTGCAGGGACAAAAATAAGACAATTAAATGTGCTATATCAGACCACCAGGATGCTCATCTGAAAACACAGAGAACCCAAAGTAAATAAAGGAAATAGAGAGGGATATGTTGGGAAGATATGCTGGCTCTGCAGATAAGATTTTTTTTCTCCTGGTAGTTTGCACTGCCTGTTTGCCCTTCCTCTCACTGTAATAGAATTATATATTTGGGAATAGCTTTAAAGTCAAGGACAATAATGGGGCTTCAGAGGCATGGAGAAACTTTCTGGTAAAGACCTCAGTATGTGCTATAATAATTATCTCCTTTAAACTTTTATTTAATCATGAGAACTGATGTTATCTCCATAAAGGTAAGAAAATACAGTCTTACAGCAGAAATATTAACCAGAAAACAGTGTCCATTTTAATTACTCAGGTTTCTAACCCATGCTTCTTTGAACGATTGCCTATGTAGAAAAGCAATATTTTGTAAAATGCCTACATATTATATTTTAACTTACAAGTACCTAATTTTATGGACTTTTGGCATGGGGCTGTAGGCTTTGTAATTTTGAAAGTATTGTAACAAAGTAGGATGATGTTTGCCAACAGTCGAAACATGACACTTGTCAAAGGAGCTAATTCTAAGTAGGATAAATGGAAGCTGGCCTCATAATAGTAAAGGTTGTGTAGGATATACACCAAAAAAATTTTCTCACTGTGTGAACCAAAAAATATTTGGACAGAACAGGGTATTCATAAATTAGTACTTGGCATTTTTTTATCTGTTTAAATTCAGAACAGATTATCAAAATTTGCATTGAATAAATTGAGTAGAAAATAGTTTTATCGTTTCATGATTTCTATGAAGAAAGAGACTGATGAGACAAGTTAGATGTTTACATACTCTCTCTGTTGCTACAGCATTGCATTGTGTGCTGTCCTGCAGGTACTTTCTCCCATACCTGAACTTCATATGAAGCTTGATATGGTCCTTGATATGGGCTTTCCAAGGGACAGCATTTGTGGAAATTCCAATTTTGAGCATTACTTCAAGAACATCAGATGAAAGATGGACACATGCTGAAGTAATGAGAAGGGCTCATGTTAATATACATAATGTCAGAGTGCTGTGTGGGATAGGATCTCCCTGGGGACTAACAGTTGCAGGGTGGCAGGGCAGGACCAAGTAGCCCATTCCATTCCACTGGTCCGGCCAAGGTGCAGGACAACCAGGGGCAGCCCCAACCTCAGGGATCAGGCACCTCCCTGGGGACAGGGGTGTGACAGTGCTGGCCTGAATTGTTAGTCCATGTGGAGAGCTAGAAGCTTGAGATTACCTGAAGCTGCAATTGGCTGAATTACAAGTGTGTTTAATTACAGAAATATTTTTATCAATTAACTGATAAATAATTATTATCCTGCTATTTATTGAGATTATCTGAAAATTATTGTACCAGGTAAATCAAAATGGGATGGGACAAACAGAAGAGAAAATTACTCCTAGGTAAGCTTCCTTTCAGCCAACAACATATCTGCTGTTGTGGTAAACATTCATTAGTAGACATTGGTTTAATAAAATGTATAATATACGTACTGCAGAAATAATTTCTTAGTAAATAAATTGAGGTAAAGAATCCAATTCTAGTGAATATGACATTTTCCTGTCTATATTTATGTATAATGTACATCAATGCTCCTGGATGTAATTTCACCAATGGAAAAGAAAAAGGATAGATAACTCGTACATAGGATTTCTAGATTGAAATACAGTAGATTTAGACAAAATTTTAGGAAGGAAGTCTCTTCCTAAAGAGACTCTGAGGGTGGTGACACACTGGAGCAGGTTTCCCAGAAAAGCTGTGGATGCTCCATCCATGGAAGTGCTCAAGGCCAGGTTGGAAGGGGCTTGGAACAACCTGGTCTAATGGAAAATGTCTGTGCCCAAGGCTTTGGGTCTCAGTACAAAGTAATCAAAAAGATCCCTTCCAACTCAAACCACTCCATAATTTTTTGATAAATGACATCTGCTCTTTCTTCTGTAGAAGAAGGAAAAACAGAACAGCAAACCTATGTTACATATATGTATATTTCTTTTTCTTTTCCAATATATATAAATCACCTTGAAAAATTAAAAAAAAAAAAAAAAAAAGAAAGTAGATGCTTTTCTAAGCCAAAACTTGGTATTCTTGGAGGACTTACTATGTTTGTTTAACATTTATCTTGGTGTTGTTTGTTCTCCTTGTTCAAATGTATGTTATGATATCTCTCAGTAACCCTAGTTAAATATCAGACCTTTATTATTTTAGCTTATATAAAGAGTATTGGTAAACAGCACATATCTTGTTCTAGAGACATAAATGCTTAGAAACTTTAGTCTAGGGCCTTGTTTATATAAGAAAGTTAGTTTCAGTGCAAAACTACACATATCAGCTTTATTTGAGTGATCTGTTTTATACTCACATTTAGATAGTATTTTCCAACTTTATTTTGACTTTCAATTTCTGCTTTAAAAAAAAAATCCCATACCCATACTTCAAAATCAGCCATTCACTGTAAGATTTGTGTTGATGCATCTCCACAGAGAGTGGAAACAAGGAGAGATAGCCTGGGAAGAATACAGAAAAGTTGTCTGAGCAGCTAGGATTCAGGTGAGGAAAGCTGAAGTCCTGACAGAATTAACCTGGCCAGGGATGTCAGGGACAGGAAGAAAAGCTACTATAGATATGTCTGTAAAAAAAGAAAGACTTGGGGAAATGCAGGATCTCCCCGGAAGGAAACAGGAGATCATATTACCTGGGATATGGAGAAGGCTGGGGCACTCAAAGACTTTTTTGACTTGGTCTTCACCTGCAAGTGAATGGAGCTTTGAGCATCTTGGTCTAGTGGAAGGTGTCTCTGCCCATGGCAGGAGGTTGGAACTAGATGATCTTTAAGCTTCCTTCCAACCCAAACCATTCTATGATTCAATTTTGAATAAACACCTCAAAACTGTTCTCATCATACTCCCAATTGAAATTGATAATTTCTTTTCCTCTCATGTTTCATTTTTATTCTGATAGTGAAACTCAATCTTGCTTATGTGTACGGTAAGTTCAATGATATTAAAGTTCTTTTCCAACCTAAATGATTCCCTGGTTCTATGATCTATTTGTGACTCTAACTTGACAGCAAGTTTATAGACTCTATGTTTGGTCCTGTGTGGGTATTGTATTTTTCTGTGCAGCCTTATCAAGAAATCCTGAAGTCTTGCCTCATAAAACAGAGTACCTTTGGTTTCATCTTACCTCTTGCCACATTTTTTTGTCCACATCTATTTCTAACAGATAAATAAAGAAGAATGGTATTTCCTGGGACACATGGTGGTACAGCCATGAGAGAACTTTAAAGGCAAACAGCAGCCTCTCAGTCATGTCATGTTTCCAACATACACAAAAGTGTAAAATGCTCTGAAAAACCCAAATAAAATCCTCCCTATGTATCACCATAGTGCATGCCTGCACATGCAACAGCATCCAGTGAACAAGATGAAATTGCCTTGTAGGGTCAAGGTCTCATCAATACACTGCCCATACATCCAAAGGTACAGCTATGGATCTGCCATGAAACCACAGGGACAGGAATGTCACATCATTAAATAAGACACCTTATACTGCTTTAATTCTCAGAATGTGGAAAAAGGAAATCTTTGTCCATGGTAATAGCTATGCAGAGATGTGTTTGGTAAATACTAAGATATTACATGGGATGGTAGAATTGTCCACCCCTGTGTAGTAAGCCTTTTAGACTTTTTCTAGCTGAATACCACATGTCATGTGTTGTAGATACAGATATCTGACAGGCTGATAATTTTTCACCATCTAGGTGATTAGCTATTGACTGTTAGCTTTCAAATAGTGATGCTTACACATTTCTGAATACAGAGGAAAACCTGTCTGATAAAAGAAAACTCTGAAGTTCAAAAAGTGAGTACAGTAACTGGTCCCTGAAATAAACAGCTTTAAGAAATTTAGCTATCTCTGATCATCCCAAGTGTTCGGCAAACCCCTGATCCATGAAGCTGAGAAAGGAATTTCAAGAGAAAGCAGTACACCCTTTTTTTTTTTTTCTGTGTCTGTGCATCCATTATAGTAAGGAACTTGATTTTGTGTCTAAAGCACGTAATTTGAACAATTGCCAAAGCACCTAGAATTTTAATTTCATAGTATTTATCATCAGGATAATAGAGCTCAACTATGCCTCCAGTCTGACAACAGTATGAAGATGTTTCCAAAACAAAAAAATTTGCAAATAGTGTTGCAACAAAGATACATTTGGATCAGAAGGAATGAGAAGATTGAGTCCATGGTCCCAAACTGCAGCTATCCCACAATGTTTCCTGTAATCCTGAATGACAAAAAGCTGCTATATCCGCACTCCCTAGCAAGAGGGCATTGATCCCAGATACCTGCTGAGAACATGGTGCCTTGATTGTGAATTAAAATAAATCAGAAAAAAAAAAAAAACACATCTTTGAGAAACGTGTTTCACAAAATAAGACGCTTAAATCCCAATATGGCAAATGCTGTTGAAATACAGCATATTAAAGAAAAAAAAATTGTTTAAACTTTTCATTGAGTCTTCAAGAATGACATATAAGACAGACTGTGCTGGGGCAGATGAAGCAGATACAGTTGCCTCATGGGTTGGGGGGTGAGGTAACCAAAACCATAAAGCTAAAAAGTAAGTATTCTCTTATAGCTTACCTTTTCTTTAATTTCTGCCACACACTACAGTTGTCATAACTGAGGTGGGATTTAAATGAGAAGATGGTAGTTCTAAACATTTTCATTAGAAGTGTTGTATCCATTTGGATAGATTTTGAAGTGCAAGATGCTAATTTTATGTTTAAAGTTACAAATTGTTTCAGATGAAGTGACATGGAAAACAGTGACCTTGCTATACTGTTCAGCACTGACAACAAAGGTCTAAATCCCTGCGGAAGAAAGGAGCTACTGGCAGATTTTTCCATCTTGCATCCATGAGCTGCCATGCCCATTCTCTTTACTATAATGATAATTATTATAAGGTTTATTGGAGGTAGAATGTACCCACAATATTCTAAGTATTTATAAATTGAGGGGGAAAAGTCATATCTGTCCTGAGAAACTTATAGGGAGTGCCATTTGTGAAACGAAATATTCATGTTGACAAGGTAATAAAGTGATGGTTTTACCATGTTTTGGGGAAGACAGCTTCTTTATGAGTCTCCAACAAGCATTTACATGTAGAGAAACTCAGACCTAGAAGAACAGCTAAAGAAAATTATCCTCTGGAAGAAAGACGGAGCTGGTAAGAAAATTAATATGCTAGAATATTAAAAGGCTTCTGGTTTACTATGCAGAGGTTTCCCACAGTGGAAGTTCCTCTCATTTATCTACTCTACTTTGTCAATAAGTACATTGTTGGAAAGCAAGTACAGAGAAATCAACTTCATGTCCCTTTCCCTCCCTGTTCCTTTTAGGTATCAGGAATCTCAGAGAAAACCTTCCAGATGGAGCATTAGCTGAGACTACCATTTCTCTGGTCCTTGTATGGAGTTCACATAGGTGAGTATTTGTATTCTTTCCCTCCTCCTCGTTCTTCCACTTCAGAAATTTGATTTCCAGGGACAATCCTAAACTTAATTGTAAAATTTGTTATTTTAAGTCTTATATAACTTGGTAGTTTTTTCCTGAATCTTGTCAGTTGTCTTTTTGAGTATTTACATTTTGACCTAATAAATGTTATAGATAGCTGGGACTGGATCTAAAATGCTATGCCCTGTAGCTGGAATCCACAGCATGCCACAGAAAGCTGCATGTGGTGCAAGAAAACATGCCTCATTTCATACATTTTCTTCTTTAAAATATATTCTCCTTGGATGTAAAAAAAATAAAAAATATATTGTTTTTATTCTACTATCAGATAATTCATAGAAAATGTCAACTTTTGTATCAACTTACTTAGTCAATACATCCAACATTTTAAAAATATTCAGGTAAGTTTGTTTGGAACGTGGTGCTCATAACACCAAGGTTGCGGATTCAATCCTAGTATAGGTCATTTCTTTAAGAGTTGGACTCACTGATCCTTGTGGGTCCTTCCCAAATCAGAGTACTCTGTGAATCTGAGAGTTTTATCTAACTTACATAGGAGAAAACTTTCTTTTAGTGGAGGCACAATTTCAGGATAATGAGTGACTTGAGTACAGTCAGCCACACCCTAAAGTCTAGAAAGTGTTTCTCTTTAGAAATTTTACCTCCTATCTTTAAGAGAGCTAAAATGAGGCAAATTCAAACAGTATTTAAGAAAAGAAAATATATATTTTAAAAAGACACAGAATCAAGAATAAAGAGTGTGTATTCATTATCCTAAAGCATGCATCTTTGTTCTGTTTCTGCTTATGAAATCTACAGACCAGTTCTTCATTCACTCTTTTTGCAATGTTGCCAACATGAAGAAAATTATTCTTTTTTTTGTCATTATCCACATGAAGACAAAAATTGTTTGGATCACATAAAACTATTATTATCTTTAAAAAATATTTCAACATGAGATTTTGCCTTCAAATGTTCATTGTGAACATCATGCATGTCCAGAACAACAATTCTAGACACACACATGCAAATGCAGTGGAACGTTCAAGGATAAGAAATGGAACTCTATATACTCTTTACAAGATAGCAAAATACAGTTTGATTGGACAAGAATGTAAGCAGATCATGACAGCAATGTGAATAATTAGATCTATAACTATATTCTACTGAAGCATTTTCCTTACAAGTACTTTGTACTTCAGAGGTAAAGTAGCCTGGACTAAAAATTCTTCACAGTTCCAGTACCAAGCTAGAAGTTATTGTGTTCATAGTTCAGAGACATGTCATTTCACTTGCATCTTACTGTGCATTTCTTAGGTTTTCCTTTTATTCCGGTTTTAAACAGCTTACCTACTCCAGATATTACTCTGAAGTCATATTCCCAAACATGCTCAATAAAACTTTTTGGACCAATACAGATTATTTTTCTTTCTCTTTATAGCTGAATTACATTTTAATATTAACTTTCGTTTCAAGCTACCTCTTTTCTCTACCTACTCATATACTGGTTGTCAGTATACAAGATCAAAAATGGAATGGAGGCTTGTAATACATTAGTCATGAGTTATGTTATTCATTTACACTCCTAGTCATGAAAAGATTCATTTTGAAACTTCCCTATCAACATAGGTTAAAAATTCTCAATTTCTTCCTTGAGGAAGAAAGCTTAAATCTTAGTTTTCAGTTTTGTATTTTATTACTTACTGAGTTAAATGAAATACGGTAAAACTTTAACTTGAAAGGGTGACAGTAAATCAAGCACTGCTGTATATCAAACAATTGTACCAGAAAAAAAGAAACAGAAAACATTTTCAAGAATAAAATCCCAAAGTCTGTTTCTACATTTTTTCATGTCCAATTTTTTTTAAAGACCTAAGGTAACAGCTTACATGTAAATCAATCATACATATAATGTTTGACCAATATACCATTTAACTTGTGCAAGATTTGAACAGTAGAGGCAAAAGGATATAGCTCTAGGAAAGTCTGAATAAGTCAAATTTGTTTTCATTCCATTTGGAGGCCCTGTGGTGTTCTGCACTATATGCAGATCTACACTAAAATACTGATATTCATTCTTGGTTTCAACTATTTTATTACACATCAATTGAAATTATATATTTTGTTTAACAAGGGAACCTCTTTGCTTATCCCAGCAATCTCAAAGTCAGAAAAAAAAAAAAAAATCACTGTCATTAAAAGAGATTTCCACAGAGGAATATGTATTTAATTTTACTCTCTAGCCTCTGGACGGTAGACATCTTTCTCTAAAGTTATGATGTTTATGATGCTGACGATATAGCTAAGTCAGGGATCCTGAAGACTAAATTGGTAGGGAAGAGCAGGACAGGTCACAAAAGGATGCACAGGAAAAGCCATTCTGGCTTCTGGATTTCAAAGCCCTAAGGTCCCTGGGACCCTCTTGGGTCTGATACAATTACAGCAACCAAAACCATCCCTGGGCATGGTAAGGATTTAGCATGGACCAGGGGCTGTTCCCAGTAAGTAGTTTACATGAGGCTGGGCTGTTTTAGAAGTGAGTTGGCATTACAGACACAGCTCCATTCCACTTGGACTCCGTGCCAGAAATTACATCCTGGGGCCATTTACTTCCCTATTGCAGACACAACCCTCATATTCATTAGCTATGCCTGCTTGCTATGGCCATAGTTGTTCTGTGGTATGTCCTAACTTGGAAACAGTAACAGCCCTCAATAAACATGTAGAATATGAAAGACTTTTCTATTATAGACTAACATAATTCTTTTTCTATTACACTCATTTTAAAAATAAAAATGGCATGGTTGTGTCCTTATTTGTTAATTTAACTTCTTTGGAATAAATTTTCTAGTGTACATCTATCTTACATCTATCTGAATTACTAGGAAATGTCATGATTTTCTCAGATTTAGACAAGTATATATTTTAAAAGTGGCTAGTAATTTCTATTAATAGTATTTAGGTCACTTCTCCTAAATGCCAGAAAGATTCTCTTTTCTGAAATTCAGATATATCAAGTCAGATTAATAATAATAATAATAATAATAATAATAATAATAATAATAATAATAATCAGCTACATTGGAAACAAACAAACAAACAAAAAATCCATGAAAACTCAAAACAACACACCAAACAAAAATGGCAATTAGAAAATATTTCTCAAAATCCTCTTTTGGACTGAAGTTGCTTGAGTTTTAGCTGCAGAGAGCTCTTTCCTCAGTAATCAGAAACCATTATCATAGAGCTGGAGATACTCTGCACTTCTTGCTCCAGCACTGAAAAAACTTGGTTTCACAGCAAACTGCTGTCTCTACATGAGAATAAAATGTGACAGGAAGGAAAAAAAGAATTTCAAAGTGTTCAATATGAAAAATGTTTCTTTCTAGACTTAGTGAACATTCAGCTGTTATGCTGAACAGATCACTGCTGTTTTCCCATGAAGATTGATTTATAGAATAGGAATGAATGACCATTCATTTTGCTCATTGAAAGGACATATTTTCCCCCGAGACAGTTATTCTTTTATATGACGATGTTGAACTCAAGAGGAAAGAACAAAATTATTAGTCTGAATCCTGCCATAAAACTACAGCTTGGGGCAAAATTTAATGGTGTTCATCTCACTAATTACAAATTTGACATTTTTTTCTTATGCATGGATGAAAAAATCCAAAGTAGAATTAATTTTCAAAGTGCACACTTGCTACTTTACAGGGGGCAAAATCTTTTCAGTACATTAGGTAGAGAGTTTCTAATGCTGTATTCCACTCCAGCAAGGAACCTTAGAAGGTCATATCTCTTGTTCTTCCCACTGCTTACAGCCATGAAAAAACACATGGTAGACAGAAAAAGGCTGGTTAGCTTGTTACTCAAGGATCCCTCTGATGCAAAGAAATGGCCAAGGAGAGAGGTGGAGAGGATGGATAGACCTGAATCAGCTCCTTCTTTTTCATCCTGTTTCCCCAGCTGAAATACCTTGAAAGCAAGGCAAAACCTGTCAGTTTTGAACCCCTCTTATCCATAACTTTTGAAACACATCATTCTGCTAGACAAGATTGGCAATCTTTGAGGCTAGTCAAACTTCTGTTGTGAGTCATACTTCTACATACCACATTTCCTTCCCAGCTCTCTGAAGTTCAAATGTAATTTAATTTTGTAGTGGTAGAAAACGAGCTCATTCCATTTCTCCAAATTAGAAAGTCTCTCTAACCTTTAATCCTATGCAAATGCAATCATTCAGAAAACATGTATGCATGGAAGTGCACTCCCAAACTAATAAAATATATTCCTCTGCAAAAGGATGGAAGATAATGAAGGGAACAGTCATTAAACACTCCATTTGCAGCATGTGAAAGGAAAGGGGAAGGTTTCACTTGTGGGTAAGCCAAAATAAAAGTATAGAGTAAGTTCAAGGGTGCAGAGAAAGATGACGGAGAATACTTATAAATTGTCTCTAATCTCCAAATAATCTACCTTTTGTGGTATACATGCCAGCCACCTTCCTGGCTGAGTCTGCTCTTCACATTGTAATCCTTTTTTTGTGACTCAGGATTCTTCTCTTCCTGTTTTCTGGGATTTTTTCATAGAATCATAGACTGTGTTGGCTTGGAAGGGACCTAAAAGACCATCTAGTTTCAAACTCCTTCTATGGGCAGGGACACCTTTCACGAGTTGGGTTTCACTCAGAACTCCATCTAACCTGGCCTAAAACACTTCCAGAGATGGGGCACCTACCACTTTTCTGGGAAACGTTGCTGGGCCTCATCCCCTTTACAGTAAAGAATTTTTTTCTACTATCCAATCTAAACCTACTTTCAGTTTGAAGCAATTTCCCCTTGTCCTGTCACTATATGCCCTTGAAAAAAAGTTTCTCTCCATTTTTCTTGTAGGATCCCTTCAGGTGCTGTAAGGCTTCAACCAGGTGATCCCAAAGCCTTCTCTTCTTGAGGTTGAGCAATCCAAATTGTCAGCCTTTGCTTCATCACTCTATCTTGGTGACCCTCCTCTGGACTTGCTCCAACAGGTCAGTGTCCTTCCTATGTCCTTCCAGGGACCCCAGACCTGGATGCAGTACTCAAGGTGGGGTTCATGAGAGAAGACTAGAGAGACAGAATCCTCTTCCTCACCCTTCTGGCCATGCTGCAGTCCAGGACACATTTGGTTTTATGGCTGTGAGCACACATTGCCAGCTCATGTCCAGCCTCTCATCTACCAGCACACCCAAGGCCTTCTTGGCAGAGGTTCTCTCACTCTGTTCATCCCCAGCCTGTGTTCATACTGGGGATTGCCCCAATCCAGGTGGAGCACTTTTCACTTGGTCTTGTTAAACCTCATGAGGTTCCTGTGGGGCCATTCCTTGAGCTTGTCCAGATTCCTCTGGTTGGTATTCTCTCCTTCAGGTATGTCAACCACACCACTCATCTTGGTGTCAACTACAAATTTGCTGAGGCTGCACTCAATCCCTAGGTCTATGTCATAAATGAGGATATAAAAAGCAGTGGTTACCATCCTGAGGGACCCCACTTTTCTGTCTTCTATCAGCAATGCTTTGCTCTACCTTTCCCCTAGTCCCACAGTTACTGATGATGGTGCTGTCTGTTGAATACAATTAGAAGAAAAATTTGACATACTGCTTTCTTGTAACTTTCTCTTTTTTTTTTTTTTTAAATTTTCATTTTGAGCTGTCTCTGTTCTTAGCCAAAGAATCTTCCTCAACATCCTAACTTATACCTCTAGTCTGTGATGAGTCTTTGTCATCTTTGAATCACCGCTGGAATAATTTTTCTTCTCTGTCCCTTTGTTTTTTCTCTACCAGGATTTGACAAAATTTTACACAGCTAGACAGTATTCTCTTTTGAAGTCTTCTGGATTCTCTCCATGTCAACTGGAATGGCCAGCACCTGACTGTTTTATCAGTGAGTATTTGCAACACAGGGGTTTTCATCTGAGACACTCACTTTCAGGTTTTCCAGAATTTCCACCCAACAGGACATGGTTTAACTCTGCCTAGACACCTACATTTTGTCACATGAATCATACCCTAAACTCCACTGACTGTGTTAACAGAAGTTCTGTTGACTATGACGGAACACTACAAAGCCAACTCAGGTGCAGAAACCTGTGTTATAGTCCTGAAAGTCAGCTGTGAGAATTTCCAAACTCAGAATTGCTCATTTTTTCCCTTCCCATTATAACAGACAGCTTTTTAATCAAACAAGAACTCATTGAAGGATTGATGTTGGGACTTTACCAGGCTGATGTCCTGTGCTGAAGGCAATGCAAAATGAAGGAAATTTTAATATAGTTGTGCTACTATTTACTTTGCCTGCCTGTCCTCAAAACTGTGAAATGCAACTCATTCATTCAGCATAACTACATTTTCAAAAAAAGTATGTGGGTCATGAACCCCAGTAACTCAATTTGAAAAAAGTCACTGTTTTTTTCTTTTTTGTATTTGATGTTGCCGTCTGACAAATAATTCCCGTGTCAGATACCATAAATGACCTACAGTAGGTACCCACCCATCAAGGTGGTGACCTCATGATTGTCCACATTGGACTGCCCCTGTCCTGTTTTATCACATGTAACAAGCTGACATGGTTATCTCCCAAAGGCAACTTGGAAGGCTTTCTCCTGGGTTGGAGTCACTGGACATTTTTTCATAAATATTGTATAGGTCAGCTTTTCACTGCAGGCTCAATGTGTCTTATTAAACTTTATATTTTCTGGCTTCACTATATAAATTTAATTTTTTATTAAGTTGGGTCACTGGCTGAAGAAAATTTGTTTTTCAAGGCAAACACTAATACAATTTTTTCTAACTACACACCAAATAAATCAAATAACATTTCCCAGAATTTTTAAAAGCATAGTTTCTATGCTTTGCTCTTTTGCCTCATTTTGATATCCTGTAACAAAAAGTCTGTGTATCTGTGTGTCTTGTGAAGAAAATGGAAATGAGACAGAAATATTCAAAAACATGATTAACAAATGAACACAGGAAGCATTAGGGCGCTTATAGAATGCCAGAGATCTAGATGTTCCTAGGGCAGTTATGTAAGTTTATAAAAGTCTCCATCCAGTTTAGTTATCAACTAAAATTCCTCACCATGGACAACTGGTAAGCATGGGAATAACCCTCATTTCTTATGTAGGGTCTTACCCTTATATACATAAAACCTTTTCTTCTTCATTAAAAAGAAATGTACCAGCAAGGAACAGAAAAGACATCAGAACAACAACTGACAGCAGCAAGAGTGCTGAAAGCCCTCAAAACTACCCTCCATAAAAGTGGCTGTAGCAGTGTGGAGCTGAGCATTGCAGGAGTGCACAGCAGTGTGAGGGGCTTGTAACACAACACAGCCTGAAGAACCAGCTAACCATGCCTGTGACCCACTCAATGAACAATGTCAAACACACAGCAGCAAGGCCTGCTGAAGAGTTGGGAGGTTTTGATATGTTGAAATACATGTACCTGCTCTAGAGGAAATTTCAGACCAAGTTATTAGAAAGCTACTAATCTCCAGTGAGAGGAAATAGGAAGGAATTGGAAATTAAAGTAGAAAAATAAAGTTAAATTTTTGGCCAGCGGAAGAGAGAACAAAATATAGGGTAATCTAGTACACTAGAGTATTTAAACATATGCTTAAATTTTAATGTGTGGGCAATCCCATTGACTTCAACATATGCTTAAATGATTTGCTGGATCAGGGCTTTAATGTGTATTTGAATTAAACTGTAACATGATGACTTAGAAGTGAACTCATTTCAGGTTTCACTGACTGAAGAGAGTTCTGCTCAACCAACATTTGGAGTAGAGATTTTTAATGAATTCCTAGTTACTTCAGAAAGCAATTAGGCTGTCATTCAGTAAAGGCATTTTTCTCTCTAAAACAATTTTCCTCATTCCCGATTATTTTGTTCAAATAAAGCTTGCAGGACATCACACTGCTGGTGCATAATTATAATTAACTCATACACACACACACAAACACAGATGTAGTTCATTTCCAGCCACTTCATCAGTATCTAGATTCTTATCAAGAATGGTTGAAAGTTTCTCTAATGATGCATACCTCTGATTAGTACTCCATATTAAAATATATGCAGTATACTAACACAGTTAAAGGAGACTTTACAGGCTAAAAACATCTCAAAATAAAACAGAACAAAAGTTTAGAGAACTGTAACAAATAACTTTATAAGAATTAAGATTGTGGCTTGTCCACTGTTTGGGACATACTAAATGTCAAAATTCAGAGTAGTGTGGTTCACCAGATGGAATTGGTGGCATCAGCTAGACAACTTTGGCTGCAGTTTTACTGACTGATATATCTCCTTTTTGCCAGCAATTTGTTGCTGAAAGCAACTGGCTGTTTCAGCTGCATCTGGGAGCAAACCCAGAGTTAATACTAAAGCTATAAGACCAACAAAAATAACCAGCTGGAATTCATCTATGGAAAGCCAGAGCTATCGTATGTGTTTTTATGATGCACTGTTCAGTATTAAGCATGCTAGCCTCAGGAAAGAAAAAAGTTAACATGTAAGTGCACTGTCAGCAGAGTCTGATACCAGCACACATACTGGGATAGCAGCAAGTAGGCCTAATTTTCCAGCCTGAAGTGGAAATAAACTGAAGCAGATAAAATAAAATGTTGAACTAATGTAGGGAAACACATGGCTAGATACGTGGTTAGGGGTATTTGTTGCATTAAAACATTTTCCCCTGAGGCAATCTTTCTGATGGCAACTGACATGACTTGTGTTTTACAGTGCTGCCTTTTCTAGAGAGTCTAATCAGGCCAGTGCTCAGTTCCTGGAGGAAAATGGATAACAGGTGCTAAACCCAGCTGGACTGTTTGAATTAGCCAGGCTGGCAAAAGAAGCCTGTGGCCTAATGTTCACCGTAAGAGCAGTCAGGCTCCATGGCTCAGCTCAGATCATAGTGCTGGGATCCAAACCTGGTGCTGAAGGAAGTACATAAGACCACACTAAAGTTTATTATGGATCTGTGCCTGCAATATTCAATCAAAACTGAACTGAGTGAAAATAGCAAGTAATAAGAGAATACAAACATTTATAAGATTGGTTGTTTCAGAAAAAAAAGCCAATAAAAACTGGGGCGGGGGGGAATGGGCATTAACAACAGAGTAAAACACCTTCTTCTAGAGTTATACACATTTAGACTCCTCTGTCATTTAATTTCTTTATCTTTTATTTATTTATCTTCTTAACCTTTTGATCAAAAAATGAGCGATCATTATATGAATGTCATTTCAGGACAAACCTTTAATCCTGTGTTTGAGCCACACTGGGAGCCACATGTCCAGGGAGCTGTAGAGGAGGAAGCATTTTATGGACTCAGCACAGACCTCTTCCCACCCCACTGTAAATACTCTAGGGCAGCTGTTCGGCATCTCGGGCTCTAACAATTTTCTCCACAGAGAAATGCATGAGGACATCAGTGATGGACAAATAGCTACTCAGAGGAGTTCTGTCACAGTGCAGCTGTGTGTAAATGGATAGTGATAACCACAGAGATTCACTGGATTTTGGTAGTGCTAATGCAGCCAGTCAGGATCAAAAAAAGGTTTTGTCTGTCCTATGTTTTATATTATATCCTGTGTTGCAAGTTTAATACTAGTCTTCTTCAGTTGCTTGACAGGATTTGCTCTTCCCCACCTTTAGCATACAGATCAATTTCTGTAGAGTAGTTTTCTCTTTCTCAGAAGCTCCGGAGACTGACCACAGCTATGCCATGTAGATGGAGTTTACCATTGATGCTAATGTGTTATATTCATTCAGTCAGTACACTGTATATGTCCTGTTGTTATTTCCAGAATTAAGCCAGACTGCAGATTTAGTGGCAATCGAGGAATTTTTTCTCAGTCTAATTACCAAGGGTCATGAAACAGTGCTTTCTTCTTTTTAATCTGACCATAATCACTATCCAAGATTGACTGGCAACATACTATCTTCTTTGATTTCTCCTGTTCTCTTCCTACAGCATATTATAGTTGTTACTTTTAAATTGTTCAATGCAGCTGCTGGATTTGTTGCAGGCTTCTGATCAGTGTTATTTAGTAGTACTATTTGAAGCAGAAATTCTGTGAACCCTGCAGAGGTAGAAAACTATTTCATCACTGTATGTGGTTTTCCAGGTCTTGACACAATAACCAGGTGGTGCCAGTAAATCATAAATGTTCATGGGTCTTTAAATTTAGCAGAATTATCTGACAACCTAACTTATTATGGCTTCTTGCAAGCTTAATAGAAGAATAAAATTCTGTTTTTCTGAGAAAATCTTGAGACTTTCAGTGGAATGCAAACAATTTGCTCTCAGCCCTTGGAAATTGTCACTAACTAAATCTACAGAATAGTTTTTTCTTGAAAACAAAAGCAATTTCTTTGCCGCAGTTTGTTCTGTTATTGGAGATGTAAAAGTTAAGTAAAGGTATGATCTCAATCCTGCTTATTAGCTGTGGCTTTGATGGTACTATAGGCAGAGTTAGCAAGTGCCCCTCTCAGGGACCCCAGAGTCCAGATACCATAGAGCATTCCTGATGGCATCAAGGTGTTGAGAAGACAACGGACACATCAGAAGGCCCAGCTCATTGAAAAAGCTGCCTGCATCCCTTAACTGCAAATACTACAGCATATCTTAGCCTCAAACAAGGAAATAGAAGTGGAAACTGATTTTTACAAATCTTAAAAATATTTTCATCATGTAATATACATAGGAGCAAGTCATCTGGACTTTTTATTATATCCCTGATCCCTCAAAATCTGACCAAAGTTTTGGTTGTCACTCTTTTTCCAGAATCTATCCTATAGTGGTTGTAGTGATGACACACTGTCTCTTCTGTGTTGGATTTTTTTTTTTTTTCAGCTTGTATATCTTGAGTAGAGAGATAATTCAGGAAGAAATAGGGATGAAAAGAAGGATACTTATCTTTCACTATCTGCCTATACCTACCAGTAATCTTAAAAACAAAAGCAATCCAGAACCTCTTAAATCTTGTATTGATGATGAAAATTTTTTGCAATCATCAATTTCTTATGGCAGAATACCCAGCAAGATTGGATATGGGTGGAAACTTACAAGACAGGGTTTTTTATGACAGGTGTAAATATGCTTCCTTCCCTTAAGTGTTCACAAATATCACAGTAAAATATGTTGACAAGTTCAACAGGACCATATTTATACTAGGGTGATAAAAATACAGTTTATCAAGTGCTATAAGGCCAGGTGCACACTTTGGAAAAAAGAATGCAAAGACAATGTGAGTTGAGCTGATCAATGAGGTCTTCTATTCAGAATCAGCTCAAAAGGAAATGATACCGCAGTAGATTTTGTTCTCCAAGTTGGAGAACTGCCAAAATAGCAGCGTTTTCCCTCTACAATGTGTCAGCAACAGCAACACAGACATTTCAACTTACTTAAAACCACTGTTAAATCTCTACCAACATGTCCAAAATAATTTTCTCCAACCAGCTTTCAGCTGCCCTTTTGAAATCACAGCACCTCTATAGAGGTGAAAAGTTCTAACTCCTGCTTGTGCTCCTGTGAGTCACGCAATGCTTCAAGGTGTTTATTTTTTTGAGAAAGTATTTCAATTTGCCACTTATAGTTAAGACACATTTGCTACCAAATGTTTGGAGCTAGATCTGAGTTTCTTCAACAGCTAATATCCCTAGTAATCTAATAATGGAATTAAAAGTGTCACCAATACAGCAGATTTTCATTCTGCTAAGGATTTATTCATAGTATTTGCTGTTAAAACATTGCAGATCCACCAGGCATTTTATTGATTTTTCTTTAAAAATCACACTATGCACAGACAAAGACTTTAGTTTTAATCTTTAAAACAAGTAATTTCAGTCACTGAATTTAAAGCAAAAAAGTATTTTGAGGAATGGCAGACATTTTATTTAATAACAACTCCCAACCTGCCGGTCAGAAACAGCTTTATATATTTCCTGGAAAATATCCATATTATCTAGGAAAGGAAAGAAATGGTGTTGAATGTCAATGCCCATGACAGTTAACAGTGGGATTCTTTAAATGCAACTGTCTAAAAATTCAAGGATTAAGCTTATAGATGTTCCTCTCTATTCCAGTAGGCATGTCACTTGTTTTACTGCACAGTGCAGGCAGCCATAAATCACACCCAAGGGTTAGCAGGGAGAGCCTTTAGACCACTGATGTTAAGTGGGTGACTCACTTTGCCTGCAGGCTATGATTCTGTCCATGTGCTACTGATACAACACTTCAGGCAGCAAAACACGTGTTTTTTAAATGTTGTCATGAGACACTGGTTGTTCCCACCCAAGTCTATGTAAAGTCCCAGTGTACTCATGAGCAAGGCAGAGGCTGAGCACCACAGAGGACTGAGTATGGAAAAGAGTTTTACATATTAGATGATACAAAATGCCTGTGGTGGCAAAGGCATTCATGTTAATCACAAGATTATCATTGCCTACATTTCTGGAGGATGCAGATATTCAGTCTCTAAGCAGTAAGACAATAAGGAGGAAGACACTGAAGGATTCTGAAATCTACATTCTTTCTGAACCATTTTCCTTTTCCAGAAGATTGTTTAGCAATTACATTAGCCACAAAGCAATACCTGCAACTACTGCTATTTTGGTTAGATTTCATAAGTCAATGAGAGAATAAATAAATAACACAAGCAAATGTATTTCTCTACTTACTTGATTTGGAAGGTTCTGAATCTGCTCCCATCAGCTTCTGCCATGTTCAGATACTAATCCATGTGGGATGTATTGAGAAAGAGGGAATTCTAACAGAGGAATGTCATAAAGTGAGTCACTCACTAAACCTCTTCAGTAGAAAATGAAGCAGAAATTGGCCTATATGATAGAGCAGCATGAGAGATGTTTGGATGAGTGACATTGCGTCAGGGTGTGGATCTGGAGGTAGGAGTGTGCTGAAAGCATAGCTTGCAACCCTTTGTAATTAATTACATTGTAATTACATTGACTCATGAGTGTAGGGATCATGTTTTCTAATTATTTCTTATGTTTCATGGACTTTCAGTTTGAATTGTTGACTCATTCTCCACTTTTCCTTTTTTACAGATAAAATGTGGAAGATTTTGTTCCTTGCTACCTACAAGGTAATGGATATTCACAGAATATTAACATTTAAAATAGCCTTCCTTGTCATAGAAAACTGTTGCAGATGTGCACCTTCCCTGAAGAGAGAAGCAACAGTAAACTTTAATGATATTAAAAAGCTCAGTGTTAAATGCAACAGTCTTTTAACAAGATTCCATGGCAAGGTACACTCGGTTATTTACAACATAGATGACAGGGACAGACAAAACTCTCAGGGAAATCATACCATTGAATTATGAGATTCAGAAATGACCCAAATGCTTTCTAAACTACTTGCCTGAGGAGAGTTTAGGTGTGTCTGGATTCAGATTTTTTTCCAGACTAGGTCAACTATTGTTTATATTTATAAATTATTTGTGTCTAAACAATAATTTATACACAATCAATTGTTTATACAACTTGGCTAAGACTTCAAAGTTTCAGCATGCTTGGCCACAATTCACTTACTAAGTAAGTGATGTGATAAGGAGTCTCTCAAAGTTGAGCAGTTATTTTGAGAAGCACAAGAACCCCCTTCCCTACTCAAGGGAAGGTCAGCTGGGAAGCCCACTGCCATGCAGGAGATCACACTGTCATGCCCACACTGACAATCACACAATAGATAATGCACTTTTTATGCTCAATAACTATGATACTGTTTAATTCCCGGGACTTTCTCAGTCTTTAAGATACAAGACAATTAAGAGCATTAACAGATATGACAAATACATATATAAAGCCTGAAATTAGGGGGAAAAAAGATATAAATATTGCCTTGCCAATTTGTTCCATGTTTTTAACAGCCATCAGTCTGAAATGTCAATTGGAAATTAATTATTGGGAATCAAGCAAGAAAGACAAGCCACATAGTGTCTCTGTTGGACACGAAATTGACTCCAAGATAAAACTACCTTGGAAGGCTTTTTTTTACAATTTGTTCAGTCCTTGTATAACATGCTGCACTAAAAGGCGTATTATTGGTCCATAGGACTGACACCTCTCTTGTTCCATTGGTCAGGCTTAGAGAAAACACACAGGCACAGCTGTACAGCATTATTTACAAAACCAGAGCTTGTTTACAAGATTATTCCTCTGAGAACAAACGTCCCAAGGACTCTCCCTTGGGAACACTCAGTGAGCAGGCTAAAATTTCTCAGATTCAGAAAAATCAGGCCCACAACATACAATTTTGAATGTGCTAGGCCTTAAACTAAAATACTGTTTGCAGTTTAATTATTCTCATTGTAATCCTTCCTCATTATTATTTTCATGCATGTTCAATAGCAGAAAACCAAAGAAGAGTATCATTATATTAGGTACCAAATCTATTAGGAGGTGGTACCCTACTGTATTGTTGTGACAATTTAGAAAAAGTGATGTCTGTTAAGTGATGTCTCATTTTTTAAAAAGCCATAGTGATATAGGGCTAGCGAAGGATATAAAAGAAGGTGACTTTATTAACAGCAAAACTTAGGTATAGATTATCAGGTGGGACCACTGCCACCAAGTGGAAGTAAAATCTGCATCAGTTCACATCAGTGGTCCATCACATTCTGTTTCAGGCTGTGTCGTCCACTAGTGAGTATGTTTCAAAAGCTAGTCCAATTTTTATACAACTGTAAACAGACTATCCTTGGAGCATAGATATAGAAAAACTGTAAAGAGTCTATCTCTTGGGGTATAGATATGGAATCTGGGATTCCCCAAAATTCTGTCAATCGGAAGTTTACTTGCATAGGCAGAGAAAAATATATATTTAGTTGAGCTAATGCAACTCTCTTTCATTATCATATAATTAGTTTTATAATCTTGCTCATTTCTTGGTTTTTATTTCTTGCAACAGTGAGTAGGTCTCATTAGATACTAAGTACATTATATAGTACTTTTGAGAAACTTTAATCTGTTTCTCCCTCAAACTTCATTGAGCTCCATTCATTTCATTAGGAAAATGCTCACAACATATATTAAATTTTTCGTTTCAATTTGCATTAATTGCCGCATAGGTCAGAATTCAATTGCATTTGTTAACACCTTGCCCATTCACATTGTTAGCAATGTTTTTGCTCATGTTCATGTGCAGAAATTTTGGGTTCTAACTAGAATAACTTGGGAACATGTATATTACTGTCCTGTGTTCTGCTATGGACACTCTTTGTCATCTTGGATTAATGACCCACTCTACTAAATTCATCACTTCTGTCAGCATTCAACCTTTATAAATTGGGAATAAAATTTCCCCATATCTGAATGGCTGATGTCAGGATAAAATTTCTAAATGACAGTGAAATGTTGAGGGCCTTTTTAGCAGGTAAGTATTTGGAAAATCACTTGAATAAAATGAATCAACTAATGAAGACAGGTATTTGGTAGGTGGAGAGATGAACTCATAGACTTCAATACAATTTTCCTTATCAAATTCATTAACTTTTTTCCCATGAAGCCAGCACTGTAAAAATAGGACTGTTATCTAAATTAGTTTTTTAAAAACATCAGAAATTAACGTGGTTATGTTCAGAAGCAGATTTATTTCCTTGCCTAAAGCTAAAAAAAATACTGGTGTGTTATTGGTACATATACACCACATCTCACTGGATTATTTAGTATATGCTAAACTGTGACAGAATTTTGATTCAGACCTGCTCAGGGAGCTAATTCATCCATGGATAATCACCACACCCTGCAGGTTGATCTACTCATTTCATGTTAAAAAGAGAGTCACTCTACAAATGCACAGCATTAATCCCGTTTTATTTCTTGCAGGGTCTGTTAAGAACTGCAAATACCAGAGAGCTGAAATATTTGAGTAGATTATACTTTTTTTACCCTTCCAAATCTTTTAAGTTGTAGTTGCAAGGAAAGAGACACTTTTTTTTTTTTTTTTTCAGAGACTGAGGAGGTTCTCCTATTGGGTAGAGTTGTTCTTTGAAACTTTTCACGATTAAATCTGCATATGGATCCATCACCTTAATCATTGCATTAGAGAAAGTAAAGTGACAGAAATGTCTCCAATACGGAGATAAAGGGGTCAAGGTGGAATAATCCTGTAGGCATGTTTACAGTTGGGGTTTTTTTTCTGTGTTTAGAAAAGATTTTAGGCATAGAAATTAGATTGAATTTTCTTCCTTACATTCCTTCAAACTAGAGCTTTCTTCAGAAAGCTTATTGCTTAAAGTGAAATAATTGGCTGAATGTGAAATGAAGCCTACTTCTAAAGCCACAGTGTATGCACTGCTTTTCCACCCAGTGAAGTTTTCACTGATCTTGCCATTTAGAAATTTTTTCTAAACTTAATTCAGCTAGGTTAATAGCTATTATATCTTGTCTAATTTAATAATGTGTATTGTGAAAAGATTCTTTGCAGCTGACATTTTACTTTTAAACCAGAATAATTTTTCTACTTGATCTTATTTTGTCAAGACTAGACAGCCCCAGTTCCTCAGCTCCTTCTTAGAGGTAGTGTTTGTTAGATCTCAGCACATCACGGCTGTTTTATGTTGGACTCCCTGTTTACATGCATCTGGACACAGAGCTCTGTCCAAGGTCTAACTGTGCTGGGCAGAGCAGGTTTGTGTTCTATACTGAGGCTACCTAATATGCCTTGGGTCCAGTCCTATTTCTCTGCTGTCTTGGCAGAACCTTGGTTCTGTTAACCCATGGCCAGCCTGTCCAGGGAGAGACTAGATTTGCAATGATCCTTGGATCCTTTTCCTCAACATTATTTACTTTATTATTCTCGTTTCTTATATTGTCAATGATTTTTCCTAAAATTAGAATTTGGGCCTTATTTTCTTTGGATTGAATTCCATTTTGATTTTTTTTTCATAATTCTTTTTGTTGTTAGGAGATTCTGATTTCTAGCTCTACAGCATCCTCACATCAGTCTCAGATCAGGATCAAGGGCAGATTTCATGAGAATTCTTTCCATTCTGTCTTCCAAAATATTAATGAAATATCAAGGACAGATGTATCTGGATCCCTCCTTACCAAGTTTTCTTTCTTTGTAGAGAGCTTGAATGCATTCTGTGGCCTCACAGCACCCCAATTTCTTGAATGGAAAAAAACACAAGAGGTGTATGTTTCAGCTCAAAACTGGCAAATTTCTTACCACCAGTCAATGTTCTTTTCCAGTTTAAAAATGCTGTCACTTAAACACAAAATGCACACTCCATATGGTTATTAAGTTCAGTATGCTTTTCCAGCTTGCATATACTTCACATCTTAGTCAGAAATGTTGGGAATTCTATTGTGTAGGCATATTTTAAATATTACCAACACTTTCAGTTTTTAGATTCACTGGAAATGGTTGACTATTTTTCACATAGTAATAATTTCAATAATCTCTCGGCAGATTTTTGAAAATACACATGTGAATACATGAATGTAACCAAATTTCCACAATGATGGTTTTCTGACTCTACATAGATACATTATTACATTGTGGTTTAGGATCATAAAATGCCCTTTAGTCATAAATCTAACTTCTCCTTCATTGTAAGAATTTTATGTTAAATCTCTAGATTCTTTGTCATTAAAATTTAACAATTGTGAACTGCATAGTTTTCACATTGCTTTTGCATTCACCACCCTACATGCATATTTTAATTTTTCATTTTTCAGAAGGCAGTAACTATTCTATTAATATTACATTAAACATGAGTGTTCCACAAGCTTTTAGGAACACATTACCCTTGTTCTTGGGCAATAGACTCCAGGGACATATGCAGAAAATGAGCCTGTCTTCAATACGGTTTTGCTCATCCACAAGTTTATTTTCAAGGAAATAGTGCTAGAACTCACTCAGGATTTCCAAAAAGCCTTACTTGTGATCCTCTAAGGATAAATGACAAGATTGTAGTTCATGAAAGAGAGAGGTATTTATGTTGTACAGAATAGGGTTATAATGCTTTTAGAAAGCAAACTCACAGCCATATAGAAGGACAGAGGTTGACCACAACACATCAGTTTCTCCAGGGGGAGGCTGTGGGAAACCCTATTGAAAAACTTGGAGAAATGAACGTCAACAATGTCCACCGCACACTGACTGGGTTACTTTTTCACAGAAGGCAATCAAGTTTGTCAAGACTTGCCTTTGGTGACTCCAAATGTTTTTCCTAGTCTTGGGCTTCATCTTACCTATGATAGCCCCCAGGAGGATTCATTTAATAACTTTCCCAGGGCCTGGAGTAAGACCGATGGATCCATAATTTTCTGGCTCATCCATTGGAGATCCTCTGTGGGGGTGGGCAGAGCCCCAGTGGATCTGCCTTGGAGGAAGGCCTGTTGAAGAGATAAGGAGAGCTGCACAACCTCCTGCCAGACCCCCAAGATAAGAAAGTAACTTTTCGGTTATGGCGACTACATAAGGTCCCACAAGCCTCCAGGAGATTTTATGTAGATCTGTTGTAAACCATTGGCCTGTCCCCTTTCACTCCCACCCTGGTTTTCCCATAAAACCCCTCTGATTTCCCCAGTCCTTGGGCTATCCCGTCCCTGGCTCCCTTCGCTGGTGCCATGCAATAAAGCTGCCTTATGTGGAATCGCTACACGGGACCCTCTCTCTCTTCTCCCTGGACCGGCTAAGAGATGCAATCTCACAGGGCATGAGCTGAAATCACTGAGAGCTGAAATCACTAAAGAGCTGCCTTACCCCCTGCTGAGACGCTCTCTGCCTGCTGAGGGGGTGCTCTGGCCCCCTAGAAGGCTGTCTCTGGCGAGATACCCTTTCTGGGGTGGCCTCAACCTCCTGGGTCTAGACTGCGGACCCAAAACCAGCTGGATCAATCCTCCACTTGTCAACCAAAAGACTAGGTAGACAAAAGCGTTCACAAATAAACTCCTTCAGGTCTCCTGACGGTACTTTGGAATACACTAGAACTTCCTAATCCCTTACACTACTTAGTGGATAGGCAAAGCTCCTGACATTTGCCAGGTTACTAAATGGCTTGTTTGGATTCATGGTCATGTGACTTGCAGAACATGATTCAATAGTTGCCAGATGACAAATACTGAAGAACAGCCTCTCCAAAAGACTGGGGGTATTTCTCCTTCCCTTAGCTTTATCAAGTATTCAGTGATTATATCATTGCTACAAAGTGAGAGGACACGCTCCACTCCTTATTCCTAAATTTACTGTTACTCAGATGGATACAGTTACAACTGCCAGTGTTTTATTATAGGCTGATTGTAATCCTGATGTCCCATGATGGCCATGACCACCTGGATGGAGCTGTGCTCCTTTGCTTGCTCTGTGTTTTGCCAGGAGGTATTGAAAAAACTGAAACTGTATCTAAGAAGTCATCTTGGAAAATCAGTGATTAAATTTAACTAGGACAAGAAGGAATGGAAGCCAAGACTCAACCTAAGTTTTTAGTCTGTCAGTAACTACCTACTTTGCCTGCCATAGCCAGTTCCATGAAAGTATTTGGGGTTAAAGTCGCTAAGTAAAGTCAAAAATCTTTCTGTAGCCTGATTTAGTTTCTAATCCTTCGTGACAAACTAGTTCTGGAAGACATATACCTCTTCCTCATTTTGGATGGAGAAACCTGAATTTCTTAGTGCTCTAGCCTTCATAAAGGGGATTTAAGCTGCACATTCTTCTTACTATTTACAAAGGTACATATTCACAGTATGACCACTAAGTCCTAGGTATCTGGAATCTCAAGGCCAGATTTTGAATGGAAAATTTGACCTACTTAGATAAGACTTATATATTCAGACATCTGCAGAATTTCAACATTGTTTCCTAAGTGTTGAGAACTGCAGTGTTCAGAAACACAATGCATATGTTTTGTTGACTGGACTCTGGTGCTTCTTCATTTCACAAAAGGTTAATTTTGATTTGAAAACCATACATAATTAGCTACTTTCTGATTAAATTCATTTAATGGGAAAATGTTATTTAGCCCAGTATGCTTTGTCAGACATATATTTTTTAACAAAAATTGTGAAGCAAGGCAGTATTCCCACAGTTTCCTGGATTGCCTCAGTATCCCATATTTTCAGACAGATCTGCACCACACTGAGATAATGGTATGATGATTTCAGTTTCATCATTCCCAAGCCATCTTGTGGTAGCTACTGGTCCCAGCAGGTTAGAGACTCAGGTTAGAGACCTGGAAGAGACCTGGAGATCCTGATGTCCCTGCTCTCTTGTTGTTAACTCTAGTGTTTTTCTGGAAGGCCTCCATATAGGTTCCTTCAAGACCAGGATACAGGGATTTCAGACACCACCTGTCCAGGGGCGAAGTGCCAGAGTCCCAGCATCCATGGTTTGGGTGCACTTTGCCATGCCAGGGGTCTCAGTTGATCTACCATGGAGCCAGGATTTAACTAGAGACACAAAACTCATTATCCCAGTCTACTTTAGTGGCTATTCTTGTAAACTTTAATTTTACAAATAGCAGAAATAAGCAACAGACAGAAATTTCAGTTTCAGTGAGCGTACACACACCAATAGTCATACCTGAAACAGTGTATCAGTATTTTCTGATGCAAAAATTTCATCCAATATCTGGTTCTCGGGGAAATTAGGAAAATCTCTTGTCTATATTATTTGCTTGTCCTTTCTATTCAGCTTAGACCAGAAGAAACTGAGCAAAAAAAACCCCAGAAAATTTGCTTCATTCTACTTTCATCTCCTTGAGCTTTATCTGAAGCATAAATTCATAAAGTTTCTCAAAGCTATAAACAGAACTGACTGCGCTATTTGGATGGATTCTTAAGTGTATAAAACACATTCTTTAAAGGCATTCTAAAAGCCACATAACTCAGGAAATGATAGCTTTCATTTTGCAACATTTTATACATATACATTAGGTTGTGTCACTTCAAATGAGAAGTGACAGGGCAACTAAAATATAGATTTAAAATAACTTTTCTTCATATATAAAGAAATAATAAACCTGACCTCTCCTACCTTAAAAACATTAATTTCCAATTCTGTACTCTTATTATTTCAAAGTAATGAAAGTTGCCTATTACATCTTCCAGAAAAGTGAAAGCATTTTTCGACATAGAGGTTGACTGTATTCACTTGAAAGAATAGAAGGTGATTATGTGTTCTCAAAACCACAAATTAGAGCCAGCATATGGAATGATGTGTCTGTGGAAAAAAATACAAATGTGCTATCATTTTTTTTTCTGTTAAAAATACAACAGATCTTCAAATCAGATTGCATTTATTAAAAAAGAAAAAAAATTAGTAGCTTGATTGAAAGGCATTTGTTTTCCCTTTCTTCTATAATGTTGCTGTAAAATAATCTACTTAGTAATTTTTATTTCTGGAATTGTAAATTACTAAAACAAAACAAAAAATCATATCAGTTAATAAATGTATTTTTTAATGCCAGAAATTAAAAGCCCACTAGAAAGAAAACAAATGCCACATTTTGTACACTGTTAGAAGGCAAATTTGTTTGGCAGCCAAGACACGTAGCTCCCATCTGCAAAAATGCACAATCAAATTCTCCTCCATAAATTACAATAAAAAGAATTATCACAATATCACTATTGAATGCTAGACTTTCAAAAATATTTTTTATAATAGAAAAGTCAATTAATTATAAGGAGTTTTTCCAAAATATTGATGATCTGTCACTTTACAGCACAAGCCTTCATTCAGGATGCTCTATTGGATGTTCTTCATTTCTGCAATGCCAGCAGAAATCAGCTTGCAATTCAGCCACTTTTCTAAAGCTTCAACAGACTAAACAGAAGGTGATTACCCATCCCTGTGGCACAGCTAACCTAAGGGAAAGTCTTTTTGACTGAAAAATTTGTTGGCAATATCAACAACTGTTGTAGTTAAACTTAATCCTATTTATCACTTTGACTCCATAACAAATCTACTACTTCTAGTAAATTAAAATTCTCCTCCTGAAATTTAAATAGTATTTCAGTATTTTTGGTGCTGGAAGTCTGATGGAGGAGTGGTGTCCATGTACAGATGAGCATAGTCTCCTCGGTTTCCCTGATGTAACTTCTATCCACTGTACCTACTTCTATTTTTTAGGTCTTATGCAACAGCTTACTTAAAAATACTTTGAAGCAGAAACCATCTTCTCCTCTGGCATTAATACTAATCTCTAATACACTTGGGGCCATACTCTCTTTTCCAGAATCTGTTGCTGAAATTATTCTTATGTCTATTCAAAGTCTGGGAAGCTTACCACTAGGCCGCCTGATTTGTTTAGCACTCTCTTGAATCTAAATGCCAGCACAATTGCAGATGAGCTTAACAGAGCTATTTGCAAAGGAATTTAATGAAGAGTTTGTTAAGAGAATAGTACAAGGCACATTGCATCTGGAGAAAATGATAACAGTAAAAAAAAAATGCAAAATGCCTTATGTCATATAAAATCTGTAGAATAGTACTTATTTTTAAAGGAATGTGTGTTTCACTCTTGTTTATTAGCTATAGAATGAGATGATTGTTAAACTAATTTATAAGTAATTTATATATTATTTAATGACTTAAAAACAAAAGAGAGGAAGTATTATCTTTTGATGATGAGACACCTTTTATTCTTACTTTTTTATCATCAATTTATGGGTAAGCCTTTATGCCATAAAAGAATAAACCGAAGGGAATGGATATAAGATTCCTTGCAGTTCCAAAACTGGTGGACTCTCAGATGGCAAGAAAAGAAATAGAAAAACACACAAGGAATTGGACATGGTATTTTTGGATACTTTGCGCTGTGTGAAGGTTCTCCTAAGTAGGCGCTGTTCAGAAGAGTTATGCTGACAGTCACTGATCAAAATAATCAGTAACATTTATGATGCCAGATGCCTAATGCAGTATAATTCATGGCAGAAACACTGGATCAGATCTACACTTCAATAAATCACATGAGAATCTGGTGCAATCAGAGGAAGGTGACACTTCTGAGTATACTCCACCTCAGGCTTCTCTGTAAAGCAACTAAGATGTAGATAGATATGAAAAAACTTGTCATCATCCTGAAAAGCAAGCACAAATATTGGGTTCATTTTTATGTATCCTAAGAATAATTCTAGAGCAGAATGGGAAATCAGCTTGATTTTAAAAAATCATCTCATACTGATACAGGATAATGGCAACAAAGATACCCTTAGCTGAAACAGTCAATCTATTTTTTTACTACTATATCACACTGCTACTTATGTCCCAGAATTTTACTGCTGATGTTTCTTTGGGGATTTTTGTTCACTCTGTGTTTGAGCTGTGAAAAGTACTGAGACAAAGGGCTCAAAATTCATTCCAATTGAAATAGAAAGTATCTTGGTGTGTGTCTACTAAAAGATCTTTCATTTGGGGTATATACAAAAATAAAAGTACTAATATTAGTTCCCTCCAACAGACTCAATCACAAACAAATCAATCCTTTAGTGTGAAGAGTGCTTTTGTGCATTATAATGATCAGTTTCCTGGAAAGAGTAAAAACGTGGAAAAATAACAAATGAGTAATCGGTATTTAGAAAAAACAATACCAGGCTGAAGGAGTAAGTATCAAATCAAATATCAAACCAATGATCAGACAAAAAAGCTGAAACACTTTGACAAGGCAAAAAAAAAGTTCAGAAACAATGGCATGTGCCTCTCTAGGAGAAAATATATTAACCAAACCTGAGTTCTGTACATATTGTCGAAGAATAATCACCTACCAAGCTAAACTGTTCAGTGTCTTTCACTGTTTTTAGTCAGTTTATTCTGAACAGTAGAGTTTCAAGTTGTGCTGGCATTTGGAGAACCAGTGGTGAAATCTGAAATGCAGTACATGTATAATCCATGAAATATCCTGCAGTCTTGGCCCCCAGAGTAATATTAATTCTCTCCTTCTTGCCAGTTCTACCAGGTTTTCTTTCAAGAGGAGACAAGCTGTAGGAGATAGACTCTGATCCTTGTCACTGCCTTGTCACAGCAAGCATTCAGAAAATGTCCCTGGCCAATCAGATTCAACAAGTCCAGTGGATAGTAGAGAATGAATGTTAGGAAGCTGATCTGTACCACAGCTATAGATCTAGTCTATTATGGGCACTGTATGGTGATACAGAGTTCCTCAGACCTGTTTCTCCTTTCTTAGTCAGTATAATGTTAGCTGTGTTTCAAGACTTGAAATTGTGTTATCCCAAGGCAGATCACAGAAATGTAGCTGCATTATTTCAGTATCACTGTGTATTGGTCAGACCAGTATACCTGCTAACTCTGATGAAACTGTGCCCATGCTGAAAGGGTTTTGTTTCTCTCTACACCTTGTTTCATCTCAGATCATAGAGTGTAATAGCATTTCACCTTGCTTGTAGGAAGAACAATAAAGATGCTACCTAGGTGACATATAGTTAGACAGCAGAGCAAGGACAGCACAGTGGCCCAGTAGAGCTGGCAGCAGTTGTAGTTTCTCTGTTACCATGTTCAGTCTCTGACAGAGACTGAAATAGTTTATGCCTCAAGCAATGATATAAAGTTTTGCTCATTGTAACAAAAAACATATAAAGAAGCTACAATGAAAGAGGTCTCCCTGAAAACGCCTGACTGGGACGTTGGACTGAAAGTCAAACGACTGAGATTAGGTAAAGGGAAAAGCCATTCTCCACTCACTTGAAACCAACAAGTAAACAAGGAAAAGAATGCAACCCAAACCCAGCAGCTGTGCTATGAATCATCTCTGGCTTTCTTCAGGGTGGGGGAGGCTGTAGCTCACAGACCCTTTTGCTGGGAGCATGTTTGCACAGATTTCCCCCCCAGCCAAGGTGGGGGGAGGAGGTTTGGGTGTGTTGTAACTTCTGCTCAGGGGCAGTGAGCCCATGATCCCTTACACAAATGGGCTGTGGAACCCCCAACCCTGGGAATGTACATTCCATGGGACATTCACTGAGAGGAAGTTGAGGGGGTACCTTAATCCATCAAAGGCCCCACAAACCGCTCCCAGAGTCATTCCTGAAGCCTTGCACCACAGGACTGCACGGGATGAAACAAATGTGGAGTCTGTTGTAAGAGACAATGGCAAACTCCCCCTTCACCCCAGGGAGGTGCCTGGATTTTCCTACCTTGCCTGAGTGTGTGTTAACCTATCAGATTCTATGCTTCTCAGAGGGACCTGCACCACCAAGAAGGCCAACTGGAGACCATCAACGTAACATCGTTGAGATCCATGGAGTGGTGATATTCCTTATTCTGTCCCTGTTACTCTCTTTCTGTCCTCCCAACCTATTTCTTCCTTTCTCTGTCTCTCCTATTTGCTATCAAATACACCCCACACTATTGTCACTGGCATATGGCCTCATTTGCACTTTAATTTGGGCAAAGGCACTTCCAAGAACATTAGTAATCGGATCCTGACACATGCCAGAGAGGAGAAACATGAGAGGCTTTGTCTGGTGGGAGTGGGTATCCTTCTCTTTTACTGCTTGTCTGGCAAGTGTGAAGGACTCACTTATGTCCACTTGCCAATGAGTACATGTGCATGTTCTGTTGCTCAGCCATTAGACAGAGTCCCAGTAAGCATAACTTACACACGCTAAACATAATAAACTATGGAACCATGTTGAAAGCGCAAAAAAGAAGGAATGTGTCTGACTTGAGATCAAAAAGCTACTTACAGCAGGCCTTTTCTTGGGGGTTCAGTGCACACTTCTTTTTTTGTTTGGTTGGTTTTGGTTTTGGTCTTGTTTTGTTTTGTTCTTTGTTTTTGTTTTACTTTGTTTTGTTTTGTTTGTTTTTTTTTAGCGCCAAGCTAAAAGTAGTGGAACTTACAAGTTTGCTAGCAACAGGGTTGTCTCCTACCAGCTTGTGCTTGGACATTGGAAACTCCAGACTCAGTCTAAACTCCACTGAGATATCACCAACAGGTTCTCTGGAGGAGGTGACCAGTAACTGCTAAAGCCCACAGCAGATTTGATAGAGGCTGACAATAACGTGGTATCTGCACTCATGAGTGTGTATTCCTTTTCCCCAAGACTTTCATTCTGGGCCAATGTAATACCTACAGCTTCTAGACTAACACACGTGACTCTAGACCCTTTCATTATTTGCTTTTCCCTTCCAGGCCCTTTCAGTGTTTTTATTTTTTCCCTTTGTTTCTGGCCCAGAGAACTTGCTTTGTTAGGCAGAAAGGAAAATCTCACAAATGCTGCATACATACCACGTAATTTCATACAGATAAATTGCACTATATTTAATTCCAAAGCTTTTAAAACTGATTACTATTCATTAGTGTCTACATATAGGTACATGTCCCAGCTTGAACTGTTTAAAACCATCTCCTGAGAACAAGTTTTTTTACCAGCCATCAGCATACAACTACCATTTGTCTACTTATGCAGTGCATTCTCCTATAATCAACTTACTGGTAAATACTGCATATACATATCCAAATTAATTTTTGCTCAAGATTGGTCTTCAGATTCCACCATATCTGCCAAAAGCTGCTTTGCTCACTATCGTTTTCCATTTGTTAATTAATTAGAGAAAGTCGCAAAAAATACCAGCTAAGTATTTTGGGGGGGCTTAATGAATGAGTCTATTAATTTAAGAAGATTTAGCAATTATGCATTTTTTAATATTGATTTCCACTAAATCCTATCTGGAAATTAAGGAGATTGATAATAAAACCTTTTATTCAATTCCACTACAATATATCTAATGAATACATTGGCTGCATGCACATCCTTAGAACTAGACTCGTTTAGCAATAAATGGTGCAACACAAAGGAGCACATTGTAATTGAAATTAAGGGGGGTGAAAAGCAGGTGTAGGCTGAACTCAGTAATATGCTAATCAGGCACAATGGAGAAAGGAAATTTTGTGTGGTGTAGATTTTTTTTCCTCTGACATACAAAGAATTTAATTTTCCAACTTATTTTCTTATTTTTTTGTGTAGCCAGTTCCTGTTTGTTGGGTTCCTCAGCCTGCTGTTTCATAATGAAAAAAAAAAATCTCATGTACAGATCAGGACACTGTGAGCTGAATCATGTTGGGCCAAAAAAGAAAATTACAGAACTAATTTTGAAGATTGCTGACAACATATTTCTTCTACTTCAGATTCCAAAGCCACAGAAGAGGGCAATGATTTCCATTAATGCAGAAAATGCACCATGGCCCTAAGAGAAAAGTAGTAGGTGGAAAAAACCCCAAAACTGAAAACAGAAAAATTCAAATGCTCAGCTGTCTTCATCTTCCAGAATGAAAGCTATAATCGATTCATGTAAGACTCATATCTGTGATCATTTAATTTCAAGAGTGGCAATACAATCCATTCAGATCTTTGGAGAGTGGTCAGCACCAGGAATCTCTCATAGCCCATTTGTAAATTCTTCTTTTCATTTCAGTAAACCTCACACATCTGAGCAATCTTGGATGTTGAGTTGAAACAATAAAATGTCTTAGCATTTTCTCTCCTTGGGAGCAGAAAACAATTTTGTTAATTCTTTAGTGGCTTTTGAATTTTCAGTCAACACATCTTTTTCCTTTCCATTTCCTTTCTTTTTGATTCACTCTTCTTAACTGTCTGCTACCTCTTGATTGCATACATGAAGTTCAAATATCTAGCAGAAAGGACCTGACTTGAAACCCATATATGTTAATTCATTTAAGACTCCCACTGGTTATAATAAAATTTTGATTAAGCAATGTGGTTATTCAAATTAGCTTCTTAAATGTACTGTATAATATATCCTAATTTGTTTTATTGTGTTAAATTTCATCTCTTCTTGCTCAAGGGAAAAAAAATTCATATAAGTGAGACTCCAGCCTTTTTAGACTGAGGTCTTCAGAAACAAAACAATGTCAATATCAGAATCAGACATCAAACATCAGAAGCACAAAAATTAAATATTGATTCCCAAATAATTCATTTCCATTATTTTTACTTATTATTATATTTTTATTAATAGAACATGTAATAAAAAAATCTGTCTTGGCATTAATTCAGTTAATGTTAATAATAAAGATTCAAATAATACTAAATTCATAGGGACCATGTCAAAACAACTCATTGTGGCTTGACAGTGTATATACAAAGGCCAGTAAAAGTTAATGATTTCATTCTCAGCAGCCATTTTCTGAAGTAAGAAAATATTACTGTCATTGTAAAGACAGCAGAAAGAAAGTAGGTCATTTTCTGGAGTACAGAGTACACAATGATAGAGCCAAAATGAGAAATCAGAGAACTTTATAAGCTATTCCAAAGCTTTCCCCATATAGCCATCTAGATATATCTTTCACCATTTGATAGGCCCTAACATTTTCAGGCCCATATCCCAATCACATATGAGAGTTGCATCTTACATAACTTACTAAATAAAAATACTGTAATCAAGGAAAACCTGCATCCGTAAATAAAATTTGTAATATTTGCATTAGCACAAGAGCTTAGAACACAAATTATGCATGATGTGGAGACTATGAAGGTAGACCCTTTCCTAGGAGTCACTCTTCTTGTCCCTCCATTTACATCTTTGCTCCTTTCAGACCCATTACCATGGAAATAGAGGCATTGGCAGAGATCCAAGGACAAGATGACTGGAGAAAGAAGCACCACAGAGGGAATGGAAATTGCTAAACATGGTTGCTGAAAAATCCAAGGGGTGGCGAAAAGTAGTATAGAAAAGATGAAATACTGAGGTGCTGTTCCAGGACATGGGAAGACAGAGAATCCAAAAAATCAGTCTTTTAACTACAGCCTTATGTTCATATACACACAGGTACTTTATCCTCAGTTTCTCCCTCCAACAACTTCTCAGGGGGTGAGAAGGAGGGATAACTCTTTCCCTTACAGTGGTTGCAGCTCTTTTAAAAGACCTCTCAAGTACATTTAGCTTTGCATTTGCATACTCATATACCATATACTGATGCTCAGTCTCACATTTTCTGCAGCTAAGACATGAATATACAGTAACTCTGGGGGTAGTTATTTTGGTATGATGAAGTCAGCATAATACAGCTGAAAGTGAGAGAAAGCTGCCAAACTTGTATCTTTGATACACCTGAAAGTAAAAATCTCAGAAGAGAAATTTCAGTGTTCTGCTAAGTAGCTCAGCAACTAATAGGTTGGGTAATGTCTGCTCCCTCTGCTCTTTGTGTACCTCATCCAAAACAAAATGCATATGCAGTTTTTGGATCAGGGAATGGATCTGACTTGCCTTGGTGCCAGGGAGTGCTCCATTAACAACCTGCAGAGTTAGGGCCCCTCTACCTATTTCTTGGGTTCCATAAATTCTGTGTCATTTTCCGTGCAGAAATTGGCTTCAAGTGGGAGAAGGAAGCTGGAGACTTGCTTCCCTAGAGGTTAAAGAATAATCTTGCAGCTAATGCGCTCTCCTCCTCAAGCTGAGGATACATATTCCTAAATTTCTTGCTTAGAGTTTTGCTTATCAGAGCGTGCATAATCCAATTCATGGTCCATTAGTCAGATCTGGCCCATGGCACTCCTGTGCCCAGCTTTTTCATTTACAGCTACAAAGTGGAGCTGCTCAGATAGTGAATTCTTCCTGTATGGTTGGATAATCTGCCTCCCTTGGTGAAGAAGTTCTGTTCTCACTTAGAGACAGACCTACTGCCATGCCACATCCAAGGAAGATGAAGCAGGCACCAGCAGACACATGTCTTTTTATGAGTACCTACATAAAACCCGAACTGCTGCTCCCTTGGGCTCCCAGTTAACTGTGCAAAAAGCTGTTCCTCCACAAACCCCTTTCAGATGAGTGCTCTGTGCTGTGAATCCTGAGTAGGAGGAGGTGTTCAGGCTAGTTGCATATGCAGAATGGGAGATTGAGTCTCTGCTGAAGCACTTTGGCTCTGCATACAGACAGCGGTGAGAGCTGGCACCTCTGAAATGAATTTCCTGAGAGTATTTGATACAGCACCTCACTGCCAAAGTAGCAGTGAGTCCTGGCTTGGTATGTCACAGATAACTAAAACAGATTACAGCTGCAGAAAAGACAATTCATTCAGGAATTGAAGAACTCTGGTTTATCATGAATAACTGAAAAACTAATAAATAAGTTATCTTAAATAAGGCCTCATCAGGGGAAGGAATTTTTAACTTTGTTTCTTAGAAAGAATCTCATTCAACAAAGCAAAATATGCACCAGTTCAAATTACAAAGGTGTTACTGTAACATATTTAAAAATTAACATTAATCATCTCTCACTGAGACCCATTTTTTCTCTTTTCTCCCAGGATGTGTGGTTTCCAGAAATACTTCTTTAAAAACTGGTTAACAGAATCAGCTCTTACAGTTTTTAATGACAATAGGCTTTCAATACCCTATGGAAAACGTATTACAAAAGCAATTTAAAGTTAATCCCTTGGCAACACTTTTGCAAACATCAAATTAGCAGTGATGGGAATGTCTGGGTGATTTTGTCCTGTTTAATCAACTGGAAGACAGCAGCAGGTGATGCTGTGCAGGAGGTCTCTGTCTCGGAGATGTGTGTCTGCACAGAAACATTCCATCAGTAGACAGGGGAGTGATAAGAACTAACACTTCATTTTAGAAAGATTTTTAACTTTTCTTTCCACTAACATGATAGAGAAATAGCACAGATCTAAAAAGCAACCATGGTCACCTTTAGGTTAATTTTTTATGGGATTTTCCATCACTGAAGAAAGGCTTTACAAATGTACAAATACATAGATACACAAAGAATATGTAACTTCTTTAATTTTACTAAAGATCCAGAAAGTTATATAAAATCTTACTTCCCCCAGGACTGCCAGTTACTTTGGGCTAAGACAGTCTCCCAGAAAATGTTGGTTTTCAATCATATTAGATGATGGAGGGCATGGTATCTGGGGCTCTCACTTGACTTCTGGCTTAGAACAAACTTCCTAAGTATATGAGTCACTGGAGTGTTGTATAGAAGGGGGAAAAGCAGCAGGAAAAAAACACTGCCAACTCTTTTTTTGTGGAGTCTACTGCAGTGGGTATATGACTAATGTTTCAAAGTATGAAAGTAGGACTGAATCTCTCTGGAGAATGTGTAAAATTCATTGGGTTTTTTAATCTTGAGTAGTCTTAGCTATGAACCAAGCTGTGTCAGAACTGCCTGCTCCTAACTGTGTTCCTTATTGGAACATTTTCTGTGCTTTTGGTGCTTCATCACAGCTCTGTGAGTTGCATTCAGTATTTGAATATCCCAGAGAGTATATTCAAGATGCATGTGATTGATTGTGAGGACGGATTCTAATACTGCTAATGCACAGTCTGGGGCAAATAGCCTCAGGACTTAGCCTTTAATTCAGGTATTAGCAAAATAAGATAGTAATATGCAATTAACTATGCCACAAGCGTATTATATGGCTTGCTTGGTTACTGCTTATAAGGAATACTTTGGAAATTAAAATGCTACATGAACTGAGTATTGTACAGCATGGAAAAATGTTTGACTGTTTAATTCAGATGGAATGCATGTAACACAATGAAACCATGAGTCTTGGCCAGCACATGAGAAATCCTTTGCCATCTTTCATTTGATATGCAAACACTAGATTAAGTTTCCTTTACTTTGGCCAAACCAGCACTCTCAGGAATCATACTGTGTCTCTCCCACAGCTGTAAAATATTCTTCTTTCTATAGAAGAATATCAGGTGGATTTTGGTAGTAAGGTGCCAATACCTGGAAATATTTTAGGTGTACTCTGGGAGCAAATGCTTGTTCAGTTTGCTAACTGCAGAAAACTGAGAAAGAAAAATGATGTATCATACAGACTTGCAGGTAAACCCTTGAGATGGTAATGGAGAACTTTATTTTGCCATCCATAATGGCAAAAGAAACTTAAACCTTAAGGTTCTCTACGGAAAAAGCACCATACTTATCCCAGCCAACAAGTAGAGTTGAACTCCTGACACATGCCACTAATCACACAAGAATATCAGTGACATAAATGTCAAAAGATTGAGAGGAGTTTTAAAAACACATCATACATAGATTTAGGATGCTTATATCTCTGGCTTGCGTTATATTTCAGGGGGGTTCTCTTCTCTTCTCTTCTCTTCTCTTCTCTTCTCTTCTCTTCTCTTCTCTTCTCTTCTCTTCTCTTCTCTTCTCTTCTCTTCTCTTCTCTTCTCTTCTCTTCTCTTCTCTTCTCTTCTCTTCTCTTCTCTTCTCTTCTCTTCTCTTCTCTTCTCTTCTCTTCTCTTCTCTTCTCTTCTCTTCTCTTCTCTTCTCTTCTCTTCTCTTCTCTTCTCTTCTCTTCTCTTCTCTTCTCTTCTCTTCTCTTCTCTTCTCTTCTCTTCTCTTCTCTTCTCTTCTCTTCTCTTCTCTTCTCTTCTCTTCTCTTCTCTTCTCTTCTCTTCTCTTCTCTTCTCTTCTCTTCTCTTCTCTTCTCTNCCCCTTCCCCTTCCCCTCCTTTTATCCCTGGTTTATGTTCTGATTTGCCAATATCAAGTTCTATGTGGACATGAATTTTGGACTGTTGAATTTTGTGAATGTACATTCCTTGGTGTTCATTGGCCCTTACATCTATTCCAATAATAGAGCAGAGCAACACAGGACAAATGCAGATAGCAATCTGTCAGCAGCTCACCACTGTCTGATGACATAATCTATCAGAGTTTACATGGGGATTACAACATGGGATAAAATAAAAAGGAAACAAAGGACACAGAGAAGTCTGAAGGTGATAATAAAAAATTAATGTATGTCTTCTTGGTTTTTAGCTGCTAAAAAATACACCTTGACTTAATTAAGATAAAATTTATTCTTTAGCAGTTGGAGTCTTAATCTGCCATTGTTTATTAAAATATACCATGAATATTAAATAGTAGATGACTCACCTCCCCACATTAAGAGCAAAGCCATTTGTTTTGAACTCCTGATCCTCTATGTTTGCCTTTTGTTTCATGTTTGCGTTTTGTTTCATGTGTGTTTTCTCCATTGACATTTTTCATGATGCTGTGAGATATAACAGAGTGCTGGGATTCACCCTGAGTGGTGGTGTCTGATGTCCATTTGGAACAAATTCAAACAACCCAAACAGTCCAGGGAAAACTCCAATTTCTCTTGTGATCACCACATGCCAGGAAGCCAAGCCCAGCTGCAAGAAAACATTATGGTTTGGCAGATCTCCATCACAAGAAAGGTATGATTTTTCTCAGATGTTGTTAACTCCTTAAAGATTCTGGTAATACAAGCAAGCTGATATGCTCCTCAGAACAGAAAAGGTTCCATATTATCAGCATCTAAGAACAAAGACATCATTGACACTGTATTTCACATTGCCTTTTGAATTATCAAGAAGGTCTGTCAACTAAACAGTTACTTGGTTTTAAATACAGAGAGGATACAGTCAAATTTTCAGTAGAATTTACAAAAGACTAAACATTCATAGCACCGCTTTTAGTCTTGATTCAGCAGATTTTAGGTACGTATTTAACTTAATGTCTGTACTTCAGTGCAAGTGCTTTGTTGGACAAAAGCCCTTGTGAACAGACTCATAGAAAGTACCTGAAGGAATCAATCTTTTGTGACACTGAAGCAGATTTTAAATCATGGCCTAGTTCATGGTTAGAGTAACTGCAGATCAGAGAGCTGAAATGTTCAATGACTTAATGTGCTTTATTTCTACTAGCTTCTTGCAGTAACAGTGGACAATGAAAATAATAGGCCTGGTCTGAGGCCTGATGATTGCTTGCCCATGTAATTGTACTGGCTGCAAGGTTACCCCAGCTCGGAGACAAAAGACAAGGAATTTAGACCAGTGCTATAGGTCAGGGTTGATGTTTTCACATGGCATTTGCTCACCTTTTATTCCCCAGGATCACTGGAGATTTCTTACCCATATAATCCATATTTCTTTTGCCCATGGGCATGCTCAAACACTAACAAATAAAAATTTTTTTTGCTATAAGTATAATATGAATGCTTAGATGTCAACTACTTCAGCTGAGGTAATCTTGTCAGCTTAAAATTGTCTTTATATTGACATTCATTTTAATGGTTACTTATACTTTGAAGTCTAAAAATTTAAGCCAATCACCGCAGTTACATACTCATTGTCTGAAAATATATTGGTACCTACCAACCCAGATTGAAAAATGTAAGCATCTCAAATTCACTTGAAATTTTATCAAAGAAATCTCAGTTTAAATTTAACAACCATGTTCCAATGCTATGTAGGCATAGCTGACTCCCAGCTATCTTGTAAGCTTCTGCAATTGGAAAAGCAAATGTTTATGATCTGTCTAATTTGTCTTCCATCTCTAATACTGTGGAGTAGGAAGGGTTAGACAGTCTTTTATCCAGATGTGATATAACCAGTGCCTTTCAGAAACAACTTCCCACGTGGACATTGCCATCTCTTGAGATCAGCTAATTAGTTTCTCAGAAAAAGCTACTATAGTCTATTTGATATGTACAAAATCTTCAGAAACTACGTAACAAATTCCCAGTAGACTCCTGTTTGTTGGAGTAAATTATACATTTCTCCTCTGCTTAAAACTGAGTAGTGTGTTTCTACCAAAACCTGAACATTTTATTTTCTTTTGAGGAGTTGATAACTGCATTCATGCTCTTGATTTGAGACAAACAGAAAATTTCACTAGTCAGGTGTGGTCATGCAGGTTTAGATGTCTGTAGCTGGAGCTTCAGAACCACTTTAGTCCAACATAGGGGAGATCTGCCCTTTACATAGACAAGCTTTCTTTCTTCCCTAATCTGAACCAAAAATTCCTGCTGCCCTTTTGCACCCACACTGAATGCTAAACTGAACCAAGAAAATAATTAGGTTGAAAAACAGCCTGGGAGATGGAAGGAGGCTGTGAGCTATATTAGGTGATTCTTTTCATTCAGATTAGTTCTCTGAACAAGGTCAATCCTTAAGTCCAACAGGAAGACATGGCTGGAGATGGAACACAAGGTAGGATTGATTGTCTCATGTCGTTTAGGTTGGTTTAAAGTGACTACATAATTGCTATCTTATCTAGATATTAAGAGTAGGGGACCTTTCTGTAGCTTATGATTTTCTTAAATTCCAATTCAGCAAGATATTTAAGTAACACCTAACCTAAAGTTTCATGCTAAAACAATACTCTAGTATTTCTGTTTCTAAGTTGACTTCCTGATGTGTCAGATTCAGGGGAACTGTTCTTTGTAACTGTTTCACTTAAAAATATTTAGCTCTTTTAAAGAAAGTATTCATTGTTGCTAGGAAATATTGTTTATGACCATTTTATGAAGCAGCTACAGCACCTCAGGGAAGAAAAAGAGAGACATAAGCTTGGCAAGGAGTAAAATTGCAGGTAAGATTTGTGTTTTTATTAGCCACAAAAGAGTTGGGTGTGATTTAACTAAGTTATACAATATATAAAGTACTTTGTACACTGTGGAGTATATTAGATGATAAAATTGACTTCTGCTTTTCCATTAGTGCTGACACCAGTAGATAAACTAACTTAGGCTCACATGTCTTGATGCACAAGGAAGAATGCAGCACTTTAAGGAGGTTGGAGGTCTCAGAAGGGCTTTCCTAGCATAATAGCTAGTGAGCTAGGATGCAGTTGCAATTTCCTTCTTCATCCTCAGTGGGAATACATGTGAGAGCTTAACATGTTATCGTAAGGAAGATATGCAGCTTCCCAAAGGACATCTGATAAATCTTTAGAATCAGCATTTTCCAAGATGTATTGCTTTCTTAATGGAACTGATGAATATTCCAAAGCTGACCACTGTGTGGGGTGGATAAACAAGAAAGGTTCATGCCTGGATGATTGCACACATAACATGATATGTAGTGCAGGGTTGTTATCCACACAGTAGATGAAATAGGACATATTTCTTCATCCATTTTTCTTTCCTAAATATTTTCTAAAACAATCCTTTGAAACCAGTTTAGCAAGCATCAGTGGCAGAAATGGAAACTCAATATGACACTGCTAAAGTTGCCGTTCTAATCTTAACAGTGGCCACTTGCATGTATTTGTTGCAGGGTGGTCCTTCTTATACTCAGCCACATTGATTTTCTCTCAAAAGAGACATACTATGCAGAATTTCCCAAAAGGTCTGCTCTGTATCTCCCTTCTCCTCTTTCTAATCTCACAGATTTCATGTCATTGTTAGAGCTCTGCTCTCTTTTTCTTAAATCATCTTCTTCTTTGTCTTGATCTTCACACATTTTCTTTCATTCTTTTTCCTAAAAAATTGCTCAAGTTTATATTAGTTAGTTTAATTTATATTTATTTTGTAAATTAATCATATATTAATCATATTCTATTATTATCTACTATGCCCTGTCTCCCTTCCACAGGATAGCTGCAATCTCCAACCTACAAGCACAACTGCTCCTTAACCTAGTTCTGTCAGAATGATTTGATTTGTAAAATCCTCACAGAAAAGTGTTTTAGTAGGTTTTAAAAACGAATTATTTTGACAGAATTAGGCTGGGGACAGCTATGTATGTAGTTATACTAGCAAATCTGAAGGGGGAGTGGTAACCTTCAGGGAAGCAGAAGGGAGATGGGAGTGGCTGGTATGAACCATCTACATTGTCTCCACGTTTACATTATCCACGTATCTATTAACAGCCCTACCAATATCTGACCATGCCCTGGCTAATCAAATTTTCCTAACTTTTCCTTTTTTCCTTAAAAACACAGACCTGCAATTAAAAACCACAATGGTCTCACTCCACTAGACTTTCTGTCTGAACCTGCATTTTCATTTCCTCAGATGATTTTCCTTACTCCTTTCTTTTCCTCATTTTATGGCAATTTCATTATGTTTTTATACTGTCCAGTCCTTCTTTTCAAAAATTTGGATCTTCATTTACATCTCTTCTGTAGTCCCTTTCTCAAAACTTATTAGACAAGGTCTTTCTGTTGCCTTGTTCTAATTAAAATATGTACTCCTTGGGTGAATGAACATGGCTGAAGTGTGCAAAATGCTTTTAGTGTGCTGGTCAGCCAAATTACAATAACAGCAATAGTCAACAAAGTTCTGAAGTTTGAGCACAGGATTAGATGTCATGCTGCAGAAAGTAAGCTGATATAAAGTATAATTATTAAAAAATTAAATTAAGAAGGCATGCAGCACTGAGCAATTTAGGAAATTCAGAACAGCCAACAGCCACTGATGCATGGAGATGGCAAGGAGAAAAGATAGGTCTTGAGACAGAAGACAAACCTGACACCTGAAGTGCCTGATGATTCAGACAGAAAGGTATCTGCAGTTCAGGAAACTCCTAAAATGATGTAATAGCCCTGGAGCATGCACAGGAGAAAATTCCACCCTTCCTTATAGACTGAGCACGCTATGTCAATGGAAATGAGTGACATCTGTGACAGAAATCTGGTTTTAGGAATATATTCCTAGATGGGAACTCTTGATGATTTTGTTGATAACTAAAAGGGCCTAATCCATCTCTGAGCATAGTAATTTCTGGTGCTGTTTTTTGAGGACAAAGTAATGGAAAATGTACTGCATGATGTTTATCTCAATATACAACCTGTGACAGACCTAGCTGGTAACTAGAAAATGCCTTGAAGAAAAACATGGAGCAAGTAAAAAAAACAGTAAATATGTATGAGAGAGAGGGAAAGGGAGAGGAACCCTGAAAGGTAGAGGATTTCAAATGAATTATATTTTGTTTCTCCATCTGCACACATGCTGTACAGGAAACAGTATGAGCATTAATTTAGTGTTGGGGCATACTCTGAATTTGTACCTCTTTTCAATGATATTTAAGTTTGTATAACTAGAGTGTAAATCTGTCATTTATGTTCCCTCTCAAGATAGAAATCCGAGTCCAATTTCTTCTGTCCTCCACCCTGCTTATGCACAGATACACAGCCAACTGCCAGGTGGCTGTCTAGGTGAAGAACCATGGGTTTAGAGGTGGTCCTGATTCAACCCCCATCACTGCAACATGGAATTTCATGGGCAGTAATGAGTAGCTGATATTTTGAGCCTTTTTTTTTGCCTCTCACTCTTCTTTTCTCTGCCTTACCAAGAACCTCTTAAAAGCTTAAACAATAAAGGTTCTCTACTTCTTGCTTCCTTATGTTTTTTCTCATTTTTTTCTTTCCCCAGGATAACTGAAAGAAGAATAAATTCAAAGAATGTGATGGGTTTCAAAAAGAAATAGGAAAAAGTCTGGCAATGAAGCTCAGCAAAAAGTTGAACAACTGGCTTTGGAAGAAGATTTAGACTACAGCGGCAAAAGAAAGTGTTGACCTGGAAAATCAAGATGCATTAGGCATTTCAGTGCAGGAGAGAGAAGGTTATGCAACCTGGTCAGGTGGAAAGAGACCTAGTAGTCAAGAGCTTAATGAAAAAAAAAACCCAAAAAAACTAGAGGATTTTACTAAACAAAAAAAGAGTTTTGCTGAGAGGAATGTACAGAGAGATTTAAAAAGAAAGAACATGGCAGTCAAACCAGTAAAAGTTGTATCTTCTCAAGGCTCAAATTGAATGGAAATATATTTATCAGCAACATAGAAATTAACCATTTCAGACTTATTTGTGGGATAGTAATCTGACAAAGTAATGTTCACTAAAAATTGTAAACACATTTTTAATATAGTTTATACACTCTATTTGAAAATAACACATTTAATAAAACAACTTCTTGCATATGTTGCAAAAAGAAAACCTTGTTCTTTTCCATGCTGCCAACCTTGGTGGAGATCACACAAAAATTGCTTGTCAGGCCTGCTAATGATGGAGGTTCTGATTACACAGAATACAGATTCCCAAGATGGGGAGAGTGAGGAGCTGTCCAGTGAGGAGAGGGAAGGAGATTTAGTTGGTAGGTCCTTAAAAGCACCAAATTAGGAACACATTGCAACATGGATAGACACTCTTTCCTGGGGGATTTATTGGATCAAGACTTTTCTGAGTATGAAGGCCAAGATGAAAATAACTGAAAAGCAGAACTTAGTACTGGCTCAAGTGGAAGAAAAAGACAGCACCATAAATCCAGCTGTAAATAATCATGAAAATCAGTGTGCATGTTTAGTTATTCATATACTTGAGAAACCTTAAAATATATAGAAAAGATGTCAAGCTATCATTACGACACATAAACCCAGCCTCATTACCTGATATCAAAGTAGTGTTATTTAAATGAAAACCACTTTGCAACTCCTGTCCAGAGGCATTGGCATTTCTAATGAGGTTCAACAATTTAGCACTAAGTTAAAGATCCACAAACAAGTTTTTTGATGCTGGGCTGAAGCACTTCAGTCACTTCAGTAAAATATGCTTCAAAATATGCAAACAGGTCCAAACAGCTGTACAAAAGCCTAATTCCATTCAATTCCCTCCTGCCTTTCACAGGATCATGCCACCCGTGTCAGACTTGGTGAATAATTCTACCACCACATGCCCATCAGTCTTGGACCGCAAAGTTTCCAGCTGAGTAAAAGCAGACATTTTCAGCCAAGTTTCCACATTCACCTTCATCAGCCGTGGCAGCAGAACCAACCAGCCTTCTTTTCCCTGAAAAAATCTAGCTATCTCCTCCTTTTGCCCACTTCTGGCCTCTTTCCAGTCTCAGTTTGTAGAAAACACAGGTTCAAGCCTATGTGCTCTGTACCATAATTTGAATCTATATATCTTTTCTTCTTTGTATTTCAAAAACTAGTCCATACTGGAGCTTGAAATGTTGCATATATAGTTGTTTGTGTTGAAGCATTAATTATAGCAGCATTATTTTAAAGCATTTATAAGATTTCCCCTGGGCTTTTTCACGGCTAAATATTCACAGATGTCTTCTTGTTATCTCAGATCTCCAAGCCCTTAATCATCTTCCTTAGCTTTTGCTGGACATACTCCAATATGCTCATCTCTCTCTCTTAGACTGGGAAGTAAAGAGCTGGGCACAGCTCTCCAGGTGTGTCTCAGCGGTACTAAGGAGAAAGATGGGCTCCTCCAGTCTGCAGGCAATGTTCTCCCCAGTGAAATCAAGGGTGATGCCCACCTTTGTCTGTGAGGACATATTACTGGTTGATGTTCAGTTTGACCACAAGGATCCTCAGGTCATTTTCTGTAAGGCCGCTTTCCATTCAGCTGTCCCCCAAACTGCACTAATGTAAAGGGATTTTCCATCTCAGGTGCAGCATTTAGCATTTCTCTTCCCTGAACTTCATGGGATTTGTGTTTGCTCTTTTCTCCAACCCTGTTGAGTGAATCATCTGAATGGCAACACAACAGTCACATACCAGCCACTCCTCCCAATTTTACATTACAGCAAACTTGGTGAGCGTGGGCTCTCTGATGTCATCCAGATCATTAATAAAGATGTTAAACTGTGGGCCTGATATTTCTGAGTCTGAAAGGTTTCCAGCTTGTCAGTGGCTGATTTTCTTCCCAAGGGAAGATTTCTTGGGATAATTTTCCAAGGAAAATTTCTGTAAATAACTATTATCTTCTCATAACACTTCTAAGTAAACAATATTCTTCTCATAACAACTTCTCTCAAGTGTTGTTTTGACTGTCTTTCTAGTTTTTACTAGAGTGGGAATTGAACCTGGGTCAACAGTTTAGAAGGCAGCAATGCTAGCCATTACACTACAGGAGAAGTTGTTGCTATGAGAAAAATATTGTTTACTTAGAAGTGTTATGAGAAGATAATAGTTATTTACAGAAATTTTCCTTGGAAAATTATCCCAAGAAATCTTCCCTTGGGAAGAAAATCAGCAACTGAGAGGCTGAAAACCTTTCAGACTCAGAAATATCAGGGCCACATTAAACAGTAGAGGGCCCAGTATTGACATCCTGGGTACAAATTTACAAACAGCTTCCCGAGGTAGTGGGCTATTGCTGTGCATTGGGTCTGACTGAGGCAAAGCTCACAGCCCCACAGTGCTGTGCCTTGCACTGGTAGCTGATAACAGACAGGTGCTGATAACAGACCAGTGCTTTGGCTACTGCTGAGCAGCACTGTCCTCTGACAGCCCTTCCCCCACCAAAGGGGATGGGAGTGGGAAAGATGCTGGGAGAGGAGACAACCAGGCCAGCTGACCCAAATTAGCCAAAGGGATGTTCTGTAATACATGACGCCAGCTCAGATATAAAAGCTAAGGGAGAAAGGAGGGGCATTTGTAACTCTTCAAAGTTTGTCTTCTGGAGGAACCATTGCCCTGCTTCCCAGGAAGTGTCCAAACATCACTGCTGATTGGGAGTAGACATTGACCTTTTTTGCTCTTTAGATCATGTGGGTGCTGATTCTTGTTTATTTCTTTTCTTTCACTGTAATTTAACTGCTTTGTTTCACCCGCTGGTTGCTCTCCATCTTATTCTCTCTCTTATCCCATTGGGAAACGGAGTAATAGAGCAACTTAGTGGGCACCTGGCACTCAGCCAAGGTCAGCCCACTACATACTGGTAAACTAGGAAGTTCAAGCAGTTGGACTTCATGCTACTGTCACAACTAGTTCAGTCTAGTCTTCAGTCAATCTCCCTGTCTGGGCACATATCCAGCTGTTTCTCTATGAGGATTTTATGGGTTACTGCAATAAAATCCTTCTAAAACTGAGGTAACATCAAGTACTTATCCATCTTTTGCCACACCAGTCATCTCATCATAGAGAACAATCCCATTCATTAAATTTCCTCTTCATAAATCTGTGCTGACTCCTCCCAGTCACCTCCTTATCCTTCACATGTTTGGATTTCCAGGATTATTTTCTCCATCAATTCAGAAGAGATTCAGGTTAGCATGACAAGCTATAGCTTGAGAGCTGTAGCTCTCCAGAACCTTGGTTTTGACCATCTTGAAAATAGAAGTGATGTTTGTTTTCTTCTGATCCTCAAGAACCTCCCCAAAGCTCCATAACCTGATAAAGTTAACCAAGAGTGGCTTTGCAAGAACCTCAAGCCCCAGCTTGGCCTAATGCATCCTAATGTCATCTATTCCTTGTTTTGTAAGTGTGAGGTCAAGCAGAACATCTGCCTTCATCAGCTCCTTGGGCTGGTATTAGTATACTCCAGAAATTTCACTTGTCCTGCTCTGGTGTCCCTCCAGAGATATCAGGGTTGTAAGAGACTCCCCTAATAACCAGTGACAGTGAATAAAAGGCTTCTTTGAGTTGACTTCATCAACTTCATTTTCTTGACCAGGCTAGCTGTATGAGACATTGCAACACCATCCATGTTGGTCTGCCAGATAATCCTGATCCATAAACTCTCAACTGATTCATCATATATTCCAAGGTAGAGCTCCAAGCATTCCAGATGCATTTACACATAAAATTAAAATGCTCATTAGTAGCTTATTTCCAAATACACCTGATCAAATCTGTTCTGTATTTCTTCTCTATTTTTCTCTTCTCCCCTGCTCTATGGATACTTTGGTAGAAATCATATCAAAGTGAATAAATACATTCATGAGCAATAGAAAACCATCTTATTTTTATCTGTCTATATCTGTCCTTCCAGTGCTCTATATTGAATGTACAGAAGAGAGGTGGAATGAGAGTTAGTGGTTTCTCTTATGGCAAAAAAAGGAATTATGAAGGAATAAATTCACACTGCAAGTTTACCTCCTAGAGTGTCTGACTGTTTATAGCACTATAGAATAGACAGATAACTCACAAAAATTTACTCCATTTTAGATGTGTGAACAACTACAGATATGAAAATTTCCTATTGTGCTTTTGAAAACCTACTAAACATTTTCTCCTTCACAAAGTTTAGAGGGAAAAATGTAAATTCTGGTTGAAATTTAACAGATTAAAGCTCCAGATAGATCTGCATTATACTGAGCATGAAAGACATCTTTGATTAATGGTTTGCTGTATCTTAGCTAGCATTACAAATCTTGAGTGAGCAACAAGGACATTAATGTGCAGGATGAGTGTGTAGAGAATAGGCTGCATACTCAGGAAACACTGCAGAATTTCCATGGCCCATGGAGCAGAAATCTAATGATCTTCCTTTCATCAGGCACATTTTGTAAATGAAATATGCACAGAAATACATGCAATATTTCAAAATAATTTGCCTCTACTGCAGGATCCTTAATACACTGACAGCATTGCTTTATCTCATAACGGCTTTAAAAGTACCCTTTTCCTTTTTTAAGTTTCAAAGTCTTATGCCTTTTCTTTAAAATGTGATGCTTTAGTTATTGGGTAAATCCATTATGGTCTCACAACACAATTGCTAGCATCACAAAGGATATGCACAATGGCACAACTCAAGCCATAGAAAAATGCTTATATAAAGATTGTTTACATAAATCATTTCAGTGTTCATATTTCTTTATCTGCTTTACACTTGGGACATTATAGCCTTTGTTTTCAACCACATCTTGAATTAGAATTAGATTTGAGGACCAGAGTCAAAGATACCTCATATTTAAATTAAACCACTGAACAGTAATTATTGAAACAATCAGGCACATAAAGAAAATATATAAAACAGGAATGAGAACTGACTGTGCAAAAATCAAAGTGCAAGACAAAAGATGATTTCAAGGGACCTCAGAAAATTAAATGAAAGATAATATAAGGCTTAAAAGATATTCAGAAGGAACTTAACATCACATTGTGCATATGATATAGGAATTGTCAGTAGGTGCCACTTCACACAGAGTATTAGAAAGAGTTCTCAGATGTACTGGGTAAATAAACATTCAGCCATAAAGTTTGGATGAAAGCCAGAAAACAACATGAAACCTATACCAGAGGTTAAAAAATTGTCTCTGATTTGTCTCAGTCCTCCGTTTACAGATGTTCAAATCTAAATATATGTTAACTTAATTTGGATATACAAAATCAGAAATGAAATTTTAATAGACTAGTCTGGGCATTTACATATAATTTAACACACTCGACATCAGCATTTCCTAGAACTCTGGAATTTGGACTTCACATAGCATAATAAGATTTTATTTAAGAAATAAAATCAGGTATTCAACAATAATCCCCAACGATAATAATAATGTTACATATTATTTCTAGGGAGTTCAAGGCAGCATGCACAGTTCCAACCCTAAGTTGTCAGAGCTTCAGATTTCTTCAGGAATTCTTCCACTTTGATATGACCATGATGAAGACTATCTCTTATGCAAGGCAGTGTTTTTTGTTTTTGTTTTTGTTTTTGTTTTTGTTTTTGTTTTTGTTTTTGTTTTTGGTTTTGTTTTGTTTTGTTTTGGGTTTTTTTGTGTGTTTTTTTTTTCCCCTCAGGCTTGTTGGGTAGAAAGCCCAGAAATGCCACATCAGAGACAAATAAATACCTAGTCTATTAAAACTTCACTCATGCTATCATATAGGTTTACTTTGGGAGTTACTGTTATGCCCTCCTTCTTTCATGAACTATTTTCTGTAATAGGTGATACCCTCTCACAGAGGCATTCTGCCTTTTACCTTGCTTTCCTTTAGTGACTTGTATGAAATTTTTTCCTCAAAAGTAAACTTGATCCCTTGAAAAGTGAACTACCAGTTACTTTATGCTCAAACAAAAATTGTGTTTGGAGATGGCTGGGCAAAAAACCTTGCTAAGAGGAAACAAGAGGGTCCTCAGCTATTTCTACTTTATGACTAAAACCCACTTTGTTTTGCTGCCTTATATACTCTGGCTGTAATCACTCTGCAGAATCCTTTCCCAATCTGTCTCATAACATAGTCATACCATGCTAATATGCTCTTTAAATTTGCCACAAAGCAAGAGTCGTCTTCTTAAAAAAATCCAAGAGAAATATGACCATGAAAAATCAATAGGGTTTTGGGTTTTTTTCTATCACAGAGATAATGCTGAGACTTTTTTTTTCCTATACTATCCAGCTTTTTGCAGTATTGAAATTGATTGTACCATTTCTCTGGTGTAGTTTTTACTGTTGGTTGGACAGGTTTCTCCATTCCCTGAGGCTCATGTACTTCAGACTATAGTACTTCAAAATTTGCATGTGCAGTTCAAAGTAGTGCACATATGGCATACCAAAATTATATTATGCATTAGAAAAGTTTATTGACACTGGTAAAAACTCTGGTACTCCATTTAAGTACAGCTGATTTAGCTTTCATACTGCAAATAAAATGCACTTAAAATACAGTCAAGTTACCCCAAAACAAGCAATCATCTAAAGCATAGGACTCATCTCACGCATTGGAAGAAATATACTGAACCTGTGGCCAAGGCACTTTACCTTTGCAGATCTATTTGAGAACTGGAAGAAAACATTTTAAGCAATACTACGCTCAAAGTACTCTAGGAAGAGAGATAACATCCATCATCAAATTTGGGGGAAAAGGGAAACAAGATGCTTTTGTAGTCCTGGAATCTTAATTTGATGACAATTAAATTAACCACAAAGGTGCCACTTACCCTCTCTAGAACAACTGACACTGTTCTGCTAAGTTCAATATTTGATTCACTGGTACCTTTCTGAAGTCAAAATAAGGCAAAATAATTCCCCTGGTTAAATTCAATAGATATTTCAAAACAAATGACCACAAAGTTCTGAAATAAAAATAATGTTATTGCATCCTCAGTGATAACACTTTGTTCTGAGAAAGTGATTTGATAGGTTATTGTTACAGATTTGTTTTCTCAGAGGACACAAGCAAAAGTTTTAATTTCCTTGATCCCTAAATCAGATCTTTCCCTACATTACATTGTAGTCATTACAAACAATTCAGTTGGTTTGGTTTTTTTTTAATATAACTACAATATTAATGAAGAAAATTCCACTGAGTTGATAGTCCAACAATCTTAGAAGACTAATCTGTGTGTGCATCTCCTACTACGTCAGACTGTGTAAGGAAGATGGCATTTCTGAAATGACAAAAGCTATGATTATAATTGCTTTAATATTCAGATAAAAAATAGCAGTTTTTATGGTTTTGATCACACTCAAGGTATTTATCATTTATGTAGGAAATTATTGGGCTATATTGTGAAGATGGGTTACAGTTTTTTCATATCAAAAATTATATCCAGAGTGATTTCTGTTATGTCCCTCTCCACTTAACACTGTACTAATCTTTTTTAGCATAAGGAAATCATCAAGTCACTGAAAGTATTCTGGGGGTATGAAATTAAATTCTGGGGGAATTGACTGAAATGGACTTAGAAGTAGAGTCATACCTTAGAGCCAAGTTTACTCAGCACCTCACAGAATAAGTTTCACAAAACAAACAACTAAAATTATTAATGAAAAATTAAAATGTTTTCATTGTGTGTGCTTTATGTAGTATCTTTGCAAAATAAAGTCCCATTATTATGTATGTATGAAATCATTATTTGTACTTTGGAATGAGTTTATGGCCTTTTATTAAATGGCATCTAAGGTACTTTTCTCATAGACATTTAGGAATTGTAGGAGTAAATTTTTTAGACTTTGCATATTTTCTCCCAGAGAAAATCTATATGAGACAGGAATAGGAATAGCAGACATATCCTTTGGGCTACTCAGAATTGGTGTATTTCCCTTTCAATCTATATTTGTATATATCTGCTGCCATTGGAAAATGATGAGCTTGACTCCAGTTAGAAGATCAGAAATTATTTACAGTTTTGTGCAGCCCCTTTATAACTTGCTGTGCAGAGGAACCATATAATTGGTCAGTAAAGACAATAATTTCTCCATTGGTTAAATAATAGAACAACACCTGTGAGAGGTTGTATGAGAACCCTCGCTGTGTTATGAAGAGATAAGACTTGTTTACATCTTACATGCACTTGTCCTTGACAAGAATGAATTCTCTCAAACCAACAAGAAATCAGCTACTACAGGCTGAAAAACTCTACAGACTTAGAAAATCAGATCCACATATATCTTTGCATTTTATCAATTTGAAAAAAATTAATTTTTCTAAAGAAGTTATTTCTTTGGGATTATACACATGGTTTTGAAACATATTTTCCATTACTTTTAGTTTTCTGTT
>WEIU01001166.1:685057-732351 GCA_013389925.1 Aegithalos caudatus | reverse complement strand
AGCCCTGCTCAGCAATAACTAAACCTATATTTTCAACACTGTTTTCACCACAAGTGCAAAACACAGCCCAGCAGTGGCTACAATGAATAAATTAATTCTATCCCAACAAAAAAAAAGTGTAATCAACCCAGAATATTTTTTTCAGTCTTCCCTAGGATTAGCAAAGGCAAAGTAAGGAGGAATATATAGTAGGAACTCATTCAGCACAGTGGGATGAGATCAGTATATCAAAGTGTTAGATCAGTCCCCTACAAGATATGTATGGCCCATGGAGTTTACTATGGGTTAGGTTAGTCTGTACTCAACATGCATAGAATCAGAGAATGGTTTGAGTTGGAAGGAACCTTAAAGATAACGTAACTCCAACCCATCTGCCATGGGCAGGGATGGAACTCACTAGATCAGGTTCCCCAGAGCTCTGTCAAGCCTGGCCTTGAACATTTACAAGAATCAGGTACCCACCACCACTTTGGACAACCTGTCCCAATGCTTCACCACCTTCTGAGTAAAAAATTTCTTCCTAACATCCAATGTAAACCCTCCTTCCTTCAGTTTAAAATCAGGTTCAGGAGCTGTTGAGCCTTTGCTGCACTGTTGGAGAGGAAATTCCCACTTATGTCCTTGAAATAATTTAGTACATACCAAAACCACACTGCAAATCTCAAATAAATACAGAAAAAAATAAATTTATTAGAAACTAGCTATGTCTTATTTACTATTCAGAAATGATCAATATATATGGGTTGGTTTCCAGTGCAGCTGCAGAGAATATATTTTGGCTCAACGTTATTTGTGAGTGATTTGAAAGATGACTGATAAAGATTTCAGGTGAAAAGAGATTCAGTTTTTACCATGTGTAGTGGAGTGGGTCACTCACAGCTTACGAAGCCATCTTTTGGCATGCTGAAACAACACACATTTCAGTGGAGACAGAGCCAAGGTCATGCAACTGGGAACAGCTTCAGTCATCCCCATGGAACAAACTACTCCTTCTCAGAGAGCAGTGGCTTCTGAAAAGGTCTCTGGAATCGTGGATGCTGGGATCATCCAGCTGCACAGGAGCTCTCAGTGCAATGCAGATGCTAAATGTGTTATTTTTTATGGAATATGCAATGAGACCATGAGGTGGGTTTATCTCTGGGCTAAGCAAAACTATTTCTGGACATCCTATTCAGGTGTCGATGCTAAAGAGGATGTGGAAAGAATGGGAGAGGTTTGCAGAAGAGCTACAAAAACGACTTGTGGTTTGAAAAACAAGAAAAAGACAGCATGCCACAAAAAGCCAATTGCTTGAAACTGTTTACTAGAAGGTTTATAATTGACTTGAGCAGAGTGGAAGTACCTATGTAGTGAGAAGCCATCTGATAGTAGCATGCTCTTTGCATAGACAAAATAATAACCAGATCCAGCAGTTGGAACCTGAAACTAATTGAAATGAGAGGCACCAGATTATTTTATCTGACAAATTCTGTCAAGATGTGTAATATTATAAATAAAGATGTGCTGGGAGGAGATCAAACTTATTTTCTGCTTCAGCGCAGACACGTGCATCAGTATTACCCAAAGGTCACTCTCTTACTTGTTTTCCACAAGTCAATAGCAACTGCTATACTGATTTCTTTTAACAGTAAATGGGCATAAAGTAATATCTACAAACTGAAGCAGTCAGTTAATAAAATACACAACTAGAGCCACTTAATCTAGAAGTCAGTAGCTATCAATGTTTTCAGACTGTGTCACGTGTTACACAGTCATCCCTTTTACAGCCAGTGAGTCTTTTAAACTTTTTTATTGCTGGACATCGTTTGAAATCAAAACCGTTGCTTCTGTCGTGCCATAAATGCTGTCAACATATTACTGTATTGTTTCTTAAAATGCATGGAGCCAGAGTGCTTCTTAGTTTTGCCTAACTTTTCCTCAGGTCCAATAATGGGAAAACTGCTTTGGAAGCTTTCTGCCATCTGACCTCATTGCAGCTGAGAGGAGACTATGTTCAATTGGTAGCCATAGAATCAGACTGAAATCTAACCTTCCCTTCCATTTCCAACACCATTTGTATTGGCTATGTTTGTAGCATTTGTCCTGTTTTTATTTCTAGACAATTAGCTCTTCTGCAGTGCTTAAACATTGCCAGCTTAACATGTCCATGGGGTTTGTCCCTTACTGCCCATAATTCTTTGAACAGGAAATCTCAACAGAGATTATTATAGCACTGAGAAGTGTGCTATAATAATCTAATAAGACCAGATATGGTTTGCTTGGACCTCTGGTTCTTTATTATATTTACCAAACAGCCCTCTTGCTAACCCATGTGGCAGTGCCTCATGAGGACTTGCTTTACTTTGCTTGATCTAATTTCTCAAGCAAATTGCTGAAACAAGTCATTTACGAAATGCAGGCCATTATTGGGTTTTTAGCTCATCCGGAATCCAAGACATGTAAACAGTGATTTAGAGTCTGTTTTACACTGCTATTCTGCATGTTTTGTAACAAGCTAAAATTATTAATAATTCATCTTTTCTGTTTAGTCCAAATGTATCTCTATCAACAGCAATCACAGACCCCTTACAGCTTCCACAGTTCTTTTCCATAACTTTTGGTATTTATTGTACAATTTATACTTGGATTCCTTATCTTGAATGACAGTGCTTGCCTGACCACTGTAGGATTTTTTTTTTTCAGTCCCTCATCTTCTACAGAGCCAGATGGATACTGTAAATTATGTTTAGCACTTTTTACCTCATTTTGCATGATGGTACTGTTACACAGCCTCCTGTACACAGAATTACAGTATCTATTGTCATTATATTCCAATATTGCCAGTATCATTTTACCTTGCAGGGTGGGAGAGTTTCCCTTTTTGAGAGTTTCTCCATTTGGAACTGTGCTCCTAAATTTCACTGTGATTAGTTAATTTTATTCATCTTACTTGAGACTGTTTAATTCTATTACAGAAGTGGGTCACACTCAAATTATACATGACTCCAAGCACATCCTCTTTCAGGTTCTTGTGTTTTCTGTTCATGCAAATTACTGGAAATCTGGGCACCAGTAAAAGCTCCAACCAGTAATTTTTAAATTTTATAACAATTCCTGGAACCTTAAGACCATCCATAACAATACTTCCAAATGTCAGAGTCCTGTGGGAAATGTGACACTTTCATGCTCATAAAGTACAGGGATTCAGTTAAACATCTACCTGAGGAAATGCATGTGGGATATTTTATACATTGTGTTTTGACCAAAGAAAATTTATTTCCATCAAAACTATACTTTTGCTTTTCAAGTCTAGATGTGGCCACCTCATCAGTTCCCAGGAAATGGTGCCCACATTTTCTGGCTTTGAACAGTTCTTTCGAATGTATTCAAATCCTTGACTTGTTTGGGTTTCTTATCATGGCAAACCTGTAAATTCTTTTGATTGGTGTCTTCTCTCCCTTGACGTCTCATTTGGCCAATATTGTCAAGGTCAAATGTCAGTTTTAGTTCCAGCTCCAAAGAGATGAGATGCTACGATTGGGCACACTGGTGACCCTACCAAGGCAAATTCGATTTTCCCCAGGAATCCCTTATTTCCGTTCTCTATCAAGTTGTTTGTGAATATTTCCTGTATCATGATCAGTGAACAAGCTGATCCATCTAACCCTAGGTTTTTCTACCTGCTCTCCAGCACATTAATCCATAAGATTTTCTTGTTTCAGCATCTCAGATTCTGCTAGGTTTGCAGTCATGCAAACCCAACCTTACCACATCTTCTGTTACTGTACTTGCTTTATAAAATCATCTTTGATAGCCTGATATTTTCCCAGGTCAGCTGATTTCAGTCAGATGTTTTGAAAGAACGTATGGCTTGCATTATTTCTAATTTGAGGGCCACCTAAAATGCTTCAAAGCCCTTTTCCTCCTCATCAGTGCCTGCTGTGGGGAAACTGGAGTGCCTGCCTCCTGGTGGCATGATCCAGTGTTTTGGCAGTGATTTCATCCTCCCTCTCCCTACCTTGTGCACCTCCCTGCTGAACTGCTGTCTATTGTCCCAGCTGAAAATACAAAATGGCACTTCCAATATCAACTTCTGGTACTGGCTTCAGCACATAATTATCCCTGGCCAAAGCTACATCACTTGCCTTCGTAAATGTATTAAAAAGACTGACAAAGAATGACGTTTTATCATCCCTATAACAGCTCTGTCTTTCAGTTGCACATCCATGTATTTTCCTTTTGTAAGTCTGTAATTTGTACTGAGAACACATTTCAGTGAAATAGTTAGGGGTTTTACTGCATGTCTAACAAAGCAGCCCTTCAGGGAGAGACTTCTGCGTTATCTTATTTTGTTCCAAATTTACTGCAAATTAATGCAATAGATCATCTCTGCACTTGTTTACTGTTTTACCTGTTCTCTTCACTCTTATCAGGTCTCTACCAGTTTTGTCTTGTGACATACACTTTAGGACTTTAGGGTTTTTTCCCCATTTGCTAACAATTTCGTTAGAGAAGCATGTAATTCTACTAGCCTTGCAAATACTCATTATTCTTTGTAAAGTCAAGTGAGTTTCTTGCTGTAACCTTGCTTTGAGCCAATTAGAAATTTTACCATTAAATTCAGTCTCTAATTAGTCTATTTGGAAATTATTCCAGCTGTTAAATGCCCTCATACGTGATTTGGCTTTACTATGCAGATTTGCAAGAAAATGATCTGGAGTCTCATATAGCAGCTCATTTCTTGTCTTTGCCTAGTGGTAATTTTGCATGAGGTATTGGGCTTGGAGCTTTGCTTGGGAGTCTGAGACTTCCTTTCCTACTGGTGCTGAAAGGCCTGGGAGTCATGCTGTATGCATTTAGTAGTAGTATGGAGTTCTTCTGGCCTGATTTTTTGTTCTAGCATTTGTTTTCAGAAACATCAGGAATTTCTTTCATCCTCTCCTCCTCCCTCCTCACCAGTGATGATCTGCCAGTCTGGAGGTTTCAAGTGACATTTGCCAGTTCCACTTTTGACACTGATTTGGTTTTCTTCTGACCCCCTCTAAGAGTGCTGCAGAGACATTACTCTTTATAGCCTATCAATACTCAGAGGACCTAGGTCAGGGTTAGCAAAGCTTCAAATCTTTCCCACAGCAGAGGTGATCACCTATTCTTTCCACTGCTGGCTGCTGCAGTAAAGATAAGCAGGCAGGAAATATGTGGGAGAGGAAATAAAAAATTAAGTTATGCAGGTGTGTTGGCACAATGTAATGCTTTATTGCAAGAGAGAATATTTATTAAAGGAATAAAGAAAAACCCACTTATATATGTTATGAGTGTGGTTTTGGTGTTTTTAAATTTTAAACTCGGGAGAAATGGCTTTTAATAAATAATTTCCAGCCTTCTCAGAAATAATTCCAAAATATTCCTTTCCTCAGTCCAGGGGTAGGGCAACAAAATGCTTGATTATCCTCGCAGCCAGAGGATGGATTGACCATTTAGACTGGGTCACCTTCTCGTGCCCCAGCTGTGCCACGCTTCACGTGGGGCTGTCCAAGGTGCCAGCAGGGATGAGGCCACACTGTGCCAGTGCCATCAGCTGTCACAGCACAAACTCACTGTGCCCAGGAGCTGATGGCCAGGCTGGCATGACAAACCCATTGGAAAGTGCGGCTGCAAAACAGGGCTTGGGAGCCCGTGCAGCACCGCTGTCGGCGTGGCTGCGCTGCACACGTCTGCATCCTCTTCACTCCCACCTCCACAGCCAGCCTTGCCTTCCAGATCCCTGAGCCTGTGTGCTGGGCTTCCTCTGCCTGTGCTGTGCAGATGTTAGGAGATGACAACTGAGGCATCTGTATATTTGCAGCCATGGATCGTTACCAGCTGTGGAGTCATTTGAGTCTCAAATTTAACTCACCGTACTTTGAAAATAGCACGCAATGGTAGAAAATAAGAGTGTTTATTCTACACAACTGTGGTCCTGCCGTCTCAAAATAATCGTTCCACTGCTGAATAATTTAACAAAAATGGAGCAATTTAATGCAGCAAGTGTAAGGTAAAGCTCTGTGACTGACATCTCCTAGGCAGTTATGAAGTACCTTCATAGTAGCTGCCAAGAGCAAGCAAAGAGAAAGATAAACAAAGGGAGATAGTAAGAGCCATTCCTTGGACTTCATGGGGAGATATGATATGTCCCACAGGGCAACTAGGTTTTCTATTTTTCCTTAGTAATCAAGGTCTCTACCCATTTTTCAAAGTGTTTACTTGTGGTGACATGGTCAACCATAGCACGAAATATGGAAGGTAATTCCTGTGAGCATATCTATTTCTTAATTTATACTACATTATTCTTTGAAAGAAATCAGTTTCTTGTGCTTCTTCCAAAACAAGGAGTAGTTCTAGAAAGTTTGCATCAATTATTTTTTTCCCTGTGGAAAGGCAAGTGTAAATGCACACGTGTGTGCACAAATGTGAAGACAGATCTTAAGCAGCAGCATCTTTAGAAAAACTGTGAGTAAGTTACTGGAATGTGAACTGTGAAACTTGGGATAAATATAGTTTACACAAAGGCATAATACCTTTGGCCATTTTGAAGAGTATTTATAATTCCAAAAAATTTGAAGGACTGGTAAAAAATGAGATACTAATCATGTTTTACTCCTGTGGGAGGTACTAAATTAATGATGACTGCAAAGGAGCTTAAAAATTTGGCAAAACTCCCTACAGACCACTGTGAGAACTTATTTATGTGGATTGACCTCCAGATGGAGACAAAGGCTAGTTTGCTTCAAGAGATGCCATAAATGGGTTCTGAAGGTTTTTGAGACCAGCCTCAGCACAACAAAATGATTCCCCCTCTGCCATGCCTCCCCCACCACATATGTGAACACTCTGCCTCCTACTTGTGCTTTTGTTTAAATTTTGCATGATGCTCTAAAGTGATTTAAGGCTTCTAGTTGGAACAAGCTTGAGTTAATGTACAGTGTTAATAGGCTTTAAATGTTTAAACCTCTCAAAGGCTCTTGATGGTTTAAAACCCTGAAACACATGACGAGGGTGTTGTGGGAGGCAGAAAAGGAGCTGATGAGGGTCTTTTTGGACCTGTGAGGTGATGCAGAGCTTAGAGCAGTCATGCAGGCTTTGTGCCAAACAGGAAATAATGTAACAAGGCCAAGTGCATTCATATTCAGGAAATAAGAGTCCACCTGTTTCTAAAAATATCCTTTTTCATCACTTTTAAGGATTTGTCCCTCTTTATGGGGAGTTGTCAAAGAAATTGGGGCTCTTAACTGTGGAGAAAAGCAGGCTCAGGGGAGACTTTATTCCTCCTTACAACTACCTGACAGGAAATTGTAGCTATGAAGGGATTGGTCTCTTCTCCAAGAAACAAGTGATAGAACAAGAGGAAATGGTCTCATATTGTACCAGGGAAGCTTTAGATTGGATGATAGGAAAATCCTTTGCACCAAAAGGGTGGTCATGCATTGGAACAGGCTGCCCAGAGAAGGTGTCACCATCCCTGGAGGCATTCGAGAGATGTGTAGATGTGGCACTTAGAGACATGCTTTAGTAGGGGATTTGGCTGTGCTGGGTTAATGGTTGGACTTGATGATCTTAGGGATCTTTTCCAACCTAAGAAATCCTATGATTCCTTTAAAACATCTCTCCCTGCACAGTTTGTGGTGTCTCTCACAGACCTGGTTGAAGCTTATGTTCCTTGGTCCCATTTTAGGCCAGGTTTCTGGAGTCTGAAGTGTGACTTTTCTTTTCTTATGTCTTTCAAAACTGGGATACTGATAGATACATGTCCAGAAATTTATGTGTGGATAGGGGTTCACTGTGCATACACAAGTCCTGATAGAGGGGTAGAACTGGAAGTGTTTCTTCATCAGACCAGTGAACCATTAGTAATCATCCTTTAGCAACTGTTACCACTTGCCTTTTGAATGCTATCTAATTTCTTGTTTTCACTCAAAAAATAAATATTTAGGAAATCACCCAGGCAGACATACACCCCCTTTACCATCTTTTGGGGTAAATATAATGCCCAGATGGCCTGTTGAACATTTCCCAGCTAGAAAGAAGTTTCTCAGATGATGGCAGGACAAGGCTTAAAAGGCAGAGCTGGGGGTCCATGCTACATGTTTACTTCTAGAAGTAGTAGTACTTCTCCCTGCTTTCTGGTGCACCAACAACACATTTTGCATTTATTTATTTATGCTGGCACTTGTTTTGAAAAGGAAATAGGAGACTCTCTGGAAATAGGAAACATCACCCACTTTCATAGTACAGACATCTGTGTGTCACTGCATAACAGCAACTGAAAAAATACTGGTTTATAATTTCATGTTATAATACTCCTCAAGGGGAATCATAACTCTCATCTACAGCATAAGCTCAAATGCAGAATAATATCTTTTTTCTCATAGAATATTATTTTCACTAGATGTCTTTTTTTTCCAGTTCCTCAGGAATATATCTGATTCTTTAGGTGAATACTAGCACACCTGGCATTGAAATGTTGATACCTAAGAGTTAACATCTCCATAAGAAAACGAGGGTGGGATATAGATGTGTTTTTTGCAAGTCAGTAACACAACTGTAGTGAAGAGTGTAGTCATTTAGAAGTATTGTTCTTTGGGGCTTTTTTCCTCTGGGAGGAAAAGCTCAACAAGAGAATTCATTGTCAACTCCATAGTATTTGATCTCCATGGAAACATTATCAGCTAACTTCAAAGTCAACCTTCAACTGTGTTGTGGGTTGTTTGTTTGGTTTTTTTTGGTTTTTTTTTTGTTTTGTTTTGTTGTTTTTTTTTCCCTGTGGCTTATTTCTGATGCTCCTAGATGTGCACTTGCAGACTGTGGGGGAAGAAATACCAACACAATTCCACCAGCATTGTACATGATCACGGGAGGGCACCGGCACTTAGGAGAAGGAGAGAAAAAGCTTCTTTAATGAGGTGCAGAGATCTTACAGTCTGGAGCAAAAGACAGGACAGTGCACCTCTAAACTCATTGTTTTTCTGTCCTAGCTCAAATCTGTCTCCCTGAACTTGGTGTGCAGTAAATTAAGGAGTCAGCTCTGTCTGGTTTTTCAGCAAGAAGAACTGTTCATATTCCTCTGTGTGTTCATTTTAAGTCAGCTATACTGACTTGTAATTTCTCCCTCACCACGATGGGAGGTACTGGCAGAAGCATCAGTATCTTCTAAAGTTATGAGAACAGACAACTTAGCGTAGTCCGTGAAGGGCATGCAATCAAGTTGCTTCTCAGGGATGTCAATAGGTCTTTGGGGGGCTGACAGAAGGTAAAAGAAAGTAGAAATAAAGCAGAGAAGACAGATTCTGTAGAAATACAAAAGACTTCCCCACCCACAGCCTTGGAAAACAAGTTCTGTGTGTTTTAAAATTCAGTGGTTGTTCCATATCCTTTAATAATGTCACTAGGTCTTTGATCTGTTGCTGGCTTCTGAATTCCAATGGCAAGATGCACCAAAGCCAAAGGAAGACAATGAAAACAAAACTGGCATTTATTATTGGGTTGGTATTTTTAAAAGGAAATTTTGCTGAGTTGTTTGCATGCCTGGCATAAAAGAGGAAAGACTACACAAGCAACAGAAGGAAGATTAATGCTGGCATGATTTGCTAGACAGAAAGAAAACCTTACAGAGGGAATGGGGAGGAAATTTCTATGTGTGGCACATCTTTTTGTTAAATGCAGAGGCTGAAGAAAGATTTAGCTTCACTTTCTTGGCTCCTCAGGTTGTCATCTTAGAAAACAACATTCCCCTTGGGCAAATCACTGCCCACTCGCTTGGTCTAATCTGCCTGGACAGAGTCCAACTGGACACTGGAAACTTCATTTAAAAAGCAACTAGACCTAGGAAAAACTATAAGTGAGTAGGGCCTTCCTCATTTCTGCCCAACCTTCCAGGCTCTTCCAGGGCATACAGAGATCAGTCATGCCAATGTACTTGTGTGGGCCAAAGAGGATGAACAGGTATTTCCTCTGCAACAGCAAAGGAGATTTCAGCATGATCCTTTAGAGCTGTACAGGGTCAGTCTAGTTTGTTGCTTTGCAAGCATTTGTGTGGATGATGTACAGGGGTGCTCTGCACTGTGCTTTTTGTTGACTGGACAAAATTGCATCTTATTTTGATTTCTGACTATTCTATCTCAGTAACTGTATCAGCACATACAGAAAGGGAAACAGCAATAGAGCCCAGAGACTTTTGCAATAAAGATCCTGAAAGTTGTACAAGCAAAGAGTCCTTTGGTCACTCGACAGAGACAAATGGATAGGCTTTTCTCCAGCACCTAGAAAGGGGAAAATATACAAATCAGGCAGCAACCACCATTACCCCAAGCTCCCAATGGCTTCTTTTGTACTGCCTTCAGCAAACCAAAGTATTAAAAAGGCATGTGACTATCCTTTTAGACCTGAAAGTATTCCCTCTAGAAGTATTTATAGTGGCATACAGTAGACGATATGGAAGAAGGCTGCATTGAATTTACTTGTGCTGTACCTGTTCTCCAGTCTCACTTGTCTTGAAGAACATCTATGAGTAGACTTCTCAGCAATTTAGGATTTCCTGCTAAAGAAAGATTATATGAATCCTCTGAAGCTCCTTTTGAGGGATTTCCAGTTTTTTATTTGGAAGAAAATGGTCTTACATACTTAGAGGTGTAATGACCTCTTTAGTAGAAGACCAGATGCAATGTGGTGCACAGATTCCTCATGCTACAGAACACGTCCTGTGACAAGGTAAACCTAACTCGACTCCACAAGTTTCCTTTTAGCTCTGACAAATGTCTAGGTACAGCTTGATACTAAACTACGTGTCATCATCTGAGGCAAGTCTGAGGTGTACTGGAGTCACTTGAGTTCGTTCAGACCTCCAGTGTCTCTCAGTTTAATCTTTTTGCCTCTGCCTGGGTCATGCTGTGAGCTCCACACACTGCAGAGGACAAAAAACCTGCAGGAGCCTCTATATGTTGCGAAGCATGGTGCTTGCCAGCACATGGATGGGATAATTTTTCTAACCTTGGATTAGCATTTTTCTTCATTTTGACACTGAAGTCCTTTCTTTCCTTTCTGCTCCAGTAAAATTGGAATAATATCACATTACTACAACTGGCACAATTTTTGCTGTCTCTCCTGTGTTGTGGTTGCAAGTTCATGACCTGTTATGTTCACTTAATGGCTGTAGTCAACCCATTTTATTATTGCTAGGTTATTTTGGTTGGGTCACAGGAATCAGCATTGCTAAAGTACTCCGAAGTTTATTCGCTCAGGCTTTGATCTGAAAGCTTTCGTCTCTCCCCAGTCCATCAAACCACTGTGCCTTTAGCTGAGTAGTGTTGCTTTTGCCTTACGTGCCAACTCACAGCTTCAGAGAGTGCTTGCTCATTGCTGTAGCTCACTGGCTGCAGCTGTGCACAGCATGGGTGTCCACTCCCTGTGCAGTCCCAAGCCCCAAGGGATACGGTCAGGGAAATGTCACCATGTGGAAATCTGCAGCGTGAAATATGGACTGACACTTGGATCAGCAGAGCAAACTGGAGTTCAGCCTCAGCTGCTGTAACATTGTTCCTATGTATGAGATACTGATTTACACAAGCCTCCGCATGGTCCCCATTAGGCGTTTGAGGTTGTAGCTGAGGACACAGAATCCTCTGGTGCCGTAAGACATTACAGCCTGTGCAGCAGCAGTCCCCAGACAGGCACACAGGGGAGGTGACATGCAGCCCGTGCACAGCTCTGGCATGTGCTGGGCACCTCTGGCACCTTGTGAGACAGGGGGCCAAAGGTCAAATGCAAACCACATTCCTGGAGTGGTTATAATGCAATATCACGACAGACCCTGAAGTTTATCTAGTCCGTGGTATAAGATAAAAATGCATTAAGTCCCAACTCAGGTGAGGATGTAATCTCACAAGGACACCGCCCTAAATCTCCATCACCCAGTCAGATTTATCCTTCCATCTCTGCTTTTATCATAAGGGCAATTTTCCAGTAAACCCCTTGCTATTCTGCAGCCTATTGGTGATGCTGCAAGCTGCTTCTGCTGGAACAGTACATAATTAAGCAATAATTTATATTCTGTTCATGTATGCACAGAGCAATAAAGTGTTCTCAAGAGCTGTGTGCTGCTGAGGCGTTTAATCCGTGCACAGAAGGAGTTTACTGCAAAGCTGCTCCCTCACTCCAAAAGCCTTTTGTCATCACTGTATTGGGAGGGAATTCGGTGTGTTCTTTAATAATTTCATTTGATTGGGATATAATGTAAATAGTTAATGCTACACACTCCACTTTAGGATCAGACCTAATTTTATTTGTTTGTTTGATGTACCTTGAAAATAGTAAAAGCTAGTAGGGCAGAGAGAAAGTAAAGATAATGTTTCACTTGTGAGATTTTTTTTTCTCCTGTAGCCCTATAATAAAAGAAAGTGATGATAATTAAGTAAACAGCACTCCTTCCAAAGACATTAGTGGCCACAAGAAGCTACTAGAAATACTTTAGGAGGCAGAGATTTACATTTATTTGAAAACTGCATGGTTTCAAAGGACATCTTAAAATCCATACCTTTGTGGTTCTCTTTTCATCTACTAATTTATAAGTAACACTTGACATTTCTATATGCTTTTAAAAATAACAGAAGGCAAGAAGAATCAGTTTTTGGGGTTGTTTACTTTGTGCATCTGACAGCACATTTTGTGAGTCATTTCTATCTATTGTGGGGGGAAGGGAGAGAATGAACATCATTCTGTCAGATGTGAAAGAAGTGATTTCCAAATCATGAGACAAATGATCTGTAAGAGGAGGGTCTCAGAGATGGGCTTGGTGCCCAGATCATTTTAATTACTGGCTTTTTGGATTTCTCACGCCTTCAAATTGGTGATGTCTCCTTCAGGTTCCAGTCAGACGCCTCCTCCCCAATAATAAGGAAGAGGATGTTTAGATGAAGGTCCTGGCAACAGGGTCTGTTTTGTCCCCTAGCACCATGAAGCCTCACCTTCATCTGCAATGCATCTAAGAAAGGCACCAGCTCTTGTCTCACAAAACACCACAGACCTTGGGATATCCCTCATGCTCTATCACTGTGGAAGTTGAGCCAGGTCTGTGGGTGAAGGACATGGCTTCTGACACTGTTCAAGAGGATGCTAGAGTCAGGAAAAATTCAAACAGATTTGGTATGGATGATTTGAGCCTATTTGTGTTTAAATCAGTTCACTCACAAGCAGTTTTGGTCTCCCCTGGAGGTGAGCTTTAAAAACTGTGGAGGCATTGCAGACCCTCACACAGCTGGGCTGATTGGAAAGAAAGGGACATTTACAAAAAAAGAAAAAATTAATTCCTTGCAGCAGAGGCCCATGGCACTGCTTGATATAATCATGCTTGAAAACAGCTACAGCAAAAGGCTCTGACTCATAATCCACATGGTATTAGGCTTTGACCAACACTGATATTACCTTTCCCTGCCATCCCTCTTCAGGCAATGTCTGCTCCTGCAACAAGGATGGCAAGACCCCAATCTTACATATATATACAGCAAGTATGTAAAAAACCTTCCAATCTAAATGAAACTGACATTCAATGTAATGTTTAATATTATTCTGTAATATATAAGAAAGATAGGCACAAGATAACCAAGAAGTATTTAATAGCTCAGGTTCTCAAACCACTGATGATCATCAGCCTATTAGCAGGACAGGCACTGTCAGAATCAGGCCAAGATGAAGGGAGGCTACCTGACAAGGAGTCAGGATGGAGGTTTGACTACGTGTCAAACAGCAGTTTCTGTGGCAAAGACACAGCTTTACGTGAAATTTCTTCTCTCACTTGATTGAAGCATTTTGCAATGACACGTGAATTACCTGTCAAAAATCCCACTGTTGCCATGTCTCATTCATTAGGTGTCACATAGGAGGATAATGTGTAAATCCCAGCACAAAGAACTTTGCCAGTTCTGCTCCCCACAGCTGCTGAAGGAGATGGCCTTTATCTTCCTGTGCAGCTCATGTACCAGCCAATTCTTATTGCCACCTGTCATTCACATTTTGTGTGTCAGGGCCATGGCTGGACCACCAGCCTCCAGGTCTGGTCATCTGCTTGGACCACAGCTATGGGGGGGGAGTGTTTTTCACAAAGAAATTAAAGTTTGTATCAGTGTGGTTTCCTGAGGATCTGGGGCATTAGTGCACATGTAGGAGGATACCTCACTGACAGCAAAAACTTGAGAGGAAACTGTGTAAGGGTTCAGTTTGACTTCTGGGTATAGAAAGGATCATAGGGTTGGGAATGGTCATGACTTCCTGCAGTCCTCCTGCCTCTGCAGCATTGTGTCTGCAGTGCAGAGTGTCATGGGCAGGAGTGACAGCCTCTCTCCTCCTGCCACTTCAGCTCCATGTCTTTCCTGGACTAGCAGAGGCTTCATTTCCACGGGTAAGCTCAGGTTCTGCATCCCTTTTATCCATGATTCTTTCACTACAATGGCCAACAGCTGTACAATTTGCAAGGATGATCTTTTGTGTTATGATTGCCAGTTCATGAGGAAAAGCTACTGTACAGTCGTGAGCTGGGAACCTTACTTGGTTTTCATCAGCAGCCTTCCTGGTGAGAGGCCAGATTAACGATAAGCAGGAACTTCCTTGCTTGGCTGAACACAAGCAACACATAGGACTCATAATATGGCCATAAAAATTTTTTTAGATGGCATGAAATGGCTTTTTTTGTGTCTGCAATGAACAGTGCTAGAGAGACAGATAACTCTGTGTCATGCAGGACATCCTGCAGAAGCACAGGGGGTGATGGGCAGAGGACCATTCTCTGCACTCTGTGACACTGTGCATGGCAGTCATTCTTTGTGATCATGGGTTAGCACATTCTCCAGAAAGGGGGCAGGCTTTTTTTAGAGAAGTCTCATGCCTGTGATTTGCTTAGTTTTCTAGTGTTGTTACTTGCTCTTGGCTGTTCCTTTGTTAAGGGGCAGAACACCCCTGGCACAGTGGAGTGCCAATATATTGGGCAGTGTTCAAATACAAAGAGTAAGCAAAACAGCCAAGACAAAGTGTGAAAGGACAGAGAGTATTTGAAATCCAAAGTTATTTCCTTCTCTTCTGACCTTAACAAATGTAGCTTCAGTCTGGCCACACAGATTTTCCCACCCACCTCTCTTAACAGTCTCATATTTTGAGGGAGCTGAAATTACCATGTTCTTACTAGCAAAGAAAGGCCTTCCCTGTCATTTTCTAAACACAACCATTTGAAATGAGCCACAGAGCTCTGTTCAGAGCATAGTGCCTCTGAGGCACCTTTTTTTTTTCCTAATCCCACGCTGTCAAAAAATCCCACGAAATCATTCTGACATAGAACACAAGGAACAACCACATTCTTGTCAGAAACCTTCATATTACTGAATAACCTACATAACATAGTAAAACATGGGAAGAACATGTGGTTTCTAATCAACCAAACTGATTTTTTACTAATGGATTGTGGGAGGGAGATAGCCCTATTTATCCTACTCCATGCTTTGAAGTAGTATAGGACAACTTCAGAGCTTGGGATCTCACAAGGCCTTTGTAAGAATCCAGATCACTGCTTTCAGACTGATAAGGTGCTGGTGGAAGGCAAGAAGGCTATTTTGAATGAAATAGGCATAGCAGCTACTGCAGCAGCTTGCTGGTCCTCACTGGTACTCAGTGGCACTCTTATAATATGAGCATTTATGAATATCCTGGGCCATCTGGCAGCTGTACATGGCGTTAGGGGAGGCACCTGATCTTTACAGAAAAGACTATCTACGAGTGACTTTGCAAAATATAGTGGAGAAAAGACCATCCAAACAGGCACAGCAGTGATCAGAAGAGGGAACAGAGAGAGGACAGTAACAGTTATCTCACAGCAGGTGCATGATAGAGATTTGTATATTTAATGCCTATGTGAGGTTCCTACTAAATAAAGGAGGTGGGTATAGTGGAAAGTTCACACATTTTGGTGATGTGTGTATGTTCCTGAAAATGCTCCCAGTTTCTGAACCAAATTCCATGTGTATTCACCAAATAATCTTACCTCTGAGAGTAGAGCGGGGAGTCTCAAATTCATTTATTCAATGCAACTGCAACTAAAAAGAGCAAAGCAGCAGAGAAACAACAGCAAAAGTGTTGCAGAAGAGAAGCAGAGCCAGGGGCAGGAAGGAGTAGAAGGAAGCAAGGGCATCAGAAGACAAGAGCTTATCACTTAAACTAGGCTGACTGTGACTGCTTTGGAAGATTGTGCTGGTTTAGGGATAGGACCAGGAAGAAGAGGAGGCTCCTCAGCAGCAGCTGTAAGTGAACAGATGCAGGATGTGCTGCGCTGGTAGCACACATCACACGTTACTGATCCATGCATGAACACAGTGAGGACACGCAGGACTGGCCGTGTGTGTCCTGTAGCACCAGTCCTGTAGGTTGCCTTCTAAGCCCAGGGCTTTCCAGGCAATTCAGAGGCCCATTAAAGGGAGAAAGTAGGAAAAAATAAAGTGCCAACTTCATGCTAGCTTGAGTTGTTATTTCTTGAGGCAGTGTGTAGCATCTGTATCTATCTGTTATTTGGTATGTGGGTGGCAATTGTGACATTTCAGGAGCTCAGAGTTTAGCTTTGATGAAGCTGAAGGCCAAAGATCAAAATTAGACTCATCTGGGTGGGATAAGGTTCAGCCTCATCTAATATGTGTGTTTTTCCATAACACCACCTGACAGAGTTATGAAGTTTGTCCTCACAGTGTTCTCAGGAAGAAATAAGAAATTAAATATTGCCGCAGAGATGGAAAACAAGAGCAGGGTATTTTGAAGATTTCAGCAACATGGCAGAGGGCATCTAGATTGAAACTGGAGTTATGCAGAGGGCAGAATCTGAGTTCTGTGAAGGATGTAAAGACTTTAAAAGTGATATTTAAAAGGAGACTATTTAATGGAAAATTTTATATTTTGATATAAGAAAAACATGAAGAAAATCTCCCACGTAAGTTCAAATGTACATTTCAACAGAGCCAGAATATGTCAAGTATATTGTAATATTCTATAAATCTATCACTGAAAAATTGGAATGAAACAAAAAATTCAAGGTTATTTTCCCTCCAAAAAAATGTCAAAACAAGATTATTCACTCTGTATTTGTCTAAAGAAAAGTGTCAGAAAAATCAATGATTCCATGGAGCATTCTGGTTCCCAAGGGAGTGCTCATAATGAAAAAGTGTTGAGGTTTCTCCATACAGCTCTGTTCTGCAGGAGATCAATATTTAAGGTTCTGGTGGCACTCAGTTCTTTCCCCATGGAGCCTCCAGACTGAGCCACTCTCTATACAAACGTCTCCCCTTAGGCACTTCCTTACTGCTTGCACCAGCTCTTCTCGGGCAGCTTGGAAAGGGGTACGTCTATCACTCTTCTAACTTCTCTTTGTTTTTTTTCCTCTCTCCTTCTCCCCTTCCCGTTCTCCTCCAGGAACCTTCTGCATCATTTCACTGTGCACGTGCGTGGCTGGAATCAACTTTGAGCTCTCCCGCTACCCCCGCTACCTGTATGGACTTCCCGACGACATCAGCCATGGCTATGGCTGGTCCATGTTCTGTGCGTGGGGGGGCCTGGGCCTCACTCTGATCTCTGGCTTCTTCTGCACTCTGGCCCCTTCTGTCCAGCCTGTCCCCAGGACCAACTGCCCCAAATCTAGACCTGAGAATGGGACAGTGTGCTAAAACAAATAGCAAACAAATACACACACACACAGACATATATATATATATGCCTATGTATGCCTATACATGCATATATATGTATATATAATTATATATATATAAAATCTCAAATTAATGCCAGTGCCAAGGTAGAGCTGAGTCCAATATGGCACTCACATCTCCACTGGACTCTGTGTTGCTTCATTCTTTCTCACCGTGATGGGAAAGCTTTTCTCTCACATGGCTCTTCCATCCAACTCTTAACTTCAGCATCGTACCTTAGAGGTCAAATGAACTTACAGTTGCACCCAGCTACTGCCATTTGGGAGGGGGAATGGGGAATCCATGTGGGGAATCTGGAACCAGAATCTGTACAGGACATGGTGGGGGCAGAGGCGTGGGGGGGTGACACAAAAAGCATGTCCATCACAGCCAGGAGGGAAAATGCAAACAGCAAGCAAAGGAACAAGTGAAGCATTTGAGCCACTTCAACAATGTACCTCCTCAAGTCCATTATCAGAAACCCACCCACGTTCTTTTTCTTTCTTAAAACAAAATGACAGAGGCCTGTCGTGTCATTGGTTTTGGGGTTTTGTTGGGTTTTTTTCTCCTTAAAATGCAGAAAACAAAATGGACAGAATGTGTGAGGAAAAGTAGAAAAGCATTTTCTCTTTGCCTGCCAAACTTTAGAGAGAAGCAAACAAGTGAAAATAATAATTATTATTAATAATAAAAACATCTAAGAAAACCAGAAAACAATAAAAATATCCAAGAGGACATCTCAGCGGACTTTCCAACAATGCGGTTTTAATCTTCCAGCTGCCTTACATCCAGGCTTACAACTGAGGCTGAACTGCTATTGTAAATGCAGCAGAAGGCCTTTTGAAAATGCTGTGATACATGTGTGTATAACTTTTTCTTCCCTCTTACTTTATTTATTTTTTTTAACAAAAAGAAAAATTTAAAACATTGCAATGTGATTGTCCACTAACCATCCATGCTGTGTTTGTGGCCCGAGACTGAGGCACTGCAACAGCAGAAGCATGAGGAGAGCCGTCAGGTCTGAGACAGCACATCTTCTCTGCTGGATTTCAGAAGGCTTTTTCTCATGGAGCTTCTGAGAGTTCAGGATGATGGATCCAGGGGAAGACTGACCATGGAGAAGGGAGGTGGTGGGAGGCTGGGTAGCTGTTCTTCCCATTTTCTGGAATGGGATTTCATCAAGTTTCCTGTTTGGATGTTTGAGACAATTGGGCAAAAGCCATTGTGGAGGAGGAAAAGGGAGCTAATTTCTATAGAAGGGAAGTAAGAGATGCCTCTCATTGTGTCCATGTATGCCAAATAAGACCTTCCCACACCTTGTCTTTGGAAACTGCCCCGGTTCACTGGACATCTCTCTCTATCTGGGAGAACTGTGTACAGATGGATGTGAAAGGGTCAGATGCAGAGAACAGAGATCCATTTCCCATGAGCTTAAGCATTGTATGATATAACTGTGAATCTGAAAATGGAACTCTCTCTCTTTTTTTGGTCTTTCTCTTTTTCCTGCTACTCCTCTTCCTATTGTCTCCTTTTTCCTTCCCTCTGCTCCTCTGCTCTTCCCATCGTTCAGGTCATAGGTCCCTGAGCTAAATGAAATAGCTAAGTCTGGAGAGGTGGGTGAATTAGAGGAAGAAAAGCATTTGGCTGTGAGGACAGTGAGTCCTTGCAGGGTACCAGTGGCTGAGGGGAAGGTGGGGAAGAAGGGCCAAGGCTGTAGGCAAAGGGACTCTGAAGAAGGATGACTGAATTGCCATGTGCAAGAGTGAGGGCGCCACTGACAAATATGCAGGCAAAGGGAGACAGAGCAAAGACAAAAAGTCTCCCCAAAATCAATCCAAGCCCACATGCTCTTAATTCAGGGATAGTACCAGCAATCCTTTCTTACATGATAGCTGCATGATATCAGTCCTCATTAGTCAATACGAAGTCATCCTCTCCATTTAAATATCTCACCAGGAGAAGGAGCCTGTGCCTGCTGCACTGAAATGCAAGCATTAATTTCCAGGTCATGCCATTTGCACAGCTGGCAAGAAACAGTATTGCTTGATTTAAAAATATCCAGCTAACAAATATTTCTTACACATGTAGTTGTATTACCAGTGTTCAAAGAAATGACGTTTTTGGAGGGCATGTTGGAGTAGAGTAGATGTGGGTTTCTCCCGTTCTTGCTCAACTACCTAGCTTTTGTTTTCTGTTGTCTACAGATTCCCCAAACATGTCAATCCCAGCTGCTAAATCAGTGTGTTTCCACTGAAGTGCCATCCCTGTCAACTGAAGTTTCACAATTTCATTTTCCATTAGATGTGACCAGAGAAATTACTTATTTATTCGAGTTGAAAATACAAGCCTTTTGAAGAACTTCCTTTTTAATCAGATTGGTTTATTTATTTTTTTCTGGGAAGGTTTTCAAATAGAGTGGTTTTGAAAAGTTTTGAAATAATTTGACTGTGCAAGTGCCTACTTGGTAAGGAGGTTGATGAATTACCATTGAACAAAAGAAGGAAATTTAAAACAAAAACAGCCTTGGAGAGCTAAATGAAAGCTGAATGCAGAAAGCCAATGACTGGAAACCAAAACAAGACCTATAAAAAATTGTTCGTTTCTTCAAAACATGAAAAATTTTGAAAAAACCCACCTTCTTGTTAAGAAATTATTAGGAAAATTACAGCTGTTTAATTAAAATAGCTTTGAATGCAAACTTTCTTCCTCCTCTGCAGTGCTGAATGTGATAAGAAAGTCATGTAAATACAGATATCTGGACTGGCACAGGTAAACCAGAGTCACAGAGGTACTTATCTGGAGTCTGCCATGAGGCCCTGTGGCAGGCAGAGCAGTACAGCAGCTCCTGTGCTGATGTATCCTTGTGTGGTCCATGAGTGTTCACAGGGTGTATTCTACAGATACAGATACAGTTTTGAAAGAGCTATAGCAGTAAGATTTAAAGAAATGGAAGTAATTTTGCTGTTTGATCGATTTTCAAAGGTTTCCTTTTTTTCTGCAGCTGGCATAAAACCAGTTTTGCCTTGAAGTATTCTCTGATGGTGTTGGTTTACAAGCTGTATATAAGCCTGTGTGTCTGTCTGTGTGTGGCAGTGGTGGAAGAGGATTATGGTTATTTTTATTTACAACAGAAAACTGTTCACCCTGAATCTTTGGGCCAGTTCTGTGATTTTCCACTTGCTCTAACATAGAGTCCATAAGGCCTGTGTGGCTACAAAGCACCTTAAAAGCTGTGGGAATATCTGAAGCAGCAGGTGATCATGTCACCTTAATCTCCAGCAGGATCCCCAAAAAGACCATTTGTCCAAACACCAGTTCTTTCATCACTGTTTTAAGTAAAACCCCTTTGGGAGGCTGTGAATTTCCCTCCATGTTTCTCTAGGAACTGGGAGGAGTCCCACGTGCTTCCATGCCCCTGAGTAAGGGTGACAGCCCCACCACGCCTTCTGTGTGCTCAGACTTGTCTTTAGAGCAGGGTTGATCCAGAATACATCCAGACTCAAATTTGTGATGGTTAGTGTCTCCATCTCTCCTGAGCTTAAGCACACTCACGGCTACTCTGAGTTTCTGCATTTTGGGGGAGGCTTTGAAGTATCTTTCTGAACAGAGATTGAAGCTTTTTGGCTAGCATGTGGTTTCTTAGTTGGAGGAGCAGCTAATTAGAAATCTGTTATCAGTGATCCTAGCATTAAGGGGCTTGACCCTGTCTCTCAGATCTGCTCTGGCCAAGTGCCTAAGCATGTGCTTTACTTGGAGCATGTGACTAATCCCCTTAACTTTGGTTGACTATTCATATGGTTAAAGTCAAGAATGTGCTTTCCTGGATGACATTCAGTTTCCTGCAGAGTCCAGCCCATGCTCTTTTCCCATCCTTCCCCTGTAGGGAAGGTGACACTCTGTCCTAGCCTGAGCAACCAGAATGTTCTTGGTCTCCCATTCTGTGAGATGGAAATGTAGGATCCATATTTGGCAGGCTCTTTCCCACATGTAGCCTTTCACACTGCACTTCTGGAACAACACATCTCTATGCTCCAGAGACCACAGAGCCACTGGGCAGTGAACACAGATTCCTAAAATGCCCATCCTAAGGGTGCAGGATGAATTGGCTCAACCCACTGTGATCTGCAGGCTGAGGTTTTGTGTGTAGTGACTGAGTTGTGTTGCCCTGTGACTGTAATGAGCCAGCTGCAGGGGTCCTGCAGGGCTCCATCCCTGCTGGGGCACTGTACATGTGAAGGGGCTATGTGACAGCAGCACACCTCTATTCTATGCTCTGTATTCTATGTACCCTCTAGGACACCTCCTTCCTCAAGCTAAAGCTGCTTGTGTGTTAAATTTCCTGACCCATATTAGCCAACTGTATATAAACATCAATCCCTTCTTCCTCTCTGCAAACACACAACTGATCTTTTCCTCATCTAAATAGTCCAGTCCCTCCAGTTCTTTTTCTAGTTCGGCTTTCTTTCTTCTACCACAGGGACAGTCACAAGTGGATCACAATCCACCAGTGACCAGAGCAATTTCTTTGAAATAATGCTTTTGAGAAATTGTCATTACTTTAAAAAATGTTATTCCAGCTGCAGTAACAAATTAAAGGGGAAAAAAGGCATCCTTGAAGTCCTCTAACCAGAGGATCCTCATCCTCCCAGAAGTGAATGGTGAGAGTGCAGGTATTCTGATTTCCTGTGGATGCAAGTCATTTGGGACCATTTTTAGCTATGGCACGTTACCTGTGTAGTTCAATGGATGGTGAATAAAGCAAAGTTGATGAAGGAGAGGATTGATGTGCAGGGGCTATCTCAGATTCCCAAGCATTCCTGGAAGACTGTGTCTCCATGGCTGTCCATTTACCCACCGTGCAGTGCCTCTGAATCAGGCTCATCCCTGGAGCCCCACTGATAAGCAGAGCTCAGAAGAAAATCACTGTAATCTGTCCTAAATTCTTGAGCACCACACTAACTACCAGCAGCAAAATGAAGGGAAAATCATATGTTACCAAGCAAAGCTTAAATAAAGACATGCATCATTCAGGCTCTTTCTTCTATGTGTCTCTACAAAGGCCTAGAAGGGCTACAGGAGTACTCAGGCACATCCACACAAACTACCACTGCATTTTTTTGTCCCCAGGTTTCCCACTCCTTCATGGTCCACACCACTGTGCTCATCCAGCCAGCAAGCGAAGACTCAAGATGAAAAACAGACAGCTCTGAATGATTGCCAGGTACCAACGACAGACAAAAAGTAAAAAAACAGGCATGAAACACAAACAGCATGTAAAGCTTAGTGACAGATGAATTTCCAAGGTCAGGAACTGAAGTTCAAAAAAGCCTAAAGTTTGATTGCTAACTCCAGGCCAGATCCATAAAATCTTTATTCTTCCAGTTTAATGTAAAAACTCAAAACCCTTGGCTTGGGCTTGGCTCAAATCTTATAGTCCACTGTTTTCAGTCATAACCAGGAATATAATGCAACTATTCCATAGTCTGTTAGGTTCATAGAAAGCTCAGGTGCCTTAGAAAATATTGTACTGCTGTCTTGGTTAACACTGGAAATGAAATGTGTGCTTGCACACTCACCATTATCTATCCTTTGGCTTTAGAAAGTCATCAGATGCTACCTCCTCTTCCTCCGTGCCATCTCCCCAGTTCAACTTAGGGTTTCCATCCTGTATGCCCCACTAACACCCCAAGCATACAGCCTTCTTCAGAGCCATAATTATAGATTGCAACATTTTGACAACAAATGCTGCTGGTGCCAGAGGGCTCTGACAAGCTCTGTGTTGACATCAGTTGGAGAACTGGAGCCTGATACAGGGCTGTCAATTTAATTGCAGAACGCCTTGCAGAAGTTTAGGATTTAACTTGAGAAAGAGTCTGGACAACAGCCTCAATATAGGCCACAAGAGGGAAATGAAATTCTGGTCACCTCTAGTAAAGCACTCCAGAATCACAGATCAATTGACCTTCCCTTGCTCAGGAAAGACTTTCAATGAAAATATCAGTCTCAGATAAGTTATCTCCAAGTGAAAGTGGGAGACTGTAAAAAAGGAGACCCAACAGCGACTTCAAAATTGGTAGAATTCTTTGAGGATAATCCAATGTTACCTTCAGCTTCAGCAGCAGGAATTGTCAGACCCTTCCCGGACTAGGTGATGACCTAGCAAAACTTAATCTAAAATTCTTCCATCATTGATTAACATGCCTGCACAGTGGCAAAAAGTGACTTCCAAGGTTTTCTTGCATAGGGTGTGTACACATGAGCACCCTCACTCCCTTCTTTCCTTAAATACACATGTGCACATCCCACATGATGTGGATGCCAGGAAGCTGTAAAACCTGTGTCCTACAGAGAGAGAAAATACATAGAAAAATGTGGCATAATTGTTCTCTGTTCTTTTATACTTAACTCAGGAGTTGCAATACATTTCAGATGCTATCTGTGTCCCTGTTAGGTTGTGCATGCAGATCACAGGCAAACTCTCTGCTGGAGATGCCAAATACAATTGGGATAAATTTGGTATTTTCCATCAAAAAGTATTTGGATATTTAAGGAAGAGATGCCAGTACATCCCCTCCAAATCAGAAATGTTTGTGATTCCCTACTGTAACAATCCCAATGTTCCAAGAGGCAGTGCCATGGCAGGACACTCCTGAGTCTGCAGAGGGCTTGTGTGGGCTGTTGGCAGCATGAAGACTGTGGTTAAAGCTGCTGGGCACAGCAGGACACCCCATGGGTCTGAGCCCTACCTGTGGCAGCAGGACACAGGAATATCTCTGTAAAGGCAGTTCCTTCAAGTGTTCTTGTTACCATGCCAGGAGGTCAGAAATACTCAAGTAACAACAGCAATTCTGCAGTAGGCGAGATAAAGAGTAAAGCCTTCAAAAACCTGTGGGTTTTGCCCCAGTTTCAAAATTATGTAGAGTCCAAGGAGTGTGAATCAGTCATGGCCTTAGTCTCCTGGGGCCTGATACCAGCTTCAGCATCCAATTCCTCTTTAGACAGTAAATTAAACATTAAATGCTTTTGGTGCCTACATATTTAAAAAAAAACCCAAAACTTATACACTCCAAATTTTCTTAAGCTCTCATTATTATCTCAAGAAGTTTTCTTCTGGCTGTAGAGAGAAAGACTGTATTTTTTTATTTTTTTTTTTTACAAAGAGATATTCATTAACAATATAGATCATAAGAAAAAGGTTCAAGTAATCAGAACAACAAAAGTACAACCTTAGACTGTTCAGTCAGAGTGTACTGAATTATTTATAACTCCTGGGCACCAACAGCAATCACACATATCTAATTTAACTGTTACTATTTTTACTTGGCAATTTCCATCACTTAGAGTGTTTATATCTATGTATTTGCGGTTTGATCTTTTGCAAGACAAAATTTCCCCTACTTACACAGAAAAGCATATTTTGAATCACCTGAAGGTATTTTTCTGCAGTAAATTTAATTATTTTAAAGCATTTTGAGGTGTAGTATGACAGACTTTACAACTTTCAAAACTGTAAACTGTATCTAAAATGGGATTGAACTTCCAGTTCTTTCTCAAGTAAAATTCTCTTTGACTACAGGTCATTGGATTCAAGGAGAAATTTGTTTCATTAGCACACGTAAGACTGTGTCCTATTATTGTGTATATGTGATGAGGGGTCTTAGGTAAGGGGGTTGCACTTCTGTGTCAGCCCACTTAAGGATCTTTTGCATAGATGTAGGAAAAGTCACTGCAAAGTCACTCCAACTTTCTACCAATCTCTTTTTGTAAAAAACTACCATTATACTTGTGTGTGGCTGGAATGAAGCATTATTAAATCTAGTCCATAGGCTGACACACATATACTTGTATATATGTGTATATTTGTATATATATTTGTAAATTTATGAAAAATGTCCTTATCTTCATGATTGCCTGAAATGACCTGAGGTTGATGTACAGAATTTCAGGCAAAGGACTGTTTCTTTTTCACAATCCTCATGTATCTCAAATTTAAACCAAAACAAACTAAAAAGTACTATTTCCCAGGAAAATCCTCATTTTGCCATTGCACCAATTGAGGAGGGGTACCACACATAAATCAGCGGCACGCACATCCACACACATACATCCAGTCAAAGGACTGGGTCTCAAGGGCTTTTTAAAGGAAAAGGAATGGACTGAAAAAGCAATGGTAGAATTTCTGTTCAGCATTAGCTCTCTCAATTGATTCTCTTGTCCTTTCATAGGAGGCCCTTGGTACAGATGCTGCTCTTCTCTTTAGGTGTATGTTTGGGAGGAGCACCTTTGTGGATGACACTGAGCCACCAAAAGGCCAGGATTTTCTGACCTGCCTTTGTGACCATTAACCTTAGACACTTAACTGAGTTCATGATGTTAATGGTCTCATCTCCCTTGGCTTCTTGTACAGGTAGGGAAGAGAGCTTCTAGGTGGTGACCTAGCAAAACTTAACCTAAGCTTTAGGAGCTCCTTCTTGCTTCCTGCAATGACCACTCACCTACCTTGAGTGATCCCAAGATCTTAAAAAGATCTTAAATCCTGGTGAGGTGAATCGGGTATCTAGTGCAGAAGAGCATCCATATGGAGATCAGCCATGCCTGTGTGCTTTGGGTGCATGGCCTGGGCTCACCTGTAAAACACAGGTTTTAATTGTGAAAGCCTGTTGGAACAAAAGATGTTCACAACATCCTTCCCCTCCCAAACTGCAACATGACTACAAAGGATAGGGCTTGTCCCAACCCCTGGAAATAGCATTTGAGGTGAGTGCCTTGTGGTGGCCTCCAGGCACAGATGACTGGGTGGTCCCAGTGCTGGAGGTCAGAGGTCTTTGGTCTGAACTCTTCATCTTTCTCTGCCAGTCCTGGGCATTGCTGAAGCAGTTCAAAGAGTGAATTTACATCTTAAACGTCTGAACAGCTGAGCTGTTCAAAGGTTACTTTTCTTGCTTTATCCCCAAACTGGCCCAAAAAAGTCAACTAGCTGGTAGTGATAATCAAAAAATTCTCCTCCAAGATACAGTGTGGGTAGTTTCATTTTTTTTTTTCAATGTTAATAACTGTTTTACAAACAGCTTACATGGAGATTAAAGAGATTGCAATTTCATCCCTTATTGTTGGGATTATAGTTGTCCTCAGAAAAACCAAACTCAGGACTCAACAAGAGGATGAACTGTGGCTGTATTATTCAGAAAGCTGCTCTGACAAGGCTGAATGTACGCCTCCATCTTATGGTGACAGTCTCTCAGAGCCAAAATTTGGAATTGTGTATTGATAGTGAGTCTATCTAGAAGGACCAGCAATTTAATCTAGTATTAGAACTTTGGAACCCTTGTATAGTCCCAAAATTACTTGAATAAAATAAACACAGTCAGAGGAGTAGGAAAATTAAACTGATTTCAGAAAACTCTAAGGCTAAGTGAACTTTGGATCTCGTGCCAATATATTGTCACTACTATTTGTTTCTACAGCTAAATTTAAGTCAGTGACTTGACAATCTTCACCCATCTCTCAGAACAACTTTATTTTTAAAAATACTGTTAAGGTTTTGACAAGACGGACTTCAGCTGACCTGCAGGGAACTGTAAAATGAAGATTCAATACTCTGTACTAGTACTTAAGGAAATACTTTAGTTAGAAGCTGAAGATAAGGCTGAGTTCCAGGGATCAAATGTTATTTTTCAGCATGGTACTACCTTGCCCAAGCTGTAGTGTATCATCCTGACATTCTTCTCCTGTTCTCCCTTTCCCTTTTTTGAGGAGTAAGATATATATCTCTGTCTCCCTCTCTTCCTTTTCCTCCCCGTGTGTGAGAATACAGACGTTTCCTGTAAAGACATTTTTCTCTAAATTTCATTCCATACCAGCTCTTGCATATGTGACTGTTTTGTTATTTGAGATGCCTGTGAAAAAGAAATAAAGGCTTTAAGAGTGAAGTCTGGAAATGAGGAAGAGCTTGAGAATATATCAAAGTTAAGGATGCAGAACCATTTTCTGCAAGATTTTTCAGAATGTTCCTAAATTCTCATCATCACTCTTCTGCCCTCCCTCTCTGTGAGAGGGATGAGGAAGGTACTGGGATGTGGGACTTTCAAAGGTTGCATTTTAAACTGTTGACTTGCTGTGTGCCACGAGGATTTTGCAGGTTTTTCAGTTTTAGTGTCAACCTTTTAAAAGGTGATAAAGTCAATACAGAACATCATGTGGGAGGAGGTTCTAAGAGGTGACTCCATACCAGTTTATCTTTGATTCCAATTCTTTACAACAGTCCTGGTGTCCAGCCATGCACATTCTCCTCCCTGCTGGGTTCACTTTGCCAAGGTGTGGCTTGCCAAGGGGGGGAAGCCTGACCTCTCACCTCCATGACACACTTGGATAGTCTTTTTGGATAACTTTCCACTTTCAAAAAACTCATCTGACCTCCTAATGAAAGCCATAACCTCTCCTGTGACCCTGCCGCAGGGGCGAATGGCCAGGCTCCATGGGACAGAGCAATGCCTGGCCTGGGGCCATCCTGGGGGAATGGAAGGAGAATGGGTGGAGCTCTTAGGCCAGCAGAGTTCCAGTATCACCTTCCCCTGCAAGCTCCCCTGCTGCTCATGAACCTCTCAGCCAGCTGAGCGTGTGGGTCTGACTCTCACTCTCCCACTTGTGCCCATGGGAAATGTGTGTGGGTGTCTCCTGTGTGAGGGCACGAGCGCTGGGTACAAGGGGCAGGGAGAGACCACACACACTGGACTCCCACCATCCAATGTAGGTGCATCTCATGAAGATATTTGTTCTTCAGTATTTCTTCTGCCCCAAGTAATATTCAGCCTTACCACATGCTACCATAGTGGCCAAAAGTTTTTGGAGGGTTTCCCTTTCTTGACTTTCTCATTGGTCCTTTTTTCCTTATAATTTTTTTTTTCCTGCTCAGAAGAAATGAAACAATTCCCATAATCATCCTTTGATGGTGATGAAAGTTGCAGTCATCACTGTTTCTAATTGACAGTTTGGGAGGCTTAGGATAATAATTCACTTAAATGCCTGCAAATTGAACTATGTCAGCACTTTCCTAGGACATTCCCAAGTAAAATAATATGACTAGTACAGGACATTTGTCATGCAGGTACATTTTGGCCAGCTGTTTATGTTTCCTCTAAGTGCAGTACACACACATCAAAGCTGGATTAAGAAAGACCTAGAATGTCACAATACTCAGGCATATTCAGAGAAATGCAGCAATACATCACATTTATCTGGCATATTTTCTCTATAGAAAATTTTACAAGTATGAGTCCCATCAGACCTGTCTGAGGCAGGTAGGTATTATAGCCATTTTGGAGATGGGAAGCTAAAAGCCTGGGGAAAAGACCTTCTATTTAGTGGTTTGATGCCCCCTCACAAGTTCTACCAGCTGCAGGTGGAGCCTTCTCTTTTCAGCACTTTTGACAACCCAGACTGTAGCTGGGTTTACTCAAATCTGTGGTGGCTGTAAACATGAAAGCCAGGATTAGGACACTCAGGATCCCGAATTCTTCAGAGCACTGCTACAGAGCTTTGGTCCCACAAAGCACTTGCCTAATTTCAAACATAAATTTCCCATTAAGGATGCTACTGTCATGCTTAAAGCTAGGCACATGCCTAAGTGCTTTGCTACACTGGGAATTACATTGAAATATACAAAACTTAAATATATTTTGAAAAGTCCAAAACCATATCCATTTCTGATTAAGATTTGGACATTGTAAAGGATATTTGAACTGCGTATGCAGCTGCTCAACCAAGTGGAGCACTTTTTAGCCAATACACACAGAGTTTTATGACTTTTGGGTAGTAACATACAGTTGTCAGAAGTAATAGAGAGTGACATGTCCTGTGAGGTTGGGACCTCTGTGCTGCTGTTGGAGGCGAAGTGGCTCCTGTGGCCATCGGTGCTAACAATACATCAACAACCACTGACTATTTTGTTAGGTTGTTCTGGTGAGATGTGAGTGTGGTGGCTAATTTCACAAGTAATGTGACATCAAGTGTATTGTACTTTTCCATTTCTTCCTGTAATCTGTTGCAGCAGAGGTGAACAGAATTTGTTTAAACATGAAATACTCCCAAATTTCTTGTTCTGTTAATCCAAGGTGCTAATCTGCAGACACACGGGTGTTTGTGTATGTGCATAAGTGTTTGCAGGACTCTGGCCCTGAAGTAACATTATAGGAGCAGGGTTTAGATCAGGGAACTAATAGGGAGAATGAACAAACCCCTATAACTTTGAAAGACAAGAGTTGCAGAAAGCATCACAGGACTTTGCCAAAAAAGTGGCTATGTCTTACAATTTCCCTTTGGTTTTGATTTGTTTTGGTTTTGGTTTTGTTCAGATTGGCACAGAATACTGTATTTCCATCGATTAAAATCTTGTCTGGTAATTAACTAAACAACTTGTTCATGGAAAATTAAAAAATAAATAAGTAAACTGTCAGTTGTGGAATGTAAACTGATTAAACAAATAAAAAAAATCATGTTGTGTGTTTTAAGAGGTTGCGTCTGCTTGTGTCAGGAGTGGGACTGGACACCTCTCACCATCCCCATCTCCACAGAAGGATGGAGGACAAAGAGCAAAATTGGGCTGTGGGTGGTCTCTGAGTTATGGGGTACTGGAAATGCTCTTTGAAAACTAACAATAATAAAGATTAGATGGCTTCTGATCAGAATCACTGTACAAAACATTACAAACAGAAGCAGGATCTCAACATGACTGTTTATGAGGTGATTTTCTGTCTGTCATAGAAGGGATTGATCCCTTCTGGAGCTTTGATGTTAGAGTACTGCATGTACACCATTAATCTCTTTTTGGAGCCACTTTATGTGTTGAAATCTGTGATTTGATTGAAATGTATAGAGACATCAGAGTAATTTAGCTCCCACCTTCCCCCAGCAAATAAACAACTAAAACTGAATATGGATTGGAGCCTGTCTGGTTTCCAGTGCTCAGCTGTAAGGGCTTCAGGAAACCCTGCACTGATACTAGTGCTTCCTCACTGCACTTGTATCCTCAGGCCGACAACAACGCAGCAGACAATCATGCAGCAGGCAACAATGCAGCAGACAATCATGCAGGAGATAGACACTCATGCATCACACACATTTTCTGTAGGGCTTGGAGTGTGCAGCCAGTTGGGCTGCAGGTGTCCCAGGCTAAACACCTAACATTCAGGGTATTCATAACAAATGGAAAAGTATCAAAACAACTTCAAATGTATAAAAAAGAAATTAAAAGAAATAGACAAAAGTGTTTGCAACTGTCCTAGCAGAAGAAAAGCAAAAGAGTGGATCAAAGAGAAAAGCACAAATATTTTTTTAATTATTGACTTTTAAATTAATTACTCTAGAACTAAACTATTAAAAAAATGATGGCAATGTATTTTTAAACATGATTATTTTGTAGGTTATGGTGTTAAATATCAAAATTGTCTGTGTTGACTCTTTTTGTCTGATTTAGGCATTGTACCTATAAAGACCTGACAGTCAAAAATAAGGGGACAGCTGATGGTTCTTCCCAAGCTGACTGTTTTCCTCATGACACACTATGGGTTGTAGCAAAACAAAGGGTCTCCTGCAGTTTTCAGGATGGAGTCCCTCCTGCCCCCAAGGAGGTCCTGTATAAAACACCAGTGGTAGTAGGGAACCAAACGAAGTATCAGGATGGAGAAGTGTAAAACAATTCTCTGTCAAAACCCCCATCAGTTCTGGCATAAATTTCTTGACCCTTTCCCTGGCACTAGCTGGCTGAGGAAGGGAGAAATCTTGGTGGAAAACTAAACACAGAACTCCAAGAATGTGCCTATTTTTGCCACGTTTCAAGAGAACTTGTATTGACTGTGGGGCAAAGCAGAGAGTGGGAGCAGGGAAGAGCTGGCTGGTGGTGCAGAAGCTGGCAACCCCCCAAAGCAAATTAAGGGAACAGAGGTGTTACAGTGGTATATCCAGCACCATGAGGTGTCAAAACCTTTTGGATGAAACATCTCCTCTCCTTGTCCACTCCTGCCCGTGCCACCAAGCACAGCCGCCTGCCCAGCCATCCTCATCTGCTCAGAGACACTGCTCACGTTTAGCAGCCATGCCGGGGGTCGGGGCTGCTCGGGTCTTTGCTCTCTGCCATCAGCAGGGGAAACGTGATTCATCCGTGCTAAAAATGGAAGTCTGCACAGCCTGCTTTGTGGCAAGGGAGAAAGCAGGTGCCCTCTCCTGTGACAGCGAGGCACGGAAAGCCTCAGGGGCGAGGCTGCAGGGGCAGAGGGCGAGGCTGCTCAGTGCGTGTACAGGGAAGGGGGAAGAAGAACATGAACTTAAAACCCTGGTCCTTGAAGGTTGAGCTAGAGATGCTGTTATGGAAGGGCTTGCATTTTGGTAGGAAAGTAGCCTGACTTCAAGAAAGATTTATGCATAAAAGTCCAGGTTTGCATTAGCCACGTGAGAGCTGAATTTTAAGCCCACCTTTTCTTGTTGCTCCCTGCAGTGCCCGAGCTGCCCAGCTCTGCTGCTGCCGGATCTGTGGTGCTTTCCAGGCTGCTGCTCACGTCTTGGGGTCTGGCTCTCTGGCACGAGAGGATACAGGAGAGCCACAGGGTCACACAGAAGCCTGCAATGCAGCTAGACAAAGCAGACAGCAAGAGAAAACTCATTTACTGTAGTTCACCACAGAGCAAATGAACAGAGGGATGTCAATAACTTAAAAGCCACCCATGGAAGAGCAGGGGTTTGCTGTGCCCTTGTCTCAGTCAGGAAGGCAAGGGCTGAGGCTGTCTGTGTCAGCAGACACTGTCCTCCCACAATTCTGGGTGCCTGGACTTGGAAGCTCAATTTGGGAAGTGTAGCAGGACTGCTCATCTCTTGTGGTCCAGCTCCTGTTTCAAATGAGCACCATTGATTCAATATTCCAGCCAGTTGTGAAGGGAAAGGATTACTGAATTAGGAAGGAGATAATGCAAATTTTGAGAATTAGGTTCAGGAGAAAGAAATCACTTGTTAGCTTCATCTGAAACACAGTGGGGCCTCAACAGATTGAACAGAGGGACAGGCAGCAATAACTCAGCTCTTCAGAGCAGAAAAATCACCCACCGTGTCCCTGAGGAGCATCCTAAAGTTCAGCTTTCCCTTTGCTTTGAGTATCTGCTAATGTTTTGTGCCCACCCAGGAGTGAGGACCCCCTTGCTGGAATGCAAGCACTCTGTTTCAGAGGCAGGATAATCTCTCGGTGACCTTTCTTGTCAGACACACATGATAACTGCAGCAGACTGGGGCTGCATGGGGTGAGGATGCTGGAAATGAAATGCTTTCATAGCTCGACACTCATTATTCTGTTACATTAGCGGGCTCTTCCCCAGGGGCCCTCTAAAGAGTCACGGCTGAGCTCTTTTCCTGCAGAGACCAAAACCAGACCACCTAACAAGCTACATTTACTAAAATTTTTGCTCCCTCCCTGTTCAGAGGGAGCAGTGGTCTTGTTCATTTGCATGAGACAGAAGTGGAAGAACTATGCCAGCTCAGCTCTGATTTTATCAGCCTGTTAACCCAGGCCAAACAAAGCAGTGAGCCTGTGGCCAGCCAGGCTGCTGCCATCCCAGGGCTCACCATGCAGGCCCCTGACTTGCCCCAGTGTCCCCAACATGCCTCAAACACAGTGTCTCTGCTACCCTGCATCTGCTATTGACTTGCAAAGACTGACCACTGACTGCTTCTTTGTAAGAAACTGCCCTTTTCCTTTGACTGTTTAATTCCCTGCTATTTTTTCCCATCCTGAGATAAACCCTTGGCCTTCTCAGCTCTGAAATTCAAAGCAGACCTCACCGGGAGCAGGCTGCTCAGAGTGAAGCCTGCATTGCCTGTGATAGCAAAGCCTCTCACAGAGCTCAGCTCTGTACCAGGAAATGAGCTGGTGGCCCAAGGGCATGCCCAGCAGCAGGAGAGCTCCACTGCCAGCAGATACAGTTGGAGAGAGGTCACAGAGTCCAAGCTTTGGGCCATCATCTCTCCCCTGCTCAGTTCCCTAGAGACAACCCTTTCAGTCAGAGGTGGTGGTGGGTATTTCAGGAGGTCTTAAACAGGAGAACTGAAGGCATTAGGTATCCTGCTTTGGCTTTTGCTAACTGTTCACAGCAATACTCAAAATGCATGCCAGGAACATAAAGGGAGAAATAATAAACCCTGCCATAAGGAGCATGTGATTTGGAAAAGCAGAGACAGGCAGAGGGTGAGAGAAGGGAATAAAGCACAAAGGCAAAGTCTTCATAGCAGCAGTTGGCACTTGGAGCTGGCCATATATACTAGAAACCACTATGCACAGAAAGCCACTTGGTACTTCAATGCCTTCTAATGACTAAATAAAGTGCAGGTACACAAGGCCCTCAGCAGGTAAAACATGCAACATGAAACAACCCCAAATATCCACCTTCACAGTGATGCAGATTTCCTTCTTTTCTGTTATGTTTTCTTAAAAGCTCCCTGCAAACCTGTCAGAGCAAAGGAGGCTGAGTGAAACATGTTGCCCTGTGCATTAAACAAAGCTTCAAGTTCTCAGTTTCACATTTGGGTGTTTCTGACAGGCTGCAGTTTCTGCTTCATTTAACCTAGCTCATTCCATTTGGGAATTCTCTACCCACCACATCTGCAGCAAGAAATATTGTGTGCTGAGCCTTGTGAAGAGCTTTCAGACAGAACAGGTGACTGCTGAGTCCTCCCTTCCTTCCCCTCTGTCAGACAGAAATTCATGCATTACCTTGCACTTCTTGTCTCTTCCTGGCTACAGATTTTCACAAATAGAAACCTAAATATTTTTGAAGTTTCTTATGCTCCATCAAACTTGTTTGCAAATAACTAGTGGATCCAAAGTTTGATGGGGACAGATGGGCAGACACAAAATGACAGAACCTTCATTTCCTTAGGAAACCAGTCTAAAAATATTATGTTGAGAGCTCAGCTTTTTCCATAAAGTTGCGCAGCTTCCCGGGAGGCCCAGCCAAGTCAGGGGACGCAGGTGGCAGCAGCAGCTCTGTGTCCTGGGTGACACCTTTGCTTGTAGCAGCTGTCATTGCTGTTACTGCCAGAGGTGTGTGGCATCAGCTCTTCCTTTCATCTGGGAGGCTCTGTCGTTGTTGAGATCCCTGCTCTGGGACTGAGTCCTGAAGAGGAGCCCACCGGGGAGGATGACACGGGAACACTCACGGTTGGAACGGAGATCCACCTTGTCTGAGTCAGGATCTGAATTCTCCCAAGGTACTCCTGGCAAGTTGAAACACATCTGCAGAGATGGAAAGATGCCCTGAGGGAAGCTGTATCTCAGGACAGGCAGTCAGCCAGGCTTTCCTGCCTCCTCCAGCTGTAACAGCACCATCCAGAATGGCCTTGCAGGAAACCTTGCAACCCACCTGCCAGCCTTGCTTTGCCCACGAGTAAGCAGGGATGGATGCTAACATCTGCAAGAGCTTATTGTGAAATCTACTGAGGTAGCACTGCTCAAATGCCAGGTGGCATAGTCCCAGTCTGTATAAAATAGTCACTTTTTTTTGCCATTTTGCCAGTAACAAATTAATTTGCACCAGCCCCACGACTTCTCCTCAGAGCTAGATTCAAGCTGCACATTCATTAGGAGCATCTTCATCTATTCCTGAACACGGAATGTGCTCCTGCAGCCCAGGGGCTCACAGGACTTGCTAATGGGAATGCAGGTTCACTGCCTGGTGGGGAGGGGACAGGGGAGAAGGAGGAGGGGAGCAGTGTTCTCCCTTCAGGCAGTGCCGAGGTGCCTGCTAGCACCTGGCCCCTGGAAGTGTTCCCAGCTGGCACAGTGGATGGCTCTTGATTGTCCTGTCAGACCTTTGCTGACAAGTACTTAAATTGAGTGAGTTCATCCCATAAAATTTAAGGAAGAAGTGAAAGGACAGAAGAATGAAAAGCAATGTATTTTCCTTTTAGCACCTCTCTTTTTCTCATTTTCTCCCGAGGTGTCAGCACCTTAAATAAAAGGCATTTTACTGCCTCACTGTTGTCTGCATCCAGCCACAAATAGAAGTGCTGGTGCAAATAGACCAAGGTCTCAGCTTGCCAGCTCTGCCCTCAAGGGTGTCACCTCTGTGCAGGGCCCTTTGTTCTTCCTCTCTCATTTCTCCTTTGCTGTCACATTCACTCCTGCCAGCTCGGAAAACACACGCCCTCTGCTTGCAGAGATCCAAGGAGGTTGAGGGCAAACTCAGTTCCCAAGGTCTACAGCTCAGCTTCCGTCCACCAAGAGAAAGGCCAGGAGGAGCCACGTTACTGATTTCCAGTTCCTCATGAGCCATTTCCAAATTTGCAAATCACAGTGAGAGCTGAGAAGGTATTGCTCTGTCCTGGCTCCCTCCTGCAGGCCCAGGAGGGCTGCCTGGAAAGGGATCTCCCACAAATTCTGCATCCTGGAGAGCCCACGTTAAACTGTGTGAGGTTGTTGGAGATCAGAAGCCCCCCCTCAGCAACTCCAGAGGAAACAGGAGGGGGATGCAACAGGGTCCTCAGTGGAACCTCCAGCCAGGCAGAGTACTGGGCTGGCAGATGGCTCCCAACAAGTAGCCAACACTAAACCAGGGGCATGCATCACTTTTTTCCTTAAAGTTGACTGCATTTTTGCATTTCCTGACTGAGCCCAGATAGGATTGCACCAGAACAAATGCTGGCAGTGTGTGATGCAGGATGTGAGTGATGGGGGAGCTGGCCAGAGAGCTTATTCCCTTTGACCTCTAGTTCTTCTTTATACACCACAAGACTTGTGTCTCTTTGAACAGCATAGTGGGAGCCTCTGGGACCTGCCTCATTCCTCCTAAAACTGGCTGCTTACATCATCTGGGATGTATTTCTCTACAGGAGCACAGTCACAGGCAAGTACAGCCCGGACAGGAGGGTCGCACAACATAAGTGGGAAAAGGACAAGAGATTTACAGGCTGTCATACCATCAGGGGTGGGATGTTGTCCTCCAACTTCCTATTTTGTTCTTTCTTTATGGATCCAGGAAAGTTTTATGTTTTAAAAAACTCTTATTTATTATGACTTTGCCCATTTTGCTAAAAAAATGTACTTGGGCAAAGCTGTATTTCTATTATATTTGTAGTAGTGGTGCTGAATTATTGAGGTAAATGCAAACTTGCATATTAAGTAAGAAAGGATTTTAATTATTTGGAGGAATACAAACTAGGAAGGCATTGGGCCAGCACAAAAAGGCAATGACCAGTAGCCTTTCCTGAGTCCAAACCAAATCCAGGCACCTCTCTCTGCCTTGGCCCTCTCCCACACAGCAATTTGCACATGGACATAAGCATATATCACACTATCCCCTCATTGATTTAATGGGACATACTGTACTTCAGAGGCTGGATTTCTTCTATCACCATTTGGCAGGGCATACCAAAGTGGTCACAAACTCATCTGTGATGCTCAGGAAAAAAAAAATTCAGGCCAGAATGAACATAAAATAAAAGAGTAGAGTTGATAAAAAACAGTAAAGTTGGCTGAGGATATTTTTGATGTACCCAGAGAAGAAGAAGTCATAAAGGTTTCTGTCAGGTGTGCAATGTACCCATAAAATGCTGCAAATATATTTTTGTGCATTTGCAGATGGAAAAAATCACTTATATTCCTCAGCAGTTATTTTACCAGTGAGACAAATGATGATCTGTTGTTGGACTAGAGAGTACAGATCACAGCTAGGGACGGGAGTTGTTTTGATACATGTTCAAGTGGCTCCGTGCAGGTGTAACAGACCTAAATATAAACTGGCACAGCTGATAGGCAAGAACAGCTTGAAAATCTACCCACCTGCACTTCATGAATGCATTTCCATCTACTCCCCTGAGCTGAGGATCAAGCCCCAAATCTCTTAAATATGGATGGATTGTCAGAATAAATCTATGGTTTTGCTTTGCTCATTGCAACATCAGGAGCCACTATGTGTCAAGAAGAAAGTGATGGCTTCCCAGTCCCATGCAAGCCCATTCAGGATGTCACCTGGACGCATCTGATATACCCAAAAAGTGCTGGATCACTGTCACAGAGTTCACCTGGCCTGTGCAGGGACTGGTGTTTGCCATGGCAGCCCAGCAATGTTGTCTCTGCTGAGAGGTCTCCCTGCTCACAAGGGGAAGCTTCTGCAACAAATTCTGGTCCTGGGTGTGGCATTTTGTGGTAACCAGGTCACATAAAATGGCCAGATTCTAGAAGAGAGCTTTGTAATTCAATTTTTTGAGCCATTTACACCTTTTTAGAAAATAATGGGGAAAAAAATCTATGAAAACTGTCTGATCCAGAATTATCCATAACTCACTGTGAGATTCAAACCTAATTTGATTGCTATTATGTATGTATTTTTATTGTTTTCCATTTGCTTAATGAATGTTGCAGTTGTAATAATAAGATTATTGGTAATATGAAACAGATTTGCAGAATGATGAGAAGATAATTAGATGATACCTTGAGGGTGATTTCTGTTTAAGACACAGTAACTATGTAATGGAGTAAATAAACTTGGTGAGGGAAGATATCTATGGCTATTAACCTAAGATACATTTATTCCCAAATTACCAGGATACACATTTCATTACAGTGAGATTACTGGTATCTGATGCAAGGTCCAGGCTCTCCCATCCACTCGTGAGCCTGTAGGACAAAGCCTTGCCCAGGGTGTGAATGGAAAGCAGCTATGGTTCCCACAGCCCAGGAAGTGGTGGCTGAGGTCCCATGGACGCGTTGGGTGGTGAACAGTGAGGTCCAAGTGATCAGACTGTGCCTGGCTTTCAGGAGCTGTGCCCTACATCCTGCCTAGCTCCCACTACTTATGTGTGATGGCCACAAAAGCCTGACAGCACATGGTGACAGGGATGGACTTTGGCCATCAAACTGTAACCTTAAAGCCATGTGTCCCTTTGTAAATCGAAGCTTAGTGACATTTCAGGATCAGTATTAGTGCAAGGAATCTGCTGCTTCTTGGGTCTGACTGGGGATAAAGCATTCACATATCCATGAACCTGCAGATCCTGAGGCTGCCCAGCTGTCCTGGCTGAAACAACAGGCTCATCATCCCTTCTTCCCTCCCTTCTTGGATCTAGGTGTGTTCACACAACCAACTGTGTGGTCCAGGTGACAAACTCCACTGAGTACACAGCTGTTTGTGTCCCACTGTTTTAGAAAAGTGATGGGAATGACAGTGCACACACACAAGCAGATGCACAGCTCTGCAGCTTGTCCTCCACCATCAATTAACCATCTAAATCTCTTGCTTGTTTCAGTATATTTAATGAATTTCACCAGCTTCCTTAGTGCCTTTAGTGGTGTGTGGAATATTTTCCTGGCTATTCTCATTAGTTTTTCAGTCTCTTAAGGACTTTCACAGATTCATTTTAGTCCTAACTAATGAGAGTTTCTATGGAATTTTAAAAGCAATTCTGCTAATAGCATTCATTTTCTCTATTGTCTCTCAGTCATATCTCTGGCAATCTCAGTCTATCTTCTGTTCAAGGTTGGGCAAAATTTTGGATAGTAGGTTTGCTGTTTTTCAAAGTCAGATCATTACACACAACATGTAATTCTAAGCTGTACCTACTGCATTTTCACACAGGTAGCTGGGAGTAGCTCTAGGCCCCCAAAATGCCTGCCAGCTGTGTATATAACTGAAAGTAGAAATTCCCAGGATGAACTGGCTTGGCAATCTCAGCAGTGTGACTTGGCCAATTTCAGCAGACACTGTTTTCTGTGAAAAAAAATCCAAAATCTCTTTATTTACTAGAACACACCAATATCACATTTCATTGGCATCTGTGGCACAGAAGTCATTGTTTTGCAGCTTTGAGCAAAGCTTTGCAGGACAACTAATAGTGTCCTTGGAGAAATGAATGCATAGCTTAACTCTTGTGCTGTGAACCATTGGAATAGAGCCCCCTAATAAACTCCTTCAGTTTCTCAGACTCTGTATTAATATTGACACTGCACATCCATTAAACATCAGCGAGCAGCAGTGCTCCAGGTGGTTGCTGCAAGCAGCCAGATTAGGGGCAAATGTTAGCAGCCTTCCCAATGAATCTTTACATATTTTCCTCATCTATGTGGACAGGCTCTCCCTTGTCATCTCACCCATGACATATTCGCTGCAGTTTTTATGTTATGTTATTTATTCCAGAATTATTTGCATTATCTAGAATTTTCTGGGTTTTTTTTTTTTTTTTTTTTTTTTTTTTTTTTTTTTTTTTTTTTTTTTTTTTTTTTTTTTTTTTTTTTTTTTTTTTTTTTTTTTTTGCTTAGCTTTGTCCTGGTACTAGAAAAAAATTCTTTGTTCCTACAAAAATTAATGTGATGGTTCTAACATCCTCCATTCAGTGGTCCTAACAACATCCCCTCTTTGTCTCTGATTTAAGAGTGTCTTTCCTAAAGAGAAGAACTGAAGGGAGCACATAGCACGATGCTAAGGGAGTTGAGGTCTTTTCTGGGTCAATATAATGAATTATGCCTTTTCCAGTATATTGCCCATTTATTTTCCAGTTTTCTTCACATACTTCTTTGTGCTTAATAAGCTTATCACTGTCCACTCTGTTTCCCTATTTACTTTCTGCTATGTGTGACTCTCCTACAAGTATCTTCCAAAAGTATTTCTGGCAACACATATGCTTCTGTATAACAGCTAAAAAATAAATGTCTTCTTTATTTCCAGTTAGATCATTTTGTCTTTGGCTGTACATTTTCACTATGTATAATTCTCATCTAAGCATGTGGTGCTGTCCTTGTTTTCATTACCCATCCTATATATTTCTTCTGTTGGTATTCACATGTTTTTGTGAAGTAAAGTCAAGTCTGCTAATCCTTGCAGAATAGCAATATCCCATATATCCCATGCATTATCCTAACCTATGTTGCTTGCTACAATGTGCCTAAATCCATACACTGTTTTACATGTTTGACCTTTTAAGTCTCCTCTTTCCTATAACCTGGGATCCTCCAGGTATTTGTAATAGCAGAGCCCTGCCCATCCTCTGCAAGATTCACTCTGTGAAGTGATTACTGTTTCTTGGCAAAGCTTATCTTCTCTGTTAATTCTTAATTGTAAATCTCCTGTTAGCAGTTTAACACTTCATTCTCTCACTTATGGTATTTCCTTAATTTACTTTACTCCAGGTGCCTTATGGTACTCTGTATTTAAATTACTCTTCCCATCTGTTCTTAGCTAGGGAAAGCAAGAAAACAAAGCATGCAAAGATGCCATATAAATGGAGTCAATAATGCCTGTGCATTTGGAGGGCGTGGATAACAAGTATTGGCTCGTTACTGTGGTTCAAACCACTTTCATTTAGTGTAAAATACATGGCTGTTCTAATCTAGCCTAGTCAAGTCCCAGAGTCTCACACAGCCCTCAGCAACATCTTATCATAGATCCTTAAAGTAGCATATTAAGTGAAAAGAATGTCTAAACAGCTTGAAAAGCAAAGCCAGTCTTTGAACTGACACCAGATCACAATGTGATAGGAATTCAAAGAATATACACTGCATGTAGGGAAAGAAACAACATGAGATTTAAAAGCAATGCCTGTGTCAGTCATAATTACCATGTCAATTAACAACATGAAAACAACAAAACTAATTTATAAAACCATATCTTAGTAACTTTCTGGAAGAGAAATGCAACATGGAACTGTTCAAAACCAAACTAGCCACAGAGCTTGTTGAAGTACATTTCCTGAAAATGCTAGAGTTTGTAAAGAGAGTGTTTGGAAGAACTCTCTAATGTCTTCCCAAACCTAAGGACACAGGATATATGTCAGGATCTGTAACTTCAACAACTTTTTTCTCACAGGGAAAGTGATTACCTTTAAATAGTTGAAAGCTGTGAGAAAGCAGAATATCAGATTTTATTCTAATTTAACTGATTTACTGAGAGAAAAAAAAAAAAAAAAAGACCAAATACAACTATGTGTTCATCAACACCTGAAGACATTAAGACCTCTGCTTCACAAACTGAGGAAGTGGGCAGTTACAATTTGTGAGCAAAGATCCTTGTCAGTATAAAATGCAGAGTGTATCTTTTGGCAGGGACTGGACTAGACCAATTTATAGTAACTCAGTGGAATTACACTTTTTCTGAGTGGTCATATTTTGCACTCCAGCATCCAAGACAAATTAATCTTCTACTTTCTACAGCAGCAAAGGTATTTGGTTGGTGAAAAGGAATGGGAGTGGTTCATCATTACAGTGATGGATTTTCTCCTGTCTTTGAATGCGACTGCTTCTGTTGATCCCCAAACTCCACCTAAGGACAAGGATAAAACAAGTCATTGTCACAGAGCATTGCCACTGACTTTGGAAGGAGTGAAACTTTGAGCAAACACAGTAATGTGCTGGGTATGTGATCTAAGATGTCAGCCAGATGTGTTCAGTGGGCCATGGTGATGCACACAATTGAGTCAAAAGAAAATGAAAATAGAAGCATTTAATAGAAAACCAACAGGGAATCTCTTTCCTTCAAACTATGGCTGTTGCTCTTTGATTACAATTGCCCAAGGCCCCACTCCATCTGGCCCATAGATTAGGATGTCACTGCCTCAGTGAAAAATGAACCATTGCTGCAGATATATTAGTAGTTTTCAGGAGCTCTTCTGAATACGAGATCATCTGGCTACAGGATATAACCATGATGGTATACAGCAGCAGCTGGATTTTTGGGTAGGCAGTATCTCAGTGTGAATATAGCTTAAGTATATATAATATTTGTGGATGCACTGAAATCAAGGAACAGTGTAAAAACTTTAATTCCCTCCTCTCTCATCCAGCTGTACAATGGGGATAAACAGAGAGAATATGACTTATTTCTTTTGTTAAACAATGAGCATTAATCTCTGCCAGAAGCAAAATGCCTGCGTGAGGAGTCTCATGGGTTACATCCCTCACTCAGATTCAGTGCAGAAGTAACAATTCCTGCCTGCACTTGTAAGGCCGGGAGAGGTTTGGTGCTGGAAGCTACATCCCTTCCAAATAGGCACTGCTTAGAGGGGAATGCACGTCCTGCAGGCAGGTCTGCACTGTGCATTGGGCTCTCTCCTCTCTCACTCCTGCTATCCTACTATTTTCTATGCTGAGTCTTCTAATATCTAGCAGTACCACAGTAACAGCATGAGCTCAGAGGTGGGTGACCTCAGCCTCAGTCAGCAGGACTTTCTTGAGGGTAGGAACCTGTACCAGCAACGAAATTGATGTCTTTGATGTAGCTCTCACTGAGACCTTCACTGAGAAGTGAAGTGTAGAACTAGCACAGGAGCTGCTAGACATTTCTGTGCAGGGGCTTGTGCTGCTGGGTGAATGGATGCCCAGTCCCAGGGAACTGGCCTTGTTCCCTGATTTGGAGCAGGCCCAGAAGAGATCTAACTACCCTCAAAGCTTAGGGTCCAGGCCTCCTCACACTAATGCCTCAGTGGCACCTGCATTTACTGAATCCAAATGGTTTGGGAGTGAGAGTAGGGTTTTCTGAAACGTGTCTCTGCTAAAGGAACAAGTTCCTGACAAGACTGCCACAGAACAACTTAATGGGTTTCTGCTGCTGCTCAAAAGCTGTGAATATCTCTATTCATTCCCTTGGAAAAAAAGTTAATACACTCAGAGAATCAGGGACTATTTCTGTATAATAGCTCAAATGTGGGAAGAGGGGGCAGGGTGTAAAGGTGGTGGGCTTTGCCATATAAATACAGTAGGCACACTCCTGAATTTCCTTCTAGAGAGGGTGAAGCTCAGGTTATCTTCTGCTTACAGAAGAGCCAAGGAAAAACAAGGAGGGGGAAGAAGGCAGGGATTATTCTTGTGCAGAGTTTCTCTGAGTTACCCAACCAAAAACCCTGCCAATGTGATTCAGTTCTTTCTCCAAACCAGTGGAGCAGGCACTGACTGCAGACACGACTGCCCCAGGGAATCACACCTCCAGGCAGAGCTGGAAATGAGGGCAAGAGAATCCATCATGAACTTTCCCTGCTCTCACAGGCAGGAACTTTCACTGATTAGCTTCAGTGGCTGCAGTGCTCCTCTCCCTTACATAAATCATCAGCCAGGGTAGAATACAGTGGGACCTGGGACACACTGTGGAGGAGGAGCTTCAGGCCCTGGACACGAAACCAGGAGAACACAAGTAGAGAGTCACAGACTGGGAAGCCCACCAGAGATTTCAGCTAGCCCAGGGACCCTCCTGGACAGGAAGGGAAAGAGCTTTGTCTGCAGCCAAGCCTATGCCTATGGCTTGGGGTTAAGAAAAGTCAGAGGTGGATATGCCTGAAAGGCTGAAGCTCCCATCCCACAGCCTGATCCGGAGAGGTATCCAGTCAGTGCTGCTCACATCCGCCAAGGAAAAGGGCTCTCCCCCAGTTTAAACCATGCTTGGTGTTCAGGTGTTGTAGAATTAAAACAAAACTAATTATAATCTCCCTTGCTGGACCAGAGACATGGAAATATTTATATTCCATTTTTCTCCTCATCAGCTGCACAAAAGCCTGAAGGCTGTGTGAGGATGCTCTTCCCTGTCACTCTGGGCACAGGGACATTAATCATGAAAGAACGGGGGGAGGCAGGCAGCCTCTGACAGACAACGCTGCCTCGGTCTGGCAGGAACACGGACTTGCATCGCTGCGGTAAACACACAGCTCCTGCAGAGCAGTAAATCTGGGCTCTTTGCAACACAAGCAGCTATTTGCATTTTACTTGTAGGAAAGCACCTGAAGAGACAGAATTGCCATGATGGCACGGGATGTGCTGACAGCACTGCTGTTTCATACCCTCACACCATCGATAAACAAGTCTCAAATGCCAGAATAACCAGCAGGCTGAGGGGTCCCAATTCTCCATTGCTGTAAGGATGACAGAGGAATTGCACTGGACTGGGGAGGTCCCTTTTTTATGCAAACATAGGCACAGATTGTGTTGGACAGAAATGGAGACTAAAATATTTTCTATCCTTATCCATTGTAGGGCATTGCTAAGCAGTAGACAAAAACCTCTCTACTGGCTCCTTTACATTCTGTGGCTGAGCTCTGAGATGACTGAGGATGTGACTTTTCCAAAGTAACAGATAAGTACGTGCCTGAAGCATGATCATGTGTCTGAAGCTTCTCCTGCTAATAGGCTTGGAACTGATGGTAGAGACAGCATGATAAAAAAATTAGTCATTATAAAAGGGTCAGACATGAGTAACCAGGATGAGGTGTTCACCTGTCTTCATACACAACTTGTGAGATAATTTTAGGTGACATGTCCCCCATCAAGTATTAAGAGTTACAGACCAGCTTTTTGAATTAGTCTGTTTTTTACAAAAAACACCTAGCAATCATGAGAAAACAAAATCACACATTCCAGCCTCCTCTGAACAGTGTTATGAAAAAGAGAGCAGGAATTTTACTTGGCCTAAAAAATTACTACAGCACATAATCTAGTGGATGCTCAAGATCAGTCCTTTATCCTCTCATTTTCCATTGCACACACTCTAATACCTGCTTCTATTGATCTGACATGCAGAAAACTAGGACAGCTAAAAGAGAAGTACCTGGTACATGCAGCAGCATGGCAGGTGTGATCTACCTTGAGGGTGATCAGACAGCCACAGCCAAAAACTAGGACATACGTGTTTGCCAGGAGGAATTTCAGAATGAATGCTGCATTCTATGTAAAGCCAAATAAAAAGACCAGTGCACAATCTGTCATTGCTGTCTGCACTGTCTCTTTCTTCTAAGGGCAGCTCTCTTCAAAAAGCCCCACATCAAAATCACCAACCCAAAATCTCAGATAGTGTCACACAGTCCCAATAGGGGAGATGGAATGGGACCTCTGGACCTCACCCTGTCCAACCACCCTGCCCAAAGCAGGGTCAAGTCCCTCTGCTAGGGACGCTGAAGACAACTAGCAACTTAGGTCAAATTTCTCACTTATACTAGCTCTGATGTGTCTTCATGGTTATGAACACAGGAAAATTGCTATTCAGCCATTTCAGAGATACTCAGATCTTTCATACATTTAAGCATTTTTTTCTGATCGCTCTGAACATGTATTAGAATACTAAAGAAGCCTTATTTGAAAAATTCAAGCTTGTTTTGGAAACATCGTTAATGAACATAACTGTACTCAGTAGACTTGGTTGCAAAATAGGAAGTTATAGATGTTTGTAAATTATTTGTGACACCACATGAGGATTATGAATTTGAAAAGCATTTATCAGCACACAGTGTTTTCGTAAGTGAAGAAAAGGATGAGAGTACTAATATCTGTGGCTATCATTGCTGTTAGCAGTTTGCCATACCACCTGAATCCTCTAAAAAAGTAGGGCAAACACCAAAAGAAAAGTAGGACATTTAATCACTCTACACTACCTGGAACATTCAGCATTGCATTGAGTGCATGTACTCAGCACACTGAGATGCACTGGACAGAAGAACCTGGAATATTTAAGTGGGAAGCAATGGCTATTATATGAGGTTATGCCTGAAATATTCATCAGGAGAAGATAATTTAATGTTTTTTTACTTAAAGAAAAAAATCCCAGATCTTATGCTCTACAAACTAAAAGGAAAAGAAAACCCAAAACATAGTAGGCAAACTAATCCACAGGGTTTAATCAGCTTTTCTTATCACTAACAGCAGAATGTCTTCGAACCTTCTTCAGCATCAACTTGATTTTTGCAGAACAGACTTTTGCATACCCAGAATCCCAAATTTGGCCTCAAGCAGCCACCTTATGTTACAACTCATATCCCATCCTGACATTCTTAGGCAGAAGGATTTGGAGAAGCTTTTTACAAACAAAGAAGAAAAAGACATTTTATTGACTTTGATGTTTTTGAATTGCTAAAATGGCATTTTGTAATAGGGAAAAAAACATTAAAAAAAAAAAATTCTCTCCAGTGTTACATTCATTGCCCTGACCCACTAGTCCCTGCCAGAGTGCATCCTTGTTCTCCTGAGTCTGCAAACTGAGTTCCCTGTCAAGAGTGGTCTACAAACTGCTCCTTCACATCACTTATGTAGCCAAAAGATGATTAGGAATGGCCACATTCCTCTTCCGTTCTTATAGGATGGGGACTCTTGAAATAACTCGGCACTTTTGTGAAATCTCTGTGGCTGTTCACCCTCTCTCATGTGTCATGCCAAACACTGGGAAAAAATGCAGGGAATCCCTGGACTAATGGGAGGGGGGAGGCCACCAGGAGAGTGACTGGGAAGGAATCAAGGTGCCATCTGTAAAAAGAACATTAGAAATGGATTGTTAAGGGTGTCAAGACCTGCTATTGTACTGGGGGCTCACCACACTGCACCCCTTGCTGAAGCACAAAGTGTGTTTCCCAGGAGACACAGGAACTTCTCTATTCAATTTGAATTTGATGCCAAAGGGAGAACAATTGTTCAGATGTTCTTTTGCTAAGTGGGAAAGGTGAGCAGGCGCATTATATTCAACCATGGTTGGTTAATGTGGGTGTGGGTATGTGAATTCCCACAGTGTGTTATCTTCATAACTGGCTTTGCCCACTCCCTTCAAACGCATTGTACAGGATTGCGGGAGGCCAGGAAGAATGAGACAT